>VXBW01003226.1:635725-692415 GCA_013400375.1 Thinocorus orbignyianus | reverse complement strand
GGGCGGGATACGCCGCCGCCTCCTCCCCCCCTCACCGCCACCGCGGAGCTGTTGCGGGTCCGGTGGCCGCGCATCCTCCGCGGCCTGCGCTAGAGGAAACACCCCGGCGTGGCCCTTCTCCGCGCGGTTCGGCTTTATATTTAATAGATGCCTTTTCATCTATAATTCAGGCTGCGCCGACTCCAGCCCTGTCTCGGCTCCCGTTTACGCCTGCACACCTTTCTCCTTCCCCTCCTCCCCCGAAGGGTCAGCCGAGACGCTCGCCAGAGGCAGGAAGGAAGGGGAGCTGCTCTGCTGATTTGGGTTTTGTCTGCTTAAGCATCGAGCTGGGAACCCTTCCTCTCTGTGGTTTGATAAATAATAAAAGTGATCGTTTCTCCTTCCCCGTAAATGACACAGGTAAATTACCCAGCTAGCCACAAAGAAGCGTCACATGCCTGGAAGACAGTGTAATAAAATGCCGATGTATTACGATATGAGTGACCTCAAAAGTGTGACAAGAAGGCGATTATGGTGCATTATATATAGTGCATTATGTGTAGTGCCTTTTTCAACGCTTTCTGAAGCATGAATGAACCTTCATTTGACTGTGCTTTTATTGCTAGCTTTTCTCAGCTTGAACTTGCAAAGCCGTCTGACACTGTGCCTATCCAATTTAGTATGTCCGGGTACGTGGCCACGCTGGCTGCTGTTTCTGGTTGAGCCTTTCAAATACATATGCATACAAAAAAAAAAAAAGCCACCAAAAAACAAAGATAACATCAGCATTTGACTTTTTCTGTATGTGGTCCTGCGTCTAGATAATTTATATGTTTTCAGCTGGTAGCGTTGGCCCGCTACAAATCCAAAGTCCTACCTCGAAGATTTTACGTTTTCAGATGCAGACTCCTACCTTTAGACTCCCATATGCGTGTGCACATGCAACGCGCTGTTAACTAATGGTGGAAGCTGCTTGTGTCTGTCAGAGGGCAGTAATTTGCATGGCTTGGATTTGTGTGGTACATACTGATAAATGTACGTAGCCTTGCTAGTCATCCAGGCGCAGACGCTGCGTATGTGAGCATCGCACATTCTGTAATCCCAGGGTGTGTAAAGATTAACCAGTCTTCATTTTGCTGTGCTTTGTATTCGTGCCCAAAAGACTCCTGTTAACAGATACACACAGAAAAAAAAAAAAAAAAAATTGATCCAGGTTTTGATGACATCAAGTAATGGTAGCAAACGGAACTGGATCTAATAATAGTTTAAGAAAAATGTTCATTATGTAATACAGGAAGGATGGCGAGAGCCCCAGCATTGAAAGTCAAGCAAGTGACATGAAGGAGCAACCTCACTGCCAAGCCACTTAGAGAAAGAATTCTGTGAATGAATTAAGTATGGGATTCTTTTCGTCTTTTAAAATACAAAGCAGAACAGCCATTAATAAAGAAGATAATTAGAACTACTAGCATTCTGCGTAATGCAGTCTGCTTCTGAAATACGGCGTGTTTATGTATGCGTTAATAATGCCCACATTTTTCCTGACACTAGTCATATCACAGCAGTATGGCATCACAGACGTTTTATAGCCTCATTCTAGGAACATCACAGACATACAACATTCTTATTCTAATCACACCATAGTCATTTCAATGTCACATTGTAGTCACATCACATAGCCTGGTAATAATTATTTAACTTTATTGCTAAACTGAATAGTTTTCTGTTTGCTCAGGGATGACTTTAACTTGTAGTCAGAACTGATTAGCACATGCTTGTAAATGAGCTCTTCTCATGTACACGGGGTTAGCCTCATGAAAAGTTAGGAAGAGAAAAAAAAAATAAAATTTCAATGAGCGACTGATTGTTGGATTCAAACCCAACATGGTCTCAAGTCACAGTAATAGCATATTTTGGGGGGGTTTTTTGAAGTTACTGTAGGAATCCAGAGATGTCTGTTTACAGGTCTGTCATGTTAATGTTTATGGTTTTGCTTTAAAATGCTCGAATTGTTTAACTAATCATACATTATAAACATCATGGAAGAGGCAGGTCTTCAGACCGTAGTGTTTGCACAACAGATTATAAAACAGAGGCCCGGAGTACCAAAGGGGCTAGAACTGGTAAAGCTGCATCTGTCAATGGGACAAAGTGAATAGAAAGGGCTGAGTTCCCAAGCAGGACTCAGAATCGCCCAGTGCAGTGTTATGCTGCCTCTGAAATGTGAGGAAGTGCAGGGAAGCATTCCCCATGTTCACTTGAGTAGCCATGTTTTATCCTCCAGCAAATGTTTATTTGCTCGCTCTTATATTTGAGAAAACTACAGTATTTGATGTTATGCTCTCCTCAAATGCAGCTATGCACTATTATTTATACTCTTCTTTAATAGTCTCTTTTCTTTACCGTGATGCATTAGGCTTTTGTCTGCATATAAGAACACTGGGCTCCTAATCACATCATAACCTATTAAAATGACTTCTGTATTATAGTATATTAACTATTCATCCACATCATTGCTTGTTATCTTCGCCTCCATATTATTATGTATCAAATTCTTTTCCCTATCATATTTGACTCAAATTCTAGCATGCTAGAAACTGACTCCAATTATTCTGTACTAGCTATAGTCAAATTGCACTAAATGGAATTGCTTACATTGTATCATACTGGCTACAGGCTCACACAATACATTATACATGAAACTGATTCACATTATGCTTAGCTAACTAAAGACTTTAATCTTGAAGTGTTGAGCATAAAATGCTATCATTCTTCACTGAACTGGCTCTGGTCACTTGATCATTTTGTACCTGGGATTGCCTCTTACAGGCTGTTATTATTAAAGCAAAATGGCTTTTCCTCTCCTGCAGTTCTACCACTTTCTATGGAGAGCTGATTCATATGCTAATGAACAAGCTCTTTTACTTCATGCCATCGCACTGCAACACCAGAACCTGACCTACAGTACACCTATAGCACGTCCTCTTCTGTCCAGCGTAGCGAAAAAGTGCGTTACATTCACTTGTGTGTTCAAATAGCAGGTTATGTGCTGACTATTTATCACTACTATCCCTGGAGGCTTTGTTTCTTAAACCATTAGGAAATACAACCTTGGTCCCATCTTCAGCAGGAATTATTCAAGGCCAAGTTACCAGTTCTGCCAAGATCTGTCAGAGTGTCCTTGA
Source organism: Thinocorus orbignyianus (assembly GCA_013400375.1). NCBI lineage: Eukaryota > Metazoa > Chordata > Aves > Ciconiiformes > Thinocoridae > Thinocorus > Thinocorus orbignyianus. The sequence continues at coordinate 689,251 of VXBW01003226.1, read as the reverse complement.
TGTTGTTGTCCCTGGGAAGAGAAGAGGTTTGGAGTTCAGTGTGGCAGGTAGGAAGTGAGGACACCCTCCCCACCCCGTTATGGATAGTATTTAATCCATATAGTCCACCTCCACAGTGCAGACATTTGCTGTGCTCAAACTAGCACTGATGTTGCCCTGTCCTCGACTTGGGCTTCTGCCACAATTTGGTCTCGTGTTAACCTCAGGAAATCCAGTTCTTACAAGAAGTACTGGGTCAAAAAGGGATGCTTGTCATCTGCTGTGCTCCTAACCTTCAGAACTTCAGAGAATCTGTGAAGACGAGAGAGGAGAATGCCACAAAGGCAGGAGAAGCATACAGAGAGGATTGCAGAGCCCCTGTTTTCTGCACATCCTTAGAAGCATGTTCCTCCTTACAAGCATGCTGCTTTTGTCTGGTCTTTATACATCTAATGGGTTGGATTTCAGGAGCTTGTTTCAGAGTTTCTGTTTCTTCTCATGGGTAGGGATTCAACCTGGAGTCTTTATTTGCATGAGCAGTTCAAATGAAGTCAATAAAAATATTTTGTGTAATGTAAACCACATATAACTACGGCATTTCAAAAAGCCAGGTAATTGAATTATAAATTATATTTGTTTAATATATTCATTTTTGTAATTTAAAAGTGTATTTAATTGTTTTTTTTTCAGTCTGGTTGTTGGTTCTGAGAGCTCTAGGAAAGGAAAAACACTTAAGTAAACACTTCAAGACTATATATTACTCTGTACTCTTAAATAAACAGCAGTAGCTAAGTCAGTTAATGATGAATAATTTAAGCCAATTGAGCTGCTGAGATGGGGCAATACTTGCAGAATCAGGCCCTTTTAATATGTCTTTCTTCAGGAAAATAAACTCAGTCCCTGGATAATCAAATCACAAAAGGGGCAGGTGACGACCTTTATTCCATTTGAATGGCAGAACTAAATTTAACTGAATTTGCCATTTTTTTTTTGACTGACAAAGATTGCAAATGTCAGTTCATGGCTCTGAAGGGTCTACGAATGCACAAGCTGAAAACTGGCATTTTGCAGTGCCAGTGTTTAATCCCTGTCACTGCACAATACAGCAAGGTGCCAAACTCCCATTAATTATTGCTGTTTATTTAAAGGTACAGATTAACGTACAGACTTGAATTGTTTGCTTGGAAGTGTTGGGGTTTTTTTTCTCCCTCACAGGGTTTTAGTAACTATTTAGTAAAACAATAAAAATCAATTTGGATGTGGCAAAAAGAGAATAATAAACAAGTGCCGTTTAAAATGCAATTATTGGACCACTTAAAAGAGTTGTAATTGCATGTGGCACAAAAAGAAAAAAATGTTTTATTCTTTGCTACCCTCATGTTATTTATTACGATGGAAGTAGCTGATGAATCAGAACACAGAAGCAGATTCCAGCCAGTGTGCTTTTGTCTAAGGTGAAAATATTCCAAGACCTGCAAATAACCTGATGTCTTATTGATGCTTTGTTGTTTAAAAATGGGAGAAGGAAAAAGACAGGGGGGGGAAAAAGGAAATTTAAAGATTTTCAGACAAAACAATGTCTGAATAAAGCTTTACTAAAGCATTTTCATTTCCATCAAAACAGTAATGTAAATCTGATTGATGGAGTTATGCTGATGCAATGTTGACAGGATCAGAATGAGACCCAAAGCGTGGAATGAGACCTCCTTCAGGCATTTACTTTGGGTTTTTTTTTTTTGCTTTCAACTTCTGACCTGCTTCTTGCTTGTGCAGAAAATAGAAAATGCTCAATTTAAATCAATATATATGCTCACACTAACTTGCATTAGTGAGATTGACATCTTTACATCCAGCTTTGAACCTAAATATCTTCTGTTTTTCAGTCCTACTCTGATGTCAGTCATGCTTCACCATTTACAAAAGGTTACTAAGGTAGTGAAGCTTGATTAAACTGTGTCCTCTGGGGAAAAAAATACTCATTTGACATAGACATAGCTTCATTCTTTAAATTACAGATAGGCAGGCAGACAGATGACTAATTTCTGTTTAAAAGCATTGTGCTGTTATGATAGCTGCTGCTTATTTCTAACGATTTTACTTTTCTTAACATTGCAGTTAAAGCAAGGGATCTGTGGTTTCAAGGTTTTATCTTTTGGGGGTAGTACGTTTTCCAATATGATGGTAGAAATACTGCCATAGCTACAGTCTTTCATTGAGCTGATTATTCCCATCTATTTACCGTGCACTTGCACTGAAGGGAAGAGCACAGATTCCCGCACCACATCCCTTTTCTGTGCCCCAGTGGTGTGGCTGTGATTCTCAGAGAACCTTTGTTCTTCAGGGCTTCAGAGCCAAAAAAGAGAAGGTGTGTGTCTTCCTCCAAGAGGCAGCAGTACCCCAACTCTGTACATGCCACCATGTTCTGGGCAAGTACTTTGATGTAATTTGGGCTTTCTGGAGGCTAATTCCTCTCAAAGCTCCTCTTGATGTAGAAGCCAGAATTCTGTGGAGTGCCCATGCAGAGCTGAGCCTGAAAGAAAGGATTAATCCAAATGAAATTACTCTCATTAAAACAATGGGGGAAAATTACAGGTCTGTGTTTGGTATGCATTCGGGGAATAGGAAATGTCACCAAATATCTTCCTTTTCATTTATGTTCTGTTCAGTATCCTAAAAATATTTAGGTTCTGCATAGGAGAAAAAAATATCTTAAAGATACGAAAGCCACAATTTGACTTCCCCACAGACTGTCACTGTTCCATTCAGTGACTTATTGGCCAGGTTCCTGAATAGGCAGAAATTACTCAAAGTTTTAAAGAATGTGTTATCGTGTGTGCAGTAAGTTATAATGGAAGCAAAATAAAAATATACATGTAATGAGGTAGCACTTTCTCTTCATGGGAACTTACTGAGCATTCATAGTCAGAAAATAGTTTAGGGGAAGAAAAAGACAGACAGTTTCATCCATTTTCCTTTTTTACTACTAATAAATCATTGCATCTGCCTCCCATGTTGACAAGCAGCAGATGTTTCAACACAAACTCCATCAAAGTTAGTCATTTTGTCCTCTTCCTTATCAATGTTTCTGTCATTCTAAGGACGACATGCCTCAGGAAATAAGTAAGCACCTATCTATAGGGGCATCACTCAGTCATGCTTAGACAATTATCACAGCAAAACACACCTCAGACTGATCAATAATTGCTTTCCTTGTCAAATTTCTGGATGTCACAAGCAACACCAAAGAGAGGGATCAGACCAGAGCAAAGCCTTGTCTAGACAGGTAGATTAGATTTCTTTTCATCCTAACAGAGGCAGGAGGGTTCCGCAGTGGTCCACAGCAAAGCCTAACAGGGCACTCATCTCCCTCTGCCCAGCAATTGGGCTTGGGCAGACTTAGGCTGTGTGAGCAAGGAAAATCCTCTCTCCCAGGGAAGACACCTTAGAGTCAATAAAAAAAAGCAACATTAGGAATGGCTTGGAAGTGTCATAGGTTTTTTTTCCTGGCAAAGTTTGTTCTGACATATGCCAGAAAGTTGTTATTTTCAGATATATTTACAGGGATCAGTGCTTAGATTCCCTTTCATATCTCTGTCTTTCCCCCTTTATCTTTCTAAAGCTTGGATAGACTGAAGGCCTTCTGGCTGATTAGCTTATATCTGTGCTTGCAAACCTCTGGTCTGCAATGAGGAGAGGATACTTGTTTCCATGATATGATGTTTTGGAAAACAGTAACTCAAGTTCATTCAGAATCTTATTTACATATTCTTTTTATGTATAGTGTATATCTATATAACTATTTGTCACTGAAGACAGTGAACTTGTGCAATAAAGAAGCAGCAGCTTGCAGATTTTCTTGGACTGAAAGCTCAGATGTAATGCATGGGATGCTAGGAGAAGACACATGAAGGCGTAATACAAAAATGATAAGTTTATCTCATTTCTGTAACTGGGGGGTCTTTAACTTTCAGGCATTGCAAAGTGTGTCAGTCACTGTAAAACTGGATCCACCCTGCCTATGCTATTATCATACCAGTGTGGAATAGTAATTACGAAGCCTTTTTTTCCTCACTGCTGCACTGCTGTCAATCCCCCAAAACACCTGGGCAATTTAGTAAACTTCATATGCTGAACGCCAGTCATTTCAAAGGTGAGCTTCAGCAATTGCTTGGCTTACATTACTGTTCAGCTGAGTCGTCACTGAGAAATGCAGGGAATTTTACTGAAGAGGATTTTTTTCTTACAACGTGGGTGTCAGAGGACTTCAGGATATAAGATGAGAGTAGGTAGTTGTATACAACACAGTAATATGCTGTTCGTTACTGACATAAATAAGAATCTTTTTAATCCAGAAAAGATGAAATTCTTATTAATATGATTACCTTTAAATGAATGAAGAGACTGTCTCTGCTAGCCCTAGAGATACATGTATTTTACAGATGGTGTAGCAAGAATCTTCCTCTGTACGCATACCTATGCTACTACAAAAGAACCAGCGGAATTGTAAGCCTTGAATTTTCTTACCCATTTAGTAGTTTGCCTTGAATCTGAGTCTTAGAACAGGAATGAAAATCTTTATTCCCTTGATAAAAGTGTTTGTTATCCCACTTCGGTCTGCAATGGGTGAGTGCCCCATTCTTTCTCTATGGAATAACTACCTAGGTATTCCTCGGCTAGCCCTATCAGTCACTTAGAAGCATTTAATCTGAAACCTTTTGCCAGTTTGGAATTTTTGGCAGTGACACATCTATGGCTGAAGAGTAATCTCTCTGTTAGATTTTTATTCTTAAATGGATGTAAGCTTCCAATCAGGCTGCAGAAGTTGAACCTAACCGGTTCTCTTTGAGAAGCTCATATGCTTTAGTTTTCCTAAAAACGGGGAGAAAGATGAATTGGTCTTGAATCTGAAATGTGCTCTGCCCGAACATGGGCTTTAAAAACACTTGGAACACATTTCAAGAGCAGGACCTGAATGTCTTGGTAATATTAAGAAGTAATGTTGAAAACTCAGATCATCCCAACAAAATACAGATGTGAGGGTCGTTTTCATAATTCTTTCTTTAATTGATTGAAGTTAGCATTACAAATGGTTATATCCGTGTTCCCACGTAGCTCTGATTTAAAGTATACTGTCACAAATCCTGTTCTCATTAACACTGTTATTGCTTGTTCTGATGTGAAGTAGATCTTCTGTAAGACCACTGAGAAAATACGTGGTTAAAAAACAAAGCTTCAAAAAAACAGATCTAAAAAGCTCTGCGTTGTCTGAAGTCATGAACAGAATATAGGCATCTACCTTGGAATGCAGTCCTGAAAGCCGAAACATAAATGCCATCGAACTGGAGGAAGTTTCTCCACAGCTTACTTTAATTTACATAGCTAAAATTTCTGAGATTCTGAACTTTTGTGGCTGCTCAAAAGCATCGTAGTCTTGTTCTGGCTGAGCAATACATACCTCAGGCCTGAGATGCTTTTCCTCTTCTCACTGAACAAAACAATGCATGCTGACAAAATTAAGTTTTGTGTAAAACACAGTGCATGTTGTTTTACCTTATTTTTAAACACAAGCATGAAATTTATGTTTAAATGGTTTTTATGTTCCTTTAGCCCAGAAGGCATTTATTCAATTTTTGTCTTTATAGACACAAAACCACAACCCCTAATTTCTGGAAGAACATCTTAACTGTATCTCCTGATGATGCTGTTTACATTGATATTAGGATTAAAGCCCTACTGGGACAGGTTATGTGTATGCCCACATTCTATATTCCATGAACTGTGTACATCCCTTATGTGAAACAGGCATTGAAAAAAATCCTAAAATCCTGCGAAGTGCCAGTAAGCCTGATCCTCCTCAAAAAATCAAGGAGTTCCAAGTTAAGATAACTCTGTTAATGGCAGAGCAGCAGTCTCAAATCATGCAGTCCAAAGAAGGGGAAAACCTCTCGGCTTTCCCACTTCCTTAGAGAACTGTCAGATTTCTAGCCTGTGATTCAAGTGCTCTTGGTGGTTTGTTGACCGCTTCTAAGAGATCTGTAACAGGTGATTCAAAGTATTTCTACCAATAGTTACTTTCAGTTTCCTTAACAGGGCTCTCTCATTCTTTAAGAGAATTTTTAGGAAGGTGCAAAAGGAAAACTTGTTCAAAATATTGCTGCAACATGTACAACTACATGATTTACAGGTGCTTGTGGCTAAATCACCAGGGTAGTTGCAGCTCCTTCTTTGGCTGGTTTAAAGGAAATAGTGGACTCTCATTCATTTCTGAAGGAGAGCACTCTAGAATTTTTCACTCTTCCCATGCATTCCAAAGGCAACCAAGGTGTCCCTGTGGGGGACCGACTACTTGAGCACGGACATTTCAACCACTGAATGGCTTCCTGGAGCCCAGCCTAACCTAATTTACTACCTCAAGTCCCATAAAAAATTACCCAGACATTTTCCAAAATTTTATCTGCTGTGAACTCTGTTATACAGAGGCACAAGGGGAGTTTCTGAGGTTTTTTATCAGAGAAATGTCAGAGAATGTCTTCATTATCCTAACTTTAAAAAAATCAGAATTAGAGACTAATTAATCCTCCTCACAGACATTTACATCTAAATAGCAGTAACTGATCTAATGAACTCAAATTTACTGTGCTACAATGAATATAGATCGTAGAACAAAGAGTAGTTGGGAAAAAAAGATTAATATTTATACAGTGTCATTTTTAAACAAAGCTATCCAGAATAATTATGTGTGTGTGTATGTAAGAAGGAGTTTCAGTAATGAGGAAGCATTCTGAAGGTACATTTTATATCTCAGGATGTAATGAAAGCTATTTAAACTGTATTATAAAGAGCGGTCCTTTCTGTTGCAAGAAAAGTACGAGATTTTTTGTTTAGTTTTATAGATAAATGTAGAAGCTCGACTTGTTTGCACTGCAACTGCTTAAATCTTGGCCTCTGACGTCAAGAGAGCAGGCTTAGGCTCAAACAATGCTTGTCAAACGTATTTCGTTCAATTTACAGCTATTTCTTATAAACGCCTGCAGAGCTTCTAAATGCAGTAAACATTGCCATCTAGAGGATATTTTTAAGTACTGCATGTCACCCACAAACCAACGTCTCCTTTCCAAAAATTTTGACAAGCAAAGTGGAAGCATGAAGCCAGACAGTTGCCATAGTAATTACGAGTTTTAAATAAATAAAAATAATAATAATAAAAAAGTATTATTGAATACATTCTACTTTCGGGACAGCAGAATGCCTAATACACTGTCACAACAAAATACTTGGATGCCTTAAGGCTGTTAATCTAATCATAGGCATTTAAAGAAATTAAGCTAACAGCCACTATTACTGTGAATCTTTTGTTTAGTTCCATTAAAGTAACAAAATATTATGTAAAATTACCATAATAAAAAATAAGGGAATATCTTATAATACCATGTACTTTTGACCAGTGCATATTTAAAGAATTGCCTTTAGTTATTTGTGCTTAATATAATGTAATTCAAACCGAAGTAAGAAATTTTTGAAAAACAGTATGTAGAAATCTAACTAAAACCAGCAAATAGTAATTTTTAACTTATCAAACAATAGTATGGTACCTGTGGTAGGAAATGTTCTGTTTGAAAGGACTTAAAAGAGAGACGTGATTTGAAGGTCATTTTACATTGACAACTTGACATTACTAAGAGGTTTCTATTTCCAACCTGAGATGCAGAGAGTGGTAACAATTTATAAAACCTTATTCCACAGCTGATGAGTTATACAGGTCCTCATCCACGTTTTTTTTTATAATTCAGTTCTGCCATTTTCTGGGATAAATTTTAAAACTAAACTAAACTAACAACAAGAAAAAATCCTATATGTAAAAATGTATAGCTAGGAAAAGTGTTATTGTTTGTCTTAACTGAAGTTTCATATTTTTTTTCTCTAGACTGCAAACATCTTTACATCCTGCAACTTTCTGCCATCCTTGATTTGCCAAAGAAGGGCTTTACTTAAGTATTTTACGTGTTATCACACTCCTGCTTGTCACAGTTTCATATTATTTTGCAGGAATTTAAATATCTACGGCTGTCTCTAATTTCAGTCATGGGTCAGGCAAGAGTACAGTCTATACAGAACTTGAGTGCAATGGGTCCATTAGGATGTAACTTAATATCTGTTTTACAAATGAGCTGAATTAAAAACATACCATTGTTTAATGAGGCTATAATGTTAATTAAATGAATTAAAAGCTGTAATATGAAAAAAAAATGAAACAACACAGTTACATGACACAGGAATTTAATTATAGGAAAGTTTCAGTAAAGCTGTCAAGATGACTAGTTGCAGATAAAATCTTCGACAGGATAATACTGGCTAAAAAGCAATTTTTCTTCTATAATTCTGTTTTAATTAAAGTGATCATCTATTTTGAATGCTGACATCACTTGCAGTCAACAATAATCTTACATTTATATGAGCACATAGTATGGGAGTAATGATAGTATTAGAATGGTGACATAAGTAATTAAAGACGTTACCGCATCCAGCACATTATTGCCTGACAAGAAAAGTTGCTAACACTTGCAGGAATGGAGCTGAAGGAAAGAGAATGTCTGTTAGGCAATTCTTTCCCTTTTCCGGTGACTCTCTCATAAAGTGTGGTCACGAAGAGGATAGGACCATAATCTTCTTTACTGTTACTATGATTACAAGTAACAGTAATTAAATAATAAAAATGTTATTTCAAACCCATTTGCATAATCAAAAGACCTGGCTTTCTCAGGTAAGGAAGAGACCACAGAGCTGGTAGTGTGTGGTTACGAGGGGCAAAGGTGGAGGGGATGGGGGAAGCGTGCAGCATCCAGAGCTTCTACCTGAAGAGACAGCAACCACAGCCCCGCAAGGACACAGGTGGCTTTTTTTCAGTCAGAATTCTGCTGGATTTGGATGTTTGCCTGGTAGATGTGGGAGAACAGAACCATTTTATTTCCTCCACTCTCTTGTTTTCAGATGGAAGAGCACTTTGAGACTGACTACTGCTCCCTGTGCAGAACTCAAGAGGCAGCATACACAGGACAGGGTAGGTTTCTGCACATTAGTACTTCCAACATGATCACTAATGTTTCTACATCTCCAGAGGGTTTTGGTGTAGGAAGACAGTTGCTCTAGCAGGGTATCTGGAGGGAAAGTGTGAACTCTAATGAAAGAAGTGAAAAAAGCAAACAGCTGGGCTTCCTATCCTGAGATGGCTGGGGAAATGGAAATGGTCCATAGGAGCATCAAATAGAAAAATGCAATCCTTCACAGTTTGGGTTTGGGTATTTTTTTGGTAGCAAAGTAATGCTTTATGTAATTTAGCTGTAGAGATGATAGACGTTTAGGAAGCACCAGGTAGCAAGAGATGTGGGAGTATTCTGACAAGAGAGGGCTATAGTCAGGAAAGCCAAGAAAGAAGCAGAAACAAAGGCAGCACCAAGAGAGAGAATACAAATTAGGAAAGAAAAAGAGAGTGGCACCTATGTAAGTTTGGCATAATTAAAACAAGCTTTTTAATTGGTGATTATACAACCATACTTTCAAGCTTAATCACTTGTTCAATATGAATATTTACATGTAATGTGTGCTGATATTTGGTAGTGTCACAGCGAAGTTGTACTGTAGTGAAGCTGTCACTGGCCTAACGCTTTGATCTCTGATGTGCTTAGAGGACAACATAGTTCAGTGATAAAGGCACTGGCAGAGTGTCTCAGACTATCCCCACCAAATAGTTTCAGTGCTTGTAAAAATGGTTTCTGTGCTCGGTGGAAAAGATCACACAAATAGGATTGCCCCAAGTGTGAAACCTCAAAGTAACATTCTTCATGTAACTACTTCCCAAAATGTAACTTATGCCCTGAATTATTTTTTTTTTTTTAATCTCATTACAACTGAATATTTGTATCAAAATGGGTAGGGATGTCTATGAATTACCTGTGCATCTCTGTGCTTAAGTGTCCTGTAATCATCTGCAGTGCTGCCCTGTTACATGCAACGTTGGGAGGTTGTTTCTGTTTGCAGAGGGTTTATTTTTCTGGAGCACAGCCAGGCATTTCCATTTTCATAAGTAGAGATCATTGGTAAAAATAACGTGGTCTTTCATGAATTCATTTTTGGGAGAGACATGGTACAATTTAAAAACTGTAGGAAGGAACAACCCTGACAAATCACATTTTTCTTTGCTACACTTCAACAACAAACACTTCTCGCTCCTGTTTTTACTTGCTCAGTAATAGCTAATTACATGCTGTATTGAAAATCCTCCATTTCACCAGCAAACAGTTGAGAAACAGCAGGAGTTTATAAAGCAAATACCTGCCCTTACATACCAGTTTATGGAACTGGGAAGCTCTCTTTCAGACAGCAATAAAGATGAGGGTAAAGAAGATAGTGAGAACAAGCTTTAGCTGATGGTGTCATAGGATTGCTGCTGGACCCATCTATTAAATGTGGATTCCTGGTATTGGACTAGATAATCACACTGAATTGATAGGATAGCACAGCTAGCAATGGCAGGAATATATTTGCTGAAAATTTATGTCAAGGTTGCCTTGGAGCTGCTGATATCTTACCAATATAAAATTTCTTTGTCTGTAGAGATACATTTTGTCATAAACATCTGGAAACTTCCCATTTCTGACTGCTACTGGTCAGTTGCAAACCAATTTGAAACTGCTGCTGTGTCAAACCTAACACTGGCATCAAAAAAATTGCAGGTCTCAACAGAAAAGGAAGGCAGGAAGACGTGATATTGTTTGAGGAGCTGAAAAGCTTCATATTCTCAAACAGCAGCTTCAGAAGCAGCTTGTACCTTTTTTTTTTTTCCCTTTTTGCTTTTTTTTTTTTTTTTTTTTTTTTTTTTTTTTTTTTTTTTTTTTTTTTGCGGTTTTTTTTTTTAATTTTGCTTTTGTGTTTTTAGCTTTTGGCAGAGTATTCTGTATTGGGAATGCTTTGCGCAACCACAAATCTATGAACATAAGAGTGCTTGCATTTCTGCTGTTTGGGTTGGCAATTTTATAGCATGTATGTCCAACTTTCAAGCGTTTTAGGTATGGACATGCGCACTCAGATCTTCAGACTTATGATTGGTTTTCAATGATACCAGGAGCTCTATTGTATGGGTGTTCTGTCTTTAGTTAGGTAAGACTCAGACAAACTGAGGCTGTCTCAACAGTTGGTCAAAGACTGCATACTCCAGCATATCTTCAAGTCCTTACCTGGTTAAGGGATCATGCTGGAGGGACCTCTGTGGCTCTCATGTAACCTATGTGCTCAGAATACTTTTAGAAAACAACCAAAGTGCAAAGAAAGGGGAAAAAAAAAGCAAAAAGTTCATCATTTTCTGCTGTGGAGTAGAGCCCACAGCAGAGCTGTGCACCCAGGGAGCAGTGGTAATCTACAGTGGAAATACTCTGGATTTGTATTCCCACATTCCGGTGGGATTCTGCTTCTGAGCATCAGTTTCAAAGTTATTTAATAAATGTCATGATCTTCTGCATGGGCTATCTGAAATTTGAAGTCTTTTAATATCTGCGTGCATATTATTTGCAGAAAGAGGCCCTTGTGACACTTCCCTCTGTGCTCACACGGTGAGAAAGCAAATGACAAAAAGAACTCTGAGAGAGAACAAAAGGACAAAACCAAAGCAAACTCAAAAAATGTTGCTTAGCAATGTTGCTTGTATCACTCCAGGGGGATGGTCTTTGCCACAGATATTTACGTGTTATGAGTAGAGTTTATTGAAAAGCAGAGAAACATTTGCGCAAAGCCAAAAACATAAACATGTGGTATATGGCAGGTTTTTTTCAGTGTTGCAAAAATCAAACCAGAAAAAAAAGACACCAGCAAAAAATACATGTATACATGTATTTTAAAAAGTACCTCATTTGGAAGAAGGTTTGGGTTTGTTTGGTTGTTTGGTTGTTTGTTTTTTTTTATTTATTATTATTATTTTTAATTTCCCTTACGTATCCTTTCTCTTCCCACCGTACTTTTGCCATTTGGTTCAATGCACTGAGTGACAGTTTTGTTAGGGTTTATTTTTTTCATTTGCAGCTTTGCATCTATGAAAGTTTCAGAACAGTAAAAGAAGAAATCCTGTAATTGTTGGAAGAGTGGCAGACTAGAAAAATTAAAGGGCTTAATATTTTTTTCAGTGCTGTAAGGAACTAGGGGTCTGGAAGAATGGAAAAGGTGGAAAAAAATCCTTCAACATTGCTCAAATTATCATATTAAATTGCAAGAAGCAAGAAGATAAAAGGAAAGTAAACTGAGGACATTTCAACATTTGTATTAATTACTGTCTACGAATCTTTTGAGTATTATAATTTAAAAAAATCTGTAGGGAAAAATAATCTGTAACAATGGTCTTCATTCTTGCAGGTTTGAGGAATTTTTAGAAAGCCTTGCCTATTTAGACATCTCCCTTTCTCCCATTTGTGGTCCGTTTCCTTTCCGGCAGACCTCATTCCAAATTGGTGACAGTGTACTTTTTATCCTTTCCCTCCCGGTGCAGCACATTCAAATAATAAAAAGCCTTATCGTGTGAATATGCTCACCGAGTACACGAAACCCAGGCACCATACATATTGGTTTTCCTCGTAGATTGATTGGTGCCGTGCTTTAGGCTACAGGTTTCGTAGTTTCCTGTGAGGTACATTTCCTAGCCCAGCATCGTAAGCTGTCTGAGGTGTGTTTCATAGCTTTTTGTAATTCCATTTTATCTCAGCATTTTATCAGGTATAATGCATAGCATTTTTAACAGCAAACTCTTGCTAGGAACATTTTACAGCATAAACTTGCATATGTACGAAAGTATATAGAGATGGCAGGGCACGGACGAGACAGGAGGTAGAGAGTATTTTTAACCTCTAACATTCGCAGTGCTCGGTGCAAAATTCCATTTATTTTATAGTGGAATTTGTGCACATCTTTCGAGGATAAAAAAAGTGGAATTTAAAGCACAGAAAGTGTCATATTTTGGCTCTAATATTACAAGGCAGAGACACCTTGCTGTTTGTGCCAGTATAGATAACTATGTTCTTTTATCACCTTAGAAGGTATCCTTCTGAGTAATAAAAATCCTCAGTACCTTCCTGATCTGTTCTTCTTAAACAAGTAAGTTCTCTCTCTGCTTCCTGGCTACACGAGTGAATGACATTTTACGATGCAAGAAATGGGGGAGAAATACACATAGGATTAGTTGCTTGTCCTCCAATAATCTCTTAAATTCTTTCAGCCTTTCCTACCGTTCACCACCCTGTCACTGTGACATGTTAAACAGCCTGAGTTATTTGTTTGTTCACAGTTTCCCTGCGCAGTGTGTTTTGTTGAAAGGCTATGCTGGACAGCAAGGTCAAAAGCTGCTGCTTTGTTTTGTCCTGGATTTTGCACCCTCTGAAGGGAGAAGGAGATGTTGTTTTTTTAGTTGTTGGGTTTTTGTTTTTTTGTTTTTTTTTTGTTTTTTTTTTTTTTTTTTCCCTCTGATTGCCAGCTTAGAGGCTTTGCTGGAAAACCTTTGGCAAGTGGAGAGGGGAGCAGGCAGGCAGCCTGAAGCTGGCATTGGAGCCGGAGAGAAAGCAGAGAGCACGGATGCATAGGTGACAGAAAGGAAACTTTCTGAGACAGTCAGGGAGAGTCTGCTGCAATCCACAGTGGAAGCTGCTGGATGGAGAGCAAGGTCAGAAGGAAGGACAGACACAGTGGGTGGGGGAGAGATTTGTTTTCCAATGGTTTAAGCTGTTTCCCTCACAAAATCTTATTTTCCTCTATTGTAATAGTTACCTTGTCCTATCCTGTGACCTAATGAATGATTATTTTTTAACACTATTAAGCCCTATTTTGCGGTTTGACGCAAGGAATAATGTCGATACACCTACCTCATGGCTCTGGCTGACTCAGTGTCACATCATACTGACCAGCATTTTGCACAACGAACAGCCTCTCAGCTCCAGGACAGGAAAGAAAAAAAAAAAAAATCTGCTTTGCCAACCTGCATCCAGAAGAACTGAACTGGAAAAAGACTTCGTGCCAGTCTGGGATTCCCAAAACAGGGAAGGGGATATGAAGGTAACATTTCTGAACTGGTTGTAGGGGAGAGCATTTCTTTTCTGGTGCCAAGTCAGCTGCTGCTGGGAGCTTATTAACCTCTGTGTATGACCATTGAGGAATGAATTCCTATCGGTTTACAAGGCATAGAAAAAGTTATAAGGCAGGAGATGGAAAAAGACATGATAGGACAAACTGAGAGCAGTCTGAAGGGCACATCTTTTTATCAAGCCTGCCAAACACTGCCTCTTGTAATATCAGGCTGCAGAACTTTTGGGGTTTGGTAAATAATGCCATGTTTCCCCCTTCACAGTAAATATGCAGCATATGTTTAAGGCTGAGTCTTAGACTTTAAGAACCTTATCCCCCCAATTCCCTGGTTTCCCACAAATGCGTGCTCTCAAGCACAAAAACTTTTACTAATTATATACTAATAGCCTGACATTGATGTAAATTTTATCCAACCATTCCTAATTGCTGTTGGAAAGGTAGAAATGTGAATGAAAGTGCAAAAACCCTTGTAAAAGCAAGAAGTCAGCCAGTTGCTGGTCACAAAAATGAGGCTGATAGGAAAGAAAAATACTGCCTTTCAGTAACTTTGCCCTTCCCAAAGTTAAGTTAATCGGTTAGATAATGACTATGCTGACATTGTTCTAATTTGAATGTGATCTTTGTAACTGTTGGGCGAAACCACGTGGGGAATAATTGGAGAAACTTAGACAAAAGAGAATCAGGTCCATGGTGATGTGGCCTTCTGAGAAGTCCACTACAGATGGATAAGATAATCTATTACATTGCAATTCTGTCCTGAGATAAAGTATTTATACATCATCCTATTGTGACTATCTAGTAATGATGTCTTCTCTCCTGACTTCAACAGGTTTTTTTGTAAAACCCCCCTCTTTACCACTCTTTTGGTGGAGATGTATGGGTTTGTAAGGGATTCCTCAAGGAAACAAAACAGAAGTGTACTCAAAGTATGGAGGATTTCTGCTTGAGTATGACAGGTAATGGTTTCAAAAGACTTTTCTACTGCCAGTCAGAGGACAGAATAGACCCTTGCTGTGATTTCGAGGGCTGCAGAGGAGAGCAGGGAGGTAGCAAGTGCAGCAAAGTATTGTCAACAGTCTTCAGCTAGCACTGCTCAGTCATCTTAATCAGCTTCCATACTGCAACCTGCGCAGGTTTTTTCCTCCACTAAGTGTACAAAAAATAATAGTTTATTTTAACCAAGTTTTGGACCTTGAGTTTGAGTGGGAACATACCGCAAAACTTTAAACCCCATGGGTTTCCAGGAAAGGATTAGGTTGGTCTCTTCTCCCAAGTCACAGGCAATAAGACAAGAGGAGATGGTCTCAAGTTGCACGAGGGGAGGTTCAGGTTGGATATTAGGAAAAATTTTTACACTGAAAGGGTTATGAAGCATTGGAATGGGCTGCCCAGGGAAGTCATTGAGGCACCGTCCCTGCAAATATTTAAAAGACGGTTTGACGTAGTGCTTAGTGACATGGTTTAGTGATTTTTTTTATGACAGTTAGGTTGATGGCTGGACTAGCAGATCTTAAAGGTCCCTTCCAAGCTAGACAATTCTATGATTCTATGATTCAGAAAGTCCGTATGTTGATCAGACTATAAATGGAACCGATGCGCATCCCATTTGTCATAACTTTATTTCTTTTTCGCATAGTTTTCATTTTTTTAATGTATAGTTATCTCAGACAATTTTAATTTTTTTTTTATAGAAGTTATTATACACTTCATTTTATATTTTTTTTTGTACTTTTAAAAGACCACCTTTGGGAAATATTTTGCTGATACACTAAAAATAAATAACTTTTCACAAAGTATTATTACATTAAACTTAAGTAAAGGAAAATAGTGTAAATTCAGTTTGATAAAAATGAGGATAAAAACAAGAGAAAAAAACTATTTTCTTCACTATTAAAAAAAAAAACAACCAAGATAGCAACCAAGATGTGGTTGTTTCTTAGTGTTTTGGAGAAGTCTCTCACCTCTGTCAACTGAGCCATGGTGATGCTTTCACAGATAACATGAAAACATGTTATCACTGAGTAATTTCTGACCTTATTCAAAGATATCTCTTTCTTGACTTTAGTCATCAAAAAGCTCTGTGCACTGTTGTGCAACACCCTTGGTGCCTACAATACTTTGTTGCTGGTGAGCTGAATCTCCAGCACAACAGTAGGTAGCAACTGATCAATAGCAAACGAAGGTGACAAGTTTCCAGAAGACGCTGGCTGTGAGCTTCTGAACTCTCTGGAGGACACAGAGTTTGGCATGAGAGCCACCCAGAATCTTAAACAGCCTTTTTTATCCCCTGATTCTATAGTTATTACTGATCTATGCAGGTCTGAAAGCACTCTCTTTTTCCACCAAGCAGTGCTTGCTTTATGAACGTCAAAATAGCACTTTAAAAGGTGAATATGATCCAAGCAGCAATCACATTCTCCTCCATAGTACTCGGCTCTTGTTGCTAAAACTATTGTTTCTATCATTAGTTTTATTAGCAGTCTAACTTAATTAGCTAAATGACATTATTTAGTAGCAAGTTCTCCTGTACATCTCTGCTAACCATTACATATTTAATGTGGGTTTTATTCATGTAGATAGGCTGGCAGGTGGACAAAAAAAGAGATGGGCAGAAAAGGGAGTCCAACAGAGGGGTCCTTCCTACCCAGGATGTTTCATCAATGAGGAGGTGAAATGAAAGGACAAGGACTGTTTCCTATGGTGGATTTCATAAGTCTTTATTCTTCAGGAACCGAAGTTAACTGCAGTTGAGAAGAACTTGCTAAGATAGCAGACAGGCAACAGGTGATGATGTACTGAGTAAAACCTGATTTCCAGCTTCTGCTGCTCAGGTATAGAGGGAGCATCTGCCAGTTACCTCTTTCCTTCTATTCCATAGAAGAGCAGCTCTCAGGTATTGTACAGACAGTTGCAGAAGAACCTTCAGACATGGGCTCCCCTGGAAATCTTTTTCATAGGGGAAATAAGAAGAACAAGGCTCCAGAGGGAGAATTAATGGCATTCTCCTAAGGATAGCGTAGCATGCACATGGGCAGTACCAGTTAGTATGAGACTACCTGACACGTAACAGGGGGTGACCAGTATAGCATTCTATTGCATTTAGTGCCAGTGCCATTGCAGTGGCATCCAGTGCTTGATAGCTGTCAAAGGGCTGTTTATGCACTTTGTACACTACTTTGATAGATATTGTGTCTTGGCTCTCATTTCCCTGCACTGCCTTTTCATATGGCTTGTAATCCTGTGAGAGAGACTCAGATCAGCTATACGTAAAAGCGTTTTCACTTTCCTTCACTGTGTATTTCACTATTTCTTCTGTAGGCAGGGGTGACTTTCCTAGATTTTTCCATCTGGATGTGCCTCAAAAAAACAGAACAATGACTCTTTCTTAGCTTCCTCATAAAGAAAGCTAACCTCCTTGCTTCCAGAAAGATAAAGGGAATTTTTCAAAGTCTTGTTAAGCACAAACTCTGCAGATCATCCCCAGCATATTTGTAGGGGCGTGACCAGATGTATATATCCCACTGCAGAACCAGCTGTTAATCTACTAGTTTATATAGTATAATATATTCCGATTAAAAACAGATTCACATCTGTAGAGGAAATGAAAGAGAAACAGTGGCTTTCAGAAAAGAAAGTTGGAGGCAGTAGACCGACAGGAATTATCACATAGGTCACAGCCCACTTTCTCATGGTTGTGATATCCACAGAAAAGAAATCAGAAGCCACAACTCAGGTGAATTGTTTTAAGCAACTGTGTTTTGTGGCCTTGTCATCCTGTGAAAGGACTTGCTATTTCATTGAATCAAACTTTCTGCAGGCATATGAGAATTCAATTCACAATATCCAGTTGAGGCCTCTCACGCGCTGAACACCCAGCCAAATGTGCTAAAACAATCAGCTGAAGGACCAGCAGCATCTAAAACTATAACGCAAGACAGGGACTGTTAAGGAAAATCTGAGGGTGCTTTATGAAAGCACCATCCGTTTGGTGTGACTGTTGGACTCAGATAAGACTGTTTTAATAGGAAACCCTTAAGGGTCAGATCTCAGATGTTCTAATGCTTTGTCTTCACACCTCATAAATAGTTGAATTCTTCAATTTTGCAGCTGTTATTGTAATTAGCAAGCTAAATGACTTCTTCTTTTAAAACCGTGAATCACACTTAATGTTACTGCTGTTAAACATGCTTTATTGACATCTTAAACCCTTTCATTGTGAGAATGCCTTTTCTTTCCTAGCATATACCTCTGTTAATAACAATCCCGTATCCCTATCCAAATAACTGACTCATATAAGCAGCTCTGAATCTACCCGGGACAGTTAGTGCTCAGTGGTTTTGTAAGTCATTTTTCTCATACATTTCTTTGTGTGTTAAGGGCTTAAGTTAGCCATCCTCTTTGTAAAAACTGTGGCAGTAGTTCACCCTGAAACTTCACAATGTGTTTTGCTGTGTTCAGGGGATTAAAAAAAAAACAACACCAAACAGTTGCAGGCAATTTATGTCATCTCAGAGATTCTTTTCTGCTACCAATACTGAACAGTTATGTAAATTTATTTTTTTAAAACGAGGAAATCTGCTGTATTTCACCTAATGGGTGACTGAATTTCATGAGTATCTGAACTCATTGCTTTGTTTATAAAGGAGCTTGAATTCTTTGATATGAATGAAACAGATAAAAGTTGTTATTGTTTTTGTTGTTACCAAATTGAATACATGCCTGGTGAAACTCTGCTTGTTTTATCACATTTCAACAGGGTTAATTTAATCTAATGTGTTGAAAACCATTCCTACCTAGAGAAGGGTTAGAAATGAAATGTTTTAATATTTAATACTGTGTATTGGTCACTGATAAAGAGGAAGCATATTCTGCACAGCTGTGACATTCCACTTACCTCTCTGTATGGATGTGATGCTATCAGAAATGGATACCCCGAATCTGCATCTCTATGTACCTAGCTGTAATTATAGTACAGTAATGTGTTGAAATTCAGATGCTGTGCTGGATATAAATGCAGCACGATTTCCTTCTTTCCCAGGTCACCAGGGAGATTTATAGGAATCCAGAGAAGAATGTAAGTACCACAGTACCTAACTTATGAGAGCTCTGCAGACAAACTATATTTTGTCCTTTTTCAATGCATGTAGAAAGTGAGGTGTCACAGAAACTTGTAAGCCGAACAGTGATCCACATGAAATAGTCAAGCTCTTTGAAAATACTGAAGATAGAGAAGGGTAGGACCTCAACCCCTTCCTCAAGAAGACATAATTATTTCTCTGACACAAGAATTCTCTTATATAAGAGCCTGAGACACCTCTTTTACACACTGCTACCCAAAACCTGAAAAATAAAAACTGAACAACGAGAAAGCCTACAGGAAAGTCCCAGCCACTCTTGATATAGTAATAGAGTACTCCTCTCAAAGGAGGCCAAGGTTAAAGGTGAGAATTCAGTTCTTAGACTCTCTGTCCTAGGAGACTACTAAGATACGGGATAAAAGTGTTTTGTGTGATGCTTTTCAAAGATATAAGAGAGTTGACCATACTGGAAGTCCCTGGTGAGACCAGCCATTTAACAGCCTTACCAGGGCATAGGCACAAAGAAGTGTGGTGATATCAGGACCTCTATTATGGAGATCACTGGGTGGAATAAAGGGTGTTCAGTGGCCTATAGATGTAGGTGGCAGTCCAAGAGTCCAAGAAGTAAAACCTCAGTGTCGGTGCTCAGTCTGCAAGTCCCTTTGTAGAGGTAGCCTGGTGTGACAGTAACACAGTCACAGTACTTCCAGCACCAAAATATGTTTATGGCAGATCACTATCACACAGTCTAAATTTGTTGTGAATTCTTCAGCACTACAGGCTACATTTTTTCTTAAAGTTTCAAGATTCCACAAGCCTACACTGTAAGCTGTTGTCCTGTCATTATTGTTACACATCAGGGTATGGGCAGACTCAGTTTAAGACTTCTTGTTTACTAAAAAGATGAAAAGGTGCTTGTCATAACTGTAAGTAGCTGACTGTGATCCAAGCAGCATTGACAATAACAATTTCTTATTCTCTTCCTATTTTATCTGCATTTAAGCAGACTGAAGAGGAAATTTGAAGTGTAAGAGACACTCAGCAGTCCATGTAGCTTGTTGAAAGACCATGAAGAAATATGTAGCAATATTTAGGAAATGACTAATACCTTCTGGCACAAATAGTTCCCTTTGGTAAAATCCATTTCTGTTTTCCTATTGGATTGCAGGAGCTGTCAGAAACATGAATTAAAAAGATATAAATACTTTAGAATAGAAGGCATATTCTTAGTAAGGCTTATGCTGCTCTTGGATCCATCTGCCTCCTCGAAGAGATTTAGTTTCTTTCTTCACCTGAAAAATGTCAGAATGAACAACAACAAAAAGTGATAGCAAGAAAGAAACAAATACATAACAAAATGTGAGCAAGAAAGAATTGCAATGCCTCTGCAGAGACAAGTATTTCAATTAATTTTTGAAGCGTTTTGGGATGCTTGTAAAATAGTGCAATTTGCGAAATAAAGAATTATAATTACTTTAAGGTGCAACATAATTTCTAAATGCCTAAAGAGAAAAACAATATGGAAAATTCATTAAGGAATAAAACTGTTCAAATGTTCAATCTGGACAAGTTGACCCAGCTCATTTCTTTATTGATCAAGCTTTATATGGAGGAAATGTCAGTGCTGAAGGTGCCAAAGAACCTACATTTATGCAGATATTGTATTTATTGCTACACAAATATTCAGACATTTAAATGGCAAAAAACTATAGGAAACAATGTACTAATTTTGTGTGTCATAAAATGGTGATATTGAGCTAAGTGAAACTTCCAGGTGTAAATAGTGTCAGAATTTCATTTCATATCTTTGTCTTTAATGTCACCATCAGGGAAGTTGATTTCTTTTTTAATTCTTGGGGGATCCTTCCAGCAGTTACACAGAGCTACTAGACAGGTCAACAAGAAGCTGCAAATGGGATTTTTCTGTAGCTTTGGTACTACTGAAAATGGGACATAACTGCCAAAACTATTGCTTGTGTTGTAGAACAAATTCTTTCCTGATGTAAAATGACACTATTCCATTGACTCCAATGACGTTACACCCAATTTATGCCAGGGGAATATGTAGCTCTTTATCCATTTATCTGTAAGCTGGTTGTTGTGACTTAATTTCAAATGAATTATGTTACTGTTCTTGGGCTGTGCCCTTGCAGCACTTTATTACTTAGAAGGCTAGTTCAGCAGAAATAAATAAATATGTGATTTGCAGTCTCAGCAAATGTCCTAGCCAGGAACAATGGCCTCTCCGCAGTGTTCCAGACTAATTGCCCCCAATTTTCTGCTCTAACCTTCATACCCAGTTCATTCCCTTCTTGCACTGTTCTCCTCACTTTTTTCCACCCAGTCCTCATGTTCAGATTTTCTCTAGTGTCAGCAAGTTTTTAGCCACCAGCTCTTACGTATTTAAATTCCTTTAGAGAATAACTCTCTCGACAGAGACCATAAGAAATGCGTATTACATTT
Source organism: Thinocorus orbignyianus (assembly GCA_013400375.1). Classification (NCBI taxonomy): domain Eukaryota; kingdom Metazoa; phylum Chordata; class Aves; order Ciconiiformes; family Thinocoridae; genus Thinocorus; species Thinocorus orbignyianus. The sequence goes on along the minus strand of VXBW01003226.1, from coordinate 667,619 downwards.
AAGAAAGTGCATTATTTAAGAAAATAATGTATTTTAAATCTTTCCTTTTTAAGCTTTTGCTCTGCATTTTTGTGTTTGATACTATCCCCTAGTATTTATGGTAACAAATACTATCATTATAATTGTGTCCTGTGCTTACTAGTGTGTCATCACCCAATGTTTTTCTAATTTCAGTCAAAACCTGCCGCCAAATATTATAAGCAGTTTAACTGACATTCATACAAGTAGGAAGATTTTTAAGCTTATTTTAAGGCTGATTGGCAGCAACTTTCTGTTGGAAATCTGAATGCAGTAGCAATAAGTTAATGATAAGCATTAATAAAATCGTGCTTGAGGTCATTGCTTAGATACTAAGGACCTTTTGATGATTAGAGAACGTGTCTGAAAATTGTTCTGGGCACCTACTTAACAGCCTGTGACTTTGGAAGGCATTAATCCAGAACACTGGCTTCATTTTCTCATTAAGTCTTCTCCATTACAGGGGGTTGTTTGTGAGGCCGGTTGAAATCAGTGGTGCACAGGAAGGATAAAATTAAAGAAACTGATCCGAGTGAAATAAGTAGTTCCTAGCTACTTACTTTGGGTGACACCTGCTGAATTTAACAGAATTGGTTTCCAGAATCCAGCTGCATTTCTGCTGAGTAGTTCAGCCCGGTATGGAGCCTGATTCTATGACCTTTGTGTGCTTATCCTCTATGAAAACCCATGGATCATTCTGTTGAAAACAGCATGTAAAAAGTAGAAAAGATTAATGAAAGCCATCATATCTGTAAAATGGAAATGTTATGTTGTTGAATTATTTCATTAAGTCTGGTGTAAGAAAAATGCACATTTTATATACAGATTCATGTTTTCAGTTTGGTAAATATTCCTCACTGGTCTTGTCTCTATCTGTGCTATGTTGAAAGTTAAATACTAAGCTATCTAATGTTGATATGTTTTCCAAATATATCTTTTATCCTTCTTTCCCTTCAGGTTTCTCCATCCTACTCTGTTGAGCTCCTGCAGCAGTCTTGATTGGATGAATTCTATTGCTCAGTTCCTACCTTTTGGATCATCTCTCAGTCTTTCTTTTTGAACCCTTAAAATGACTATACTCTATCCCACTTGCGACTTATCTGTTGTTCTCCTTGTAGGGTCGCCTGCAGATACTTAAAAAGCACCATTATGAAACAAGATTATCACTATGGAAAATTTTACTCCTAGTCTCATTTAGTTAGCATTGATATAACTTTTGATAATCTTGCATCATCTCTTTCATATTGTACATAGTTCCAGTATCCCTGTGGTGCTCCCAAACACAGAATCACAGTATAATGCTGCCTTCCCTTTAGTCTTTATATTCAAGGTTTTGATAGATTTTTAAATGCTATCATATGAGGAGTTTGGGGTCTGGTTTTATGTTTAAAAACAACCTTTTAGAATGCTTTGGTTTCATTTGCACTTTGTATGAATGTGTGCTGTTTATATTTTAAGCTAGTATTACCAAAACAAACCAACCACAAAACCCTGGCAAAAAGCTTTAAATCATTTCATGCCCAATTTGTCAGGTTATAGCAATAGAAATTCAAGATAGGACAAAATAAATTTCCCTACTTTACAAGCAATTTCCATATTTTAAGAACAACTTCAATTACAATTTTTAAATATACGTTTAATTGATATAGGATAGTTCTTGTAAATTAATTGAGCAAGAAATTGTTATTCCTCCTATATTCCAGGCAGTTTCGTCCAAACCTACCAATTCTCTCCACCCAACCCTGACTAACTTGCAGACATGCATTCAGTGTAGGTCAGGTTCTGCATTTGGTTTTATGCCTCTGCCTCTTTATTGAAAGTCTCCTACATATAAGGAGGGTGTTGACTTTAGTCTTTTCTGTGGGTACAACAGAAGGGTTAATGTTACTTTAAAAGTGCAGGTAAATTTAGTCTATCAATTTATTTTAAGTCTGAACTCCTAAAAAGATTCTTAGTATAAAATATGAAATAAATAAATAATGCAATTAAATATGAAATATGAAGTGGCTGCTTTAGAACAGATGCTTTCTTTCATTGTTTGATCAGAAAATCCTCTTTGTTTAGTTTTCCTGAGTTTTCTTGACTGTCCAATTATACTGAATATCTATTCAGCCTAGTGCATGTTAAGAAATTCACCAGGTTTTGTGCTGTTACCCTGTTTTGAACAGAGTTCAATTTGGCTCCCATTATATTCTTATGAGCTTTCCGTACAAAGTAGCCTAACATTTTTTCTCCTAGAGTAAGATTAATCTGCCCTAGTTTAGGCATAAAAAAAATTTAAATCTCTGTGTTTAACTTACCCTATTTTTCCTTTATAGTCAACAAAGAGAAATAGACACCTCAAGGGAATGATTCATCTCAACCTATGATCGGTATGTAGGATAGGTCAGATGGATTGCCCTTTGGAGAAACCAGTTTCTTTCCAGTGGCTATCAAGGGAACCTAGGGTGACTGGTTCAGTCTTATATCTAACTTTTAGATGTCTAAAGTTAAGTGACATAAGCTGTTCTTCCTTATCATAACATTTTCTGAGGATATGAATAATTAATTCCCTTCAGAAAATATTACCTTGAAGGCAATAGTGTTTTGACTGAGACCCAAAATGTTAAAGACAATTCAGTGAACGTATATTTGGAATATTTATATGCGGCTCTGGCAGAATCTTGGGAGATTTGATGAAGCAAGCAGAGTGATCACTGGTGCTCACAGGAGTATTACCTGTTCTTCTGGGCACATGTAACTAGGATTTAATACAGAAAATTAAAGACTTAAAATAAAAATGTTTTAATGAAATTAATCTCACTCTATTTTAGAAATCTACAGTGGAGACATCTACATGGGATGTAGACTTTGTAGTAACATTTTCTAATCATGGGACAGAAATAAGACCTTTAAAGGTGCAATACTTCTGACCTATTTTAAACACTTTAAAATGAGATACATGGTAGTCCAAAAGTTTCTGGTTTCTCCACTGGTTTTAAAGAAAGAGAAGTGAGTGTGATTAACTGAGGTGCAGATAACAATTGTTTTTCTCTGTTATTCATGGATGAATCAGGTGAAAACAGTATCAAATGTCTCAAAGTGGCCAAAAAGTTGTGCTGAAAATGTAGTCTCAAAACTGTTTGGTGACCCTCAGCTCTTCAGTGTTGCATAATGCTAATGTGTCTCTGTGACATCATTTAACAGCTGTGACATTGTACAGATATTTATGGCTCAAATGTGACATTGATTGATGATAAAGTCCATTTCAGCTGTGTAGAGACAATTATTCGACAGTTACCTATGATATCATTTTTTTTTTTTTTTAAAGAGCTTAGAACTAATCTACAAAGATGGTAGAAAATTAGCAATGAATTGCTGAGAACATTTTGTTCACATCTCAAGATTGTGAATACAACTAAACATCTTCATTAACACTTTTATTTATAATTATTTTTTTTTTTTACATTTTTTACAGTCTGTGCTGTCATTATGCAGACCAAAAATGCTTCCTCTATGAAAGCTTTTTTTTCAGTCCTTTACGTTTCTCCTTATTCTGTCGAGGTTATTGTGTTATATTTTTTCTTCCTAAATTTGAAGAACATATTTCTTGTATTGTTCTAAAATTGTTCATGAGCTGAAATGGAATATTGGCACAGTATTATTTTCTTTTGTTTGTTTAAATAGAGCTCATGTAGTTATATAAATATATTTATGAAAAAAAATATTTCTTTATCTCTCAAAAGAATATTGCTTTGTAAGCATATAGTTAATTTTACCTTTCAGTTCCAGATATCTTTCTTTTTACTTCTGTACGTTTCCCACAACCAATTGCCCAGTCTCTTCTGGTCACCGTGTAGTCTTCTTCTCAATGGCTATATTCCTACACTTTTTTAATCATCAAAAATTTAATCATGTCTGCATTTGTATGTGTGTTAAGAAAACTCTACCAGGATAGTAAACATTGTGAGAAATATAACAACTAAAGCAGTGATTTCATTTCTCCTTTTTACAGTAGGATTTATGTATCTTTTTTTTGTATTTGAATATTAGTTTTTGAATATGATATTTTTTGTTTTGCTAAGATGAAGAGTGCCAAGAAGCTTTACCTTTCGTACTCTACAAATTGCTGAGTATAGGCCCCAGTGTCACAATAAATAACAATTAAGTGACACTAAGAGAGAATACGGTCTGGGATCAGTTGTGGGGTTCAATGCCACTCACTAAATGAAAATGAGCAAGAGTCTGTTAGAGATGGTGATGTGTGACAGTCCAACCTTTCTCCACTTCACTAATTTCTAGGAAAAAAATTTCCGAGGGACAAGAAAAGATTTTCAATGATACAAAACAAAATGTAGATGATTATATCAACTGCTGAGTGACTTTCATTTTTACTTTCTCGTTGTTATTTATATCACTTCACTGCTTTACAGACAAGTTGCAAAAAATTACCTGACCAGCGATCTGTGGATAATACAAACAAATCTTTTCCTGTTTTTGTCAGGAAGAGCATTAGACCACAATGTTGAGTGAGACTGAAGGATGGGAGAGCCGCTTTTTATCTGTTTGGATTTATTATTTTTTTTTGCATGCTTGGAGATTAAGGAACTAATGATGTGATGCAAACCAAGAAGAGTGAGCACTGAAAAACAACTCCACCGTATGTGGAACTGTATCCCAAAATGACACAATTCGTCACTTGTTTATTCTAATTTGATGCCTTAATTTTGAGTTGTTAATGTTTTATAGGTGCCCACACATACAGAGGACAAGTGGCTGTTGGGGAGTGAGGTGACCGCACTCAACTGTGCTCTATCATGACCTGGGCTGGTGGTAAATGGATGCCTTGGATGACACCTTGGGTGAGCCCAGCCCCACATCCATGCTCAGAGCATTCCTGAAGCACACCCAGAGTATGGCCTTCTCTGAGGAACAGCACCTGGGGTCACTTCCACTGAGATGCAGAGCGAGAACAAAAGTGTCCCTTCAGCAGTGCTCAGCCAGGTAGCTCCCAGTTCAAACATCTTGCAGTTGAGGGAGAAAATGCAAAACCTAGTGTGAGCTTTTTTCTCTGCTTAGTATTTAAACCCACACCTTCCTCATGAGAAACTTTCCAATTTTGGGGTGAGAGAAAAGCCATGACAGCTTGACTTGTCATGTATGTTTCCCACAATTGCACCTGCACCAATGTATAATAAGACATGTGATATTCCTGGACCAGATAGAGACAATTTAGAAAACTGGCCTTTGCAGGTGAGTGGATGGGACATGTTGCTGATAAAAAGAGACTTGCATTCAAACCCTTGAGCTGTGATCTGTTTGTTTATTTTTACATTGCATGGTAATTGGATTAGAAAATCAGAAACAGACTGACAATCATAAAAACCCAATTTCCTCTACATCCAAGCAGTGCACACTCAAAACCAGGCTGCTGAGTTATCCTTCTCTCCCATTCTCCACCTGCCACTGTGTCTTGCATTTCTTTTCATATAGTTATCCAGCTGCACTTGAAAGCCAAATGTTGCACTCGCCTAGACAAAAATGCACATGTGAATTTCCTTGGGGTAAGTTGCAAATTCAGCACAGGTCCCTCACTGTTCAGGCAAGTGCAAATAGCCACTTTGAGTAATGTATATAGTCAGAGAGCACCACTGACATCTACTCTTTAATGAACACAAGTCTCCTCAGTTAAACCTCCAGACGTTCAGGAATGGGCCTAGCCTGTGATCCTAGATTGACAGAGGTTTTCTGTCTCTGTGGAGGGAGGTCTGCATGCATAAATATGTATGGGATGTTTTCTATTGACTAGCTTTACACAGCTCCTTAACAAACGCAAAACAGTTTTGTACATCATCTTTCTCAGCCTCTTTCTAGGCATTGCAAAACAGTTTCTGAGGATGCTGAAGTTGGGATCTGTGAGCCACTCTGTTAGGGTCAGATGACTCTATCTGGGATGAAGTGAGAGAGCTCAGGTCATCTTGTTCTATAGACACTAACCAGCACTGTACTGGTAAGTGCTTTAGATTCCTCTAAGAAACTGTAATCTTTCTCTCTTTGCATCACAGAGAACTGAAGGATACAAGTACAATTCCCCTGAATGGGGTAAACACTCAAATCATACCGTGATTCATGCTAATCATAATTATTTAATGTGTGTATATATATATATATATTTGTGTATATGTATGTTTCACAGGGCTATCAATCTAAGTCTAGTGGTTCCTAAATCCCCTGATTCGGATTGCAGTATATTTCTGGAACTCAGTATAATATGCCTTCACCATCCATAAATGTGTTAAAGGAAAATAAAAGTCTTTTTCACTTTATCAGCTTGGTAATAATACAGGGTTTAATTGACCTCTCTGCAGCAGAATTTCTAATTCCGAAATAAAAAGTGAAAAGTCAGGGATCTTAAATTTTGTGTTAATAGATTTTAATGAATCACCCTGAAATAGCTGGCTCAAACAAGTCAGAACACTGTCAGCCAGCTCAGTTTGCCAAGAATCCATTTCTCTTCTAAGATAGATGAGGTTTCTCAGTGTGGAGAATGCAGAGTGCTAGTGTTATGCCCTTTTATTTTAGAGTTGATTTATTCCAGTTGTGATGAAAGGTCACAAATTTCAGTGTTCCTTTCTTTTCTTCCTTCAATTCTTACAAATGATACTCTCTAGAGTAGGGATAAGAAGACATCTGAGAGTACACTTTGTGTCAGTCAGTTCTCTTACCATTATCTTTGCGATTCGAATGACCATTATTAAGACATATTTGAATTTTTGGCATTTGTAATATCTATTTTTTTTAAGTCCGATCTTGTGTCTAGTGAGTTAATATAAAACTTCTGGATCACTACACTGGCTTCTGAATCAATCCCTGTTTTACTTATCATCCTTAATCTTTGTCAACATACCCCTTGTATGTTGACCTTGGCATTCCAGAGAATTTCTAGGGAAAAAGTATACTAGTTCAATAAGTGTCTATCTGCCAACTAAGTGACATTGACTAATATGATGCTATGATGCTGTATTCTGTAAATGACAGTTCTGGAACAAAATTAAATTAAAATGCTTATTGTTGATCATTAGAAACTTCAATACTTAGATGGCAGGGAGAATTTATTTGAAATACTAAATCCAGTTGTATTCTTTATCCTAAAGAATGGAATTATAGATGATGATAATGAAGTTGATAAGAGGTAGGTTATAAATCCATTTTCAGAGCTATCCAAAGGAGATCAAAAGGATCGCATAAAATTATTCTACATTATATTCTTATTTAACTTAATAGTGATGAGCAGAGGAAAGCACTGGGGGATGGAAAACCCAAAAGACTCTTACTGGATTTTATTAGGGGTTCTCAGGGTTTCCAAAAGACTGTTCATTATAATGCAAATTTTTGGACTGAGGCTTAGTTTGAGACCAAACATATGAAAAATAGTAGGACAAAAAATTATGGCAAAAGAAGATGCTGTAGGAAACCAATTCAAGTGGGAAATTTCCACTTTCCCTTAAATATTTCAGAAAGGGTTATCTAAATAATAGAATGCCATGATATGGCATTGTCTTCAGCCTACCTAGATTCATTCTTACCCTTACTACTAGGTATTCTGATGTGACTTATTTCCTGAGCTTTTGTTCCAAGGTCTGTAAAACAGGGATAATGTATATTGCAATTGCAATGCAGCCACAGAGGTGAAAATGCGGCTGTTCCTGCACAGGTTACAGGTCCATTAAATAGTAAATGGGATAATCAAATGGCGCAAATATTTAAGTGCAGTGATAATACTTCAGAGAAAAATTGACCAAATTAATGTAAAAAATCTGTTCATAGGCCACTACTTAAAGTTTTGAATATTTGAAATAATAGTCAGTCCTATTATGCTGCTCTGGAGAAAAGACTACCAAGGAGACCCAGGCCTTGGAGAGTCTCCAGGAGCTGACTGAGTGATCCTGTTGCTTCAGAGTCAGTTCAGCTTGTGTAATTTCTGACAGTTGTTTAACTATATTCAAGGCCTCCAGTAATGGAGACTTTACAGTCCACTCAGACAAAATATTGCACAGGATTTCTATGTTTATCATTAGAAATACATGCCTAGAAATCTAATGTCTCGCCTCAAAATTTCTCTCTTCAGCTAAAGATGATTCTTCATGTTCGATTCACTAGCTGTACTTAATTCAATTCTTGTTCAATTCTACTTAACTTCTGATTTGACGACTGTTATGTTCCTCCTCACCTTTTAGGCTAAACAAATGTATCCCTGTCACAGGCTACACCATTTAGGCATTTGATCATTCCTTTCAGGCTATCACCAATTAGTCCACCTGTTTGAGATACGGCATTGAAATTGTATTGCTTCAAACTGAGACCTTATCAGGACTGTATTTGTCCATGTTTTTGTTGAGTATCAAGGCAGTCCTTGTTGCTAGACCAAGAAAGGAAAAAGAATAATACAATTTACTAAGATCATCATTGGTGAAGGTTGTACAACTCTTGCTAAAAAGGGTTTTTCTCTTTCTAAATTCTTTCTAATAACCATATAAAGTACACATAGTTTTATTAATTCCTTCACGTTCTACGATTTTCCTGAAATAAGCCCCAAATTCTAACATTGAGACAGTTCCTATTAAAACAATGAAGGCCGTACAGCCACTTTTGTTCACAGTACACAGAAATCCAGGATGTGTTTCATGTAAGTGAAGTAAAAATCCAGCAATTTAAACTGTAACTGTGCCTTTACTATGATATTCATAGTTTTTTATTATTTTTAATAGAATTCTTTTTGCTAGAATTTGGCTTCAAAATGTAAGTTATTTAACAGATATAATTAGGTTGCTAAGCATTAACAGTTAATTATCATATTAATAAACAGTTATTACTCTCGTTCTATACTGAACCATGCCAAAGCAGCATTATTATGCATGCATTGCTCTTAGGCAACGTAATTGTCCTTAAAGGAAATCATTACAATTTAAATGAAATTGGGAGCTACTGGTTAGGGAAGGCTGTAGGGCATGCACAATACATACTAAGCAAGGAACTGTAATTTCCCCAAATCACATCTTTTCAGTAATTTCACATCACAGGGCTATCTCTGTATAGTTAAGAGGAAAACAGTTTATTTTTGCATTGCAATTTTACAAAGGCATTATTTAACCAAGGACAAGCCAGTCCCCAAAATGGAAGGCAATATAGAATCACTATATCATATTATTTAATACTGCTTAGTAAACTATGACCATAATTTAAAATTTGCTTTATTTCCGACTATAATCTAAGGAATGGATTTGCTCTGGCACTGGCACATGCTGCCCAAGCAATGTGAATCATAGACTGAAGGCTACAAGTACTGTGAATGACATCCAATGTGAAATATACTTCTGTGTAGAAATAACTGCCTCTTTGTGCTGATTAGATTTTTGCTTGCTTTTGCATGCTCTTTCTCTGTGTTTAACAGATACACTAAAGACTTGTTCTCCTCTGACATCTTTTTATTATATGAAGGTTAATTATTTGACTTAATCTCTTTGTCATCTGTTAAAATACAAGGTGTTTGAGCATTCATTCCTGGAATGTTCTTAGACTGATAACTAATTAATGTTTTACAATGCCATAAACATTTCCTTAGTTTAAGTGAATGACTCACGTTTACAAAAAGGTTATATCATGTGTGGGTGCTAAGGAATTTTCAGATGAATTAGCCAATAGCTCAAGATTAACTTTATTAATAAGTATTATTTGACAAATTTGACACATGGCAAATTATATGTCTCATAAAGTACTGTAACAGGAAACAATATATAGCCTGTCTTCCTCTTTTCAGCAGCAAAATATATTATTTTTTTTTTTTTAAAGGAGTGCCAAAATAGTTAAGAAAATTCCTCTAACCAATGCTAGCAATATAAGTCTGCCTGACATTTGTTTTTTCATATTGTTTTAAACTTTTTTCTTCTATATATATTAGGCTAACACAAGAGTGACTCATCAATATATAGTTGGATTGTATAAATAACAAAACAGAGCAGTGATAGAGATCAAGCCCTATACACAGAATAGGTAGAGCAAAAATCTGTCTGTGGCTTATTTTTCATACTGAGAAAAACCCCACCAAATATTAATTACACATGGTTTGTAATAAAGCTAAAATAAGTCACAGTGAAGTTCAGAGGAGTGATATTTTTATGTTTACCGTCTGGAACTACAATGAGAATATAGCACAAACTACAACCAAATTTAAACCAGGTGTCTTTGACTAGAAACACATTGTCCTGTCTTTATTATAAGCTTTTAAGGGTAAGATTCTTGCTTCCTTGTCCCTAGTGTCAACATAGAATACCGGTTCGAGTCCTTGACATAAACCAGAATAGAATATGACCTCCTTGCTGCAGAGGCAGCTACTGTCTGCATCACCATAATAAGCTTCTGTGACTTTTAAAAGTAAGTAAAAATACTTACACTGAGCGGCTATCAATGGCATTAATTATTTCTAGCTTTATTAGCATTTGAAGCCTCTGATTTACTGCTACTATCTGAATTTGTGACCTTACATGATGTTCCTGTTGTTCTGGGTTTTTACCTCATGCAATTGGACTGGCTATAAAGGAAGGTCATCAAGGCTGTCAGTGAGGGGTTATGGCATTACCATAGTTGGCATGAGCTGGGGAGCAAGAACTTCTGATTAGATGTGTGCTACTGCCAAAAATGCCAGCTGAACAGAGTTCAGATTACTGCTTTGAAATAGATAATAGGCCCCTGACTATAGAGTTGCGATTACTGTAACACTCATATTGTGCTACTGAAATGTTTTAGTGTTAGGGATTTATGGAGAACATGTGCAGTTCACAACACATGTTCTAAAGTCGTGATTTGTGCAGAGTCCAGCCACCACACTCACATTGAATTAGAAAAATCAAGGCTAGGAAATGAATTCCAGAATTGTGGCTTGCATCAAACTTGAAGATAAATCAAAGAGCTGGGCAATAGAATCTAGTCATGTAACTGATACCACTAGAGCTACCTGATGGTTTTGAGCAATCTGCTCTAGTGAGAGGTGTCCCTGCCCATGGCAGGGGGGTTAGAACTTGATGATCTTTAAGGTCCCTTCCAACTGTAACCGCTTTATGATTCTATGATTCTATGGGATTTGATCCAAAGCTTCATTGCAGAAGGAATGAGAAATGTTCATCTTAGTATGTTGGACCATGTATGGCTCATGCGTGTCTCTTTACAGCCTCCCACTTGATATTATAGTAATGGCTGTAGACCTGAGTAAGATGGCCATATGATAATGCAACATGCAGACAAGTTAGGAATGCAGCATTTGAAGCCAGAAAACTCTCTGTAGGCAACCTTGTCAACTAGAGAGTCCTCTGGAACTTCATGTGTCAGAAAGACAATCTTGTCCAAAACGTGAATTATTGACACTGGACAATCTGCTCTGGGAGATACAAGGAAAGGTAGTTGATGGATAATTATTGACTAGCAACAGCTCCTCACAATTGTGAGACAGTTTCTCTTGTCAAAACATCCCGAAGTGGCAACTTTCACAAATAACATTGTTCTATTATTTGCCAGTCAATGGATCAGTCTTCTCCTCCCATTATCTTAACTTCTGCATTAATTTTTTTGTTCACTGTTATCTGTTCTTTATAAAGCCAGAATTATTACTAAAGAATCAGGAATTATTACTTATCAAATATGGGCAGTTAATATAACTTTTCCCTAAGTCCCAGGTGAGAGCTTCACCTACTGTTTCCATTTGATTGCCAGTAAATACAGCTAAGTAAATAATCCTACCAGAACTATTTTACAAGTAACAGTCCCTAACAAAAGGTAGTATCAGTAAAATGGAAGTATTCGTATGGAACAGCGTATTCTTCTGGTTTTTTTAGGGGAAGATTGCAGTGCTTCTCATTTCCTGTAATAGTGCAGCACAGTAATAGTAACTAGGACAGTATTACCAGTCTTGCATAGGAGTAGCTGCATGAAGATTGAACATAACCAATCTTCTTTAGTTTAGACATTACTAACATGCTTTTTTCTTCTCTACAAACACTATGAGTCAAAGGATCACATCAATAATGACTTAGTGGATCTCAGGGCTCCCTGATGTTAGCCAGTAGTTTCAACAGAAAATTAGTGTTAATATACTTATTAACTGGTTTTAGCAAATCCTGGTGTGGAAGTTTAGAGTAAGCTGTACTGGTCAGCAATCTGTGCAGATATATTTCTTTTTGGCCCAAGAGTTACTGAAGAAAGATAATACTAGCCATATAACTATTTAACATCAATCAAATAACTACTGTGTGACTCTATGCACAAATTTACTATCTGTGAAATTTTTGAATGGGTTTAAGGTAGCAGTAAGGGTATGAACTCTGAACCCTAATAATGTCTAACTGCAAGTATGAAGGATTTTGTTCCTTTGAATTTTATCAGGAACATTTCATTACTTTGGGAACTGCAGATCCTTAATATTAAGTCTAAGCAATACTTAATTTTTTTCTGCATTTACACTATTTTCTTATAAGACATCATAATTATATTGATAATATTTCTTTAATACTAATTGCATTTAAGACTTTTTTTTTTTTTTCTTTTTGGTAAGGCTAATCCTACTATAGTTTGAAGTTTAAACTGCAACAAAATTTTCTTGCAAAGCCTGACTTTTCCACCTCTTGAATTTTAAAATAATAAAAGTATTATTCATTTTCTGGAGTTGAATTTCTATCAAATCTGAAACATCTGAATAGCAGGTTTCTGTTTCAATCCTAAACATCAAAACACATAGTAGACTTCTAAAAAAAAAGTCTTTCAATTTTCCTTTCTAAGAGGTGAGAAAGCAGGAAAAGAGGAGAGAAAAAAACTTTGTATACCAATGCCGTTGATACCCATTCACACGATCAGACAGGAGCTGATTGAAATCTAGTTTCAAACTCCACTAGGGCTTAATTGTGAGAGACAGAATGATGCACCTACTGAGGGCAAGGATGAATTTGGGGGGGCTTGTTCCTGCTACCTGGTAGAAACAGCCCTCCAGTGAAAAATTACTGCCATTTTCTCTGGAGAACTGGCTATACAAAATAGTCTGTTGTATTCTATAACTGATTATATATGATACAGCAACCTATTAATTGTCATAATTATAATACATGACACTTTGGATGAAAAGAATGGACCATTCTGAATTTTAAAATTGCATGCACGAGTTTAGTTAAAAATTACCAATATTTGTTGGCCAATGAGTAGTGTATGCTTTGTAGCTCCTATATAGCTCCTCATGTTTTGCCAGGCTTGGAGAATGAGGGGTGATGTTTTGGTAAAAGCATAGGCTATGAAAGCCATGGAGAAAAAGGAAGGAGAATGCAACAAAGGGAAGGATACAGGATTAAGAAAACAAGTGGAACAATGGAGCAGTGGGAAACAAAGAAAGGAATCTGAGAAACTGGAAGGTAAAAGGATACTCCAATACATCTGTGCTATAAGATCCAATATATCTGTGCACGGCACAACCTTCAAAGTGAAATTTTACATTTCAGAAGCATGCGTNTCTCCCTCCCTTCCTTCCTCCCTCAGGTTATAAGCTTTCTAGAGCAGCTGGAGGAAATCAACCTTCTATATGCTTGAATGACTCTCTGGGCAATACAAATGAGTCATCAATGAGTTTAGTGTGCAGCAGCAGAAAGATGATACTGGAACAAAATGTTCCAGCGTGTATTTGTGTAGTGTCTGGCATAATAGGACTCTGCTCCTGACTGAGGCCTCTGGGCATTACAGCAATGTGAATATTAACTAATAATAATAAAAGGACAAGCACTTTATTTGCATCCATGTTGCCATCTGTTGTGTAGACTGAATCAATATCAAGTACATGTTTAGCTTCGTTTGCTTTTCTCTAAGCAGTACACTTCATTTGCTGCAAAGAACCTGACAGTTTTAAAAGCTTCCTTTAAATTATTAAAAGTAACATATGGATACAGTTGCTGATTTTGCTACAATTAAAAATATATATAATCATTGCCTTGTTCTTAATAGATATTCTTTGAAAAGCAGGTGCCAGGCTGCTTACATGACCAAAAGAAGTACCATAACTAATGTAAATTTTGCTTCTGTTTCACAATATATTAATAAACTCTAATACTCAATAATTACTAGTAAGTTTGGAACAACAGAGGAGACCACCAAGCTGGGTGTGGCTGTTGACAAGGCCACTACCCCTCTCAAGCAACCGTGCAACGTTTCTTTAGTCCAGAAAGGTACACTGGGCAATCTACTCAATGCATTATGAGACTCAAAAATGTTCTACAAAACTTTTGAGTTCATGTAAGATCTAAAGTATATAAAACCAAAAGCTGCTATGTGCAATTAAAGAAAAGAAGAAAAGATCAAAACTATCCGTGTCTGAAGTCTCTGAAACTTTCAGGTATTTCTTAAGTAAATAGCCAGTTTATTTTTTGAATTGGACCATACTTCTTGTTTTAGGGGTAGGCATAAAAATCACTTCTTGTCACTGACAGCCCAAACTAGCGGAAATTTGTGTGCAAATCTGGTGAGTGGTTTAACCTGAGCATATGGTAAAGATATCAATGAAATTATGAATAGGAGCATCAGGACATTATTTATAATTATTCTTTACACACAGACACACAAGTAAACAAGAATTCTGCTAAGTGCTAAATGAGTAAATAAGGTGGAATTTTGCCTGAAGTAAACAAAGACACAAAATAAAACACTGGCAAAAATAAGACATCACAAATAATCTGTGATTTTATATTTGACAGTTGTAGCTTAGTTTTAATTATTCATGGTAATACTTCAAAGAGCACTAGCAGACACAGTGCCAATGTTTAAAAACCGTAACGACCTAGAAAACTATGGGTCTGCTCACCTGATATTTATCCTGAGAAAAATAATTGCTGAACTTCTAATATGAGATGCAAATATTAAAAAAATACGAACCAAACCAAAACCACCACCCAACTTAAAAAGAGTGATATCATTAACACCAATCAACATAGATTTAGAGCTAAAAGAGTCTCCTCAGCTAGCCTGTTACCCACATTTGGTGATTGTGGATGTTCAGCTGATAACGGTAAGAGTGTTACATAATTTGTTTAGGGTTTTTTGCAAAGTACTTATTAGCTCATGGGATCTTTCAGTTAAGAGATTAGGAACGGTAATTCTACTGGGTTTGGCTGGGATGGAGTTAATTTTCTTCATAGCAACCCCTATGGTGCTGTGTTTCAGATTTGTGACCAAAACAGTGTTGATGACACATGGATGTTTTAGCTGTTTCTGAGCAGTGCTTGCTTTTCTGTTTCTCACAGCCCCTCCACCAAATAGGCTGTGAGTGCAGAAAAAGTTGGGAGGGGACGCAGCTGGAACAGCCGACCCCAACTGACCAAATGGATATTCCATACCTAGGCTCAGGAATAAAAGCTGGGAAGATAAGTTGGAAGGAGGGGACAATTGAAGTGTTTATCTTCCCTGGTTTCATGACAGTGGCTGAATACCTGCCGCTGTGGGAAGTAGTGAATGAATTCCTTATTTTGCTTTGTTTGTCTATGCAGTTTTGCTTCACTTGTTAAAACATCCTTATCTTGACCTATGAGTTTTCTTGCTTTTGGCCTTCCAGTTCTCTTCTCCATCCCACTGGGAGTGAGTGAGTGAGTGAGTGAGTGAGTGGCTGTGTGGGGCTTAATTGGGGTTAAACCACAAAATATAGCATGATATACATTAAATGCAACAAAAATCTGGGAGGACTTAGAAAGTGATTTTAAGAAATTATTTTAATTAGTGAAATGCCATCAGCAAAACACAGCGTTGTTAGTACTTATCAACCACTGATTCTGTTTTAGACCATTTGAAACAGTTTTCTTCAAGATAGTGTCTGGGGATGGTGAGAGATGTGTCTCTTCAAGGTTCCATTAGAAAAGAGGCTGTATGAATGGGACTTAGCCTGGTCCTGCTGCTGTCCTCATTCCTCCAAGAGGACCGTTGGATTTTCACTCTCAAATACTTATGTTTGTCCTCGGGTTATGCTCAGGGCATTCAACACAAGCTACAAAATGTTTCATGGTATAAAATCACCATTCTCACTGCCTGCAAGATGGTCCTCACATTACTTCAGACACTTGACCTGATTTTTCTTCTAAGTGATAGTGGTGATTATGCCTTGAGGTTGGAGGGATACCATAGACTGTGAATGTAGCCTATCTGCTACAAAGGGATAGATTTAAACAATCTTGGCGTTCGTCAGTCCATAAGACTTTGCTTGAGGATCAAAGATCTGCCCTTGTCCACCTGATGTACAGATCTGGTCTTAGGTTTTTGCACCCATCTGTTTCACATTGCTATTCCAATATGGAACAAAACATTACTGATTGATTACTGTGAAATGTTAACTAATGGAAAGACAGACATGTTGCTAGAAAATTATATGGATGTTTCTAAACTAGAAGCAAGCAAAAAGACTTGTGTTTTAGTTCTTCCAAATGTGTGATCACACATGGAATAGATTGGTAGTTCAGAAATTATATTCCGGGGCTATGTGAGTGGAAAAAATAAGTTCAGTTATCAGTGTTCATCGGCTGTATGTAAACTCCCATTAATATACTTGAACTGAAAGAACTGATCTGAATATTGCATATACAAACAGGACAATACTGAGTTAGTTTTGGGACTGCACTCTGCGTTCAGCAATACTGGAGTCTGTTCCTACTGACTAAATTTCAGAGGATAAATGATCATGGTCATCACTCCTTGCTTTATAAGATAAGATGTTCTAAACTATTGTAAAAGTTTCTTAGGAATATTCTGGAAGTGGAATCACTGTGACATGGTTGTTAGAAACCTAGAAACTGGTGGAATTGGATGAAATTTGTGTGCAAACACTGTTATGAATGGCATAACAAAAAATAAACACATTATCAAGGTTTCTATTGCTATGTGTATTTTATTCCTGATCGGTAAATTACTTTTGAGTCATATGTCTAAATTAAACTGTTATATACATCCCCTCCCACATGGTCAGACATTTTTCCCAAATAATTGTCCAAGTTGGTGCTTTCCAAGACAGCTTCTCATTACTTTCTCTTATAAGACAGACCCACATAAGGCCAGGGCAGATTTATTGTACTGTAGGGGATGGAAAAGGTGAATTAATGGACATTCCACACCATTAATGTCTGTAGGGAAAATCCAAAAAATATTCATAAGATAGTTTAAATTAGAGCCCTTCCCATTAAACTCACTTGGAATCTTTTTTACTTGCTTTCATTCTGCTGATGTATAAAGGACTATAAATTGGTACAATCATTATGCCAGGAGGCAAGAAGAAGGTGTAAGTTAAAATCTGGGAGCCTGTTTGACCTGTGTTGTCTTTAGGGTCCTTGGTGTGCAAACTCATGCTAATCGGCTTTATTCTGTCAACTTTAATGGAAATTCACAACTGTTTATCTGTACAAAACGTGCTCATATGTAAAATAGACTCAGTTTGTTGGTACAAGACTTAAACTGGCATAACTTTCTAACATATCACATAAAAGTAATTTCATGGGTTCATACCTTCTAGGGCTAGAAAAGATCATCTTAATCATCTCACCACACTTAATACAGGCCATGGGACACTTTAAACAAATTTTTGATTCGACTGTAATAGATATAACTGAAGGAATAAAGTGACACTCATGTTTTAATGATTTTCAACTCCTTCACAGTGAAAATGCAAAATCCAAAATTAAACTCTCTGACAATAAAACTTTCTTTGCTCAGATAGCTTTCCTGAATTGACTTTTTGTGAACTATGTGCTGAAAAGTACACAGCTGAAACACAGATTTTTAAGAGACAAATATACAGTCATATTTTTAAAGTTCCACTGAAAAAAGAAGACACCAAGCATAAAACCTGGGAAAAATTAATTATTAAAGCAGTGCTAATTTCCAGAGTACTAGCAGAACCTAAGGACAAGTCAGTAAGAATATATGTAAGAGAGTTTGATGTATCTCTTTATGCCTTTTTAAAGCTTGCCCTATAATTACCAACTACAGCCTGTTGAATTTCTCTGATGAAAGATGAAAAACATCTATTCTTATGCTGGAGGATTTTTTCTTTTTTTCAATTCATGGACAAACCAATTCTGGGATGAATTAAAGAAGGAACGATAGCTCAATACTAAAAGGGTATATGTGTTTATACTGTTCTTTTGCATTGGTATGGGTGTGAATCTTACCCACTGACTGACTACATGTATGATTGTGTTTAGTTGGAGCATAATTCAGTAAAATAATTATTTTTTTCCCAGGATTACAGTGTTCTGGGAACGCTGTTTCTTTAAACTTAGAGAAAAAGCAGAAATGTTGGTATCATGTTCACATCTCCAGCCAGAGCACTTAACATTGAAAAGCATGACCTATAGACCAGACTTTGGAATGGGGGATTTTATGTTTATTTGTTGCCAAGGTGGCTTATTCCGATGCTACATCTTGACAGCAATAATTTAAGATGGACAAGGGGGCAGGGAGCATCTGTTGTTTATAAAACAAAAGAACTGCAACAGAGAATGACTTCAGGGACAGCATGGGAAGCAGAGGATTATCCCCTCACTGCAGAGATAGTGGAAGATGGGACCTTGCGGCAGAATAGGTATTCAACAGGATAATACTGAAGATACTTAGGGAAAAGAGTACAGAATATGGCTATGAATCAGACAAAACACAGACCCAAAACAAAGACAGTACCATGCTGCTAGCGGGGAAACAGGTCTGCAGTGTTTGCCTAGTAAATAAGAACACATTATGGAAAAAGATATATTCTAGAGAAAGTTCACACTTTTTTTTTCTCATTGTAGCTGTGACAGGGTATGGCTAGATATACAGTAAGAAAAAAAGAGATGGTCTATGTGGTCAAACTATTTGTTAAGATTTGCCACTTAATTAATATAGGTTCTGACTGTAATTTGAATAAACCTCAAGTGAACAAAAGGTTTAGTGAAACAAGGGTAAATAGAGCACACTGCAGACTTGGCTTTCTGCCTTGATTTCAGCCCTGCCTCATCACTCTAGACCAGCCCAGAAATTGCTGAACCTAGCTTGCTGATGACTTCCCAGCTTGACCTTGCATGTTACCCAACCCTACAGGTTTGTCTGGGGATCTTGACCCTTGGCTGATCCTACCTATCACTAGCAGACCTGTTCTGCTAGTCTAAAGCCAGGCATTTCCAGCTTTGAAGAGTATGGGTATGGTAAGAGCTTCTACTGCATGGTAGTCTGTCTGCAAATCTCTCAAGTGAAGATATTGAAGTGATAAGGATAAAATAAAAAGGCTGAAAGAGGAACCAAGTCACGGCAACTTTAAAGCTGTGACTATAACTGCAAAATTGATACTGAGCAACAACTGGAGCTTTTGTCAGCATATCAGGTGGCAGCAGCAGTAGCTGCCTTCTTTCTGTACAATGGATGTCAATGAATGACATGTCTCAAACCCATCGCCCTCTTACTTAACTTGTATCTAGCAGTCACAGAAATCCATATCTAGCTTTACAGTGAATTGGGGTAAAAAAAAAATGTTGGGTCCTTTTTGCAGATTATATTAAAGAAAAATAATGCCACAAGCATCAGAATTACAAAAAGGGAGCATCATGTATGAGCTGTTTCCCCTTTATGGTCAAGCACAGTAGTCACGGAGGAATCCAACCTTGTGTATGCTTGAATGAGTCCATGTGCAACACAAATGAGTAATCAACAGGTTCAAAAAGCTATAGGTACTAGTAAACACTGTAGCATGTCAATAGCCTTCTATGGAAAACCTCATTACCATCATGAAATATTCCAAGGAGCACAGAACAAGTAAATGGCTTTCATACCTGTTTTGATCATTCCTGCTGAACTAGCTTTCATAGAAAGAATATGCAACATGTAGTAAAGCACTTTGAAAAGAAGTGGCAAAGAGCTTAGGAGAGCTCTGCCAAAGGGCTGTCACATTTGCTAGTGAAAAAAAAAAAGGCCAAATTACACTTCTAAAAATACTGTTCCAAGGACTCCTGGCCAAGGGGTGAGGTTGACCTCTATGCTTCTACAGAGAGCTTTTTACAGATAAGGTTGTTCAGCATATATCTAAGTGCTTTAGAGAAAGAAGTAGAAAATAAAGAGACACCAAATCTTACCCCAAAATGTTAAAGACTACACAGAAAAAAAAAGGGTTTGAGAGAGAAATTACTGTCAGTCCTGTTTCTTTTAATATTGGTAGTATTTTGTTTTGGGGCTTTGGACAGGATGAGGGGAGAGAGAAATGGGTTAATTTTTTTTTTGTTGGTTTGGTTTCCCATTCTAGACGACTATCTTAAGGAAAAAAAAAAAGGAGCTATTGAATGTCTTTCACAATTTTTGCTGGCATTTTAGTGAATACTTGCTAATACGTTTACTGCTCACATAGCAAATATTTGAAAGAGTAAATTATAAATTTTTAATCTAAGATATTTCCACCAGATACCTGACTTTATTTGCATTTATCCATTCATTGAACAAAATGTCAAGAAAAATAATGTTGCATTTGAATAAACAGTTCAAATGAACAATTTAAAATCCATGGTATGGAGAGAAAGTACGTGGTGAGTAGTCACAGGTAATATATATATAGCTGAGAAAATATTAAGCTGCTTGACACATGGAAAAGAGGCTAAATGTTATTAAATTATCCACTGTGAATAATTTGCTCTTCCTTGCTCCCCCAAGTCATTATTATTTTGATCTGATCATACAGTGCCAACAGAGGCTAGAGTGCCAGAGGAGTGTCTCATCCTTAAAAAGAAGGGGGTTTGCTGTTATTCTAGTGGCAAGCATTGAAGTAGCAGGAATGTATACTGACAAACAGGAGGTTTGTATCGCTCACGGCACTCAGTAAGAAGAGGCTATCTCTGTTTAGGAATGATATGTGGAGACTGTACTTCATTAAAAGGAAGAGCAAAAAGGTTTTTTTTTCTGCCATGAAGGTCATCTTTTACCTACATGCTTAATGGATGGATGGAGACAGAAGGTTTGAATATATGGCGGCAAGGGAAGGAAAGAAAATACAGTTCCTATGTCACAAAACTTTACAAGGTAAAACAAAAAAAGATAATATATATATATATTCCAGAATACTCTTGTACATTGATATAAAACATCATAAATTATAATAATCACTATTTCCTTGAATTCCTATTACCCTCTAAAGTTTGGTAAGAGCTCTGTTGGGATTAGACTTTGCCTCATATCATCATGGAAAAGAAGTCACTTAATACTAAGTAAGACTGAATTCAAAAGAAAAGGATGTGTGTTGAAAGGATAATTAGCTATTACCTATCCCATGTACATTTTCCCCAGATACACAGGGGAATATGTACTCCTAAACTTCTCTTAGCTTGAATATGTTTCCTCACTGCCCGCTGTGAGTACATCTCTGGTGTTAATCAGTTTCAGTTCCAAGTTCCCTCTGGTGTGCAAGTCCCCTGCTGCTCCAGATTGCATGAATAGTAATTCATGCTGAAGCTCACAAAGCATCAAGCAGCTAACCTCCAAACATATCCAGAAAAAAATTTAAAAGGTGTGGTAGACAAGTGAAGCAGGTTATTTCCTCCCTTTAGTATTATCCTGACCTCATACATGCTCTAACTCTACACTCCTGGGCATCCAATATATGGCTTCACTTTCATGATATAATCACTTTGGTGAGCTGCATCAGAGCCCTCACATTATTCACTTTGTCTTGGGGAAAAAGGAAAAGAAAAGAAAAAAAAAAAAAAGATCATTACACCTTGCCTACATGAGTCTCGGAAAAGATCCAGCGCTGATTTCTACTGTATCGTGGATATAGTCATACTGCCTTAGTGAACTAGTGCTCAGCAGTGTGCAGCACTGTTCTCTACCTCTTGGTCGGTAGGCAGGGAGCACTCCCTGGGATGTGTGCATTTAGCAGTGTAGATATAACCTCTGGCATCCTTTCAGGGCACAGGTCTCTCTCTGTCTGTTTTTGCTTCTCATAAACAGGATGCAACATTGCTTGGTGTCATTGCTCCTGCTCAGCCTCTGCTGTCATTAAACATAACAGTACATTCTGGGTTTACAGTCAATCTTCAGGGACACATATAAACATGTCAAGGTCTGCTAATGGAAGACCAGATCATGTAAAACAATAAATACTACAAATGCTTCTCTATCTCAGTCTTATCAGGACTGGTGAGCATCCTTAGGTTTGGGGAAAAAAGCTTGTGAAAGAGCCCAAGACCTTTCTGTGTGTTCTTCTGGTATACAGTATTGCCTTTGGGCTATGAAATACCTTCACATTTCTGAAGCAGACTTTCTCCTTTCAGTCTCTCACCTCAGCAATACAAGACTATACATGAACTGACCAACCCAGGAGAAATTCTCATGTAGTTAATGGAAAGAAACCTGCCTGCCCTTGTACCACTGATGCATTAGTTGTTGGAGATGAAAGTTGATGGCTAGAGAAAGCTCCCGTGCTCTTCATTCTATGGATAGCTGGTGGACAATAACTATAAGGTTTATTATGGAGTGTGCCCATCCTGGAGATAAGAGTATCAGCAAACCTTTCTTTTATAACTGTCAACCCACTTTTTCAGATAATTCTCAGACAAGTTACCAAAGCCTTTACAGGGTAATCTGTTACCAAGTAATGATATCTTTCACACGCAAACTTAAAAGAAAAATATTCTGGGTTGCATGCATCTCTTTGTTGAACATTATCCCATTTAAGTCATCAAAGTTTAATGACTCTTGTTGTCTACACTGTGATAAAAGCAAGAATTTCTCATAACACTACCTGTGGGATTTAGCGCAATGCTGAGCTGAAAGTCAGCAGAAAAGGTTCAAAGTGATGTTTTCAACCTGACACTTAGTACTAGCAATATGTACTAGCACTGAATTTGAAACATAGCCCAAAAACTGTAAATAGACCAATTTCTTATCATCCTCATATATTCACTGGTAAAGCTATTTAATATTTGTGTAATACGTTACGTTGGAGCATGTATACTTTTATTTTGAAAATCAGCTGTACAAAATTAACATTTAAAACTCAGGCAGGGATGGGTCAGTCACTTTTGAACATTTTGAATTCTCTGAATACTTGTAGATCTTTTTGTTTTTCTCTAGGATTCTTATAAAAGAAATCTATAACTAGCTATTATGTCCTAATATTTGAAGTATAGGGTTCAGTCTGTCACCTATTGAAGTAGGCAAGAATGTCTAGGGTTAAAACAGGTATCTCATTAAGGAGATTAAATGAAAAATCAGAAATAACCTTTAAAGCAAGAAATACCAGTTTAACATCTTTCTTTCCCTCTACTCCCCATGACTATAATTCACACTGTTTCCTTAAGGTACCAGTCAGTATTTCACAAGAAGTGCCTTGACAGAGAGAAAGGTATCATGTACCAGGTAGCCTTTTACTCTTGCTGTGGCACTTCCTTTTCACCCACTCAGTGCTATATATGGCTCAAATGTAATTTCTGAGACTAAATTGTATCATGAGATAGAAAACTGGAAACAACTTTCATTTGTAATTTCTATAAGATGTAATGTCTTCTGAAAACAGAAAGTGGAAGTATGTGCTGCTGAGAAGCTTTGCTCTGTATTTAAAGAGTATGACAAGTGTCCTCGCAGGAGCTTAGTCCGACAATCACTGGAATAAACAGAATGCTATTTTTTATTTAATCAGGTTTATACTTCAACAATGAAGTGTAGAGCAGCACAGTTCTGTGTCTGCCTGCAAAATGGCTTTTTAAACAGCATCGATAGCCAGCTATCTCCTCGTCCTTCTTCAGAAATGGAATTTCACATTCCTTGGTATTGGTGCGTGTTTCTTTCCTTAGATTCAGCTCTAGTTAAAGCACTTCATCAAAGCTTCAGCCCTTTGAATTTACAGTTTTCTTCAGAATCACAGTGCAGATGCAGTGATAGGACTGAAAACTTGGACAAAGCTATTTTCTGGGTATTAGAGATGAAATGTGTAACCTTTAGAACTGATCTTACATGTTACCATCCGGAGGTCAAGTAGTAGGGTCATAGGATGGAAAAAGACCTGGAAATAATCCAGTTCAAACTCTATGAATTGTGGTTAGTGTCCCATACAGGCTCTACAGAACATCTACTTTCTACGACCTTGTGTATCACAGACCACATAGCACTTTCCAACATCTTTTTACAAAGTGAACATTAACGGTAAAAGATCAAATCTCTCAACCATACAGTACTTCAGAAAGAAAGCAGAATCTCTGTCCATGTCCAGGATTCCTGCAGTTAGAAGAAATTTGACAGGCAGAATTTTCACTATGGGCTTTTACCTACATACACCCTGCATGTAGCACAAGGAAAGTACTTCCTTTGGATAGGGAAGGAAATCCCCTTCATAGGAAAAATTGCTACATGCCTCCCAGATGTGTAAGAAAAGGTAAAAATGATAGCTCGTTTGAGGCAGGGTTTATGGTTACGGCTTAGTGAGATTATTCTCTGAATGAAGAGTTGTCTACCCTGTGTTTCTTTGCTTTCATTTAATGTACAGACAAAAAAGAAACCCATAGACTAAAGTGAAATGTATTAGGTTGCTCATGCCAAATTACAAAAGGAGAGAGATTTAATAAACTTTTTAACATCTATCAAACATACGTTATTTTAAAAAATAACAGTTTCTTGGTCTATCTTTACTGTTTTCCAATCAGAGATTCAGTACCAGTAGATTTGTTTGTTGGAGATGATTTTAAAGGAAAAATAGAGCTAGTTTTCTGTGTCAGCTTAACAAATAAAATTTGTATGCTGTGGATAGTAATCATTAAAAGGATTGGTCATTAAAAATTGATCTGAGATGGGTTTTCTTTGTTAGTCTTTTTATAGGAAGTAGTAATTAGAATTATTTGAGGAAAGATGAGTGATACTATAGAAGAAAATATACCATATTGATTTAGGAAACTATTAAAAAGCACAGAAGGAATTGTTTGGTGGTTTTTTTTCTATTTTTCACACTTTCATGCAAGGCATCCCCTTAAGTGAAAATATGGTTGCCATCAGCTGGTTACCAAGGAAGCTTACATATCACTTGCTCCATGTTTAAATGATTAAGCTACAAGAGTTGAATGGTTTATTGAATTAGAAGAGTAATTTTAAACAGGACTTCAAATCTCTGCACAAAGTTCTTTAATGGTACAAGGAATCTGTAGACTAAATCAGCTGATTAGTACTGATTGCTCCAGTAGTCTGTTGAGTGTAGACACCTATATCTATATTAAAATATTGATATAGCTTTATTTGCATGTGAAGAGGAAGAGTAAGTTAGTAAAATTCACCCAAAGCATCCCAGACTTCAAAGCTCTGCAATTACAGGAGCCTTTCTAGACCTCAAGCTTAGTATCTTCACAAGAAAAATTACATCTTGAATTATTTTAAGGACTCCCTCCGTATGATGCATGAAATTCTATGAGTTGTGTTTAGAACGCAAATATAAATACAATACACTGTGAAATTATCTGTGCAAAACTGGATTAATGCATTGGAGCTGTTAGACTGTTCATAGCTTTTTTAAAATGTTAGAACCCTCATTAAAGTATCCTTGACTTAATTCTGTTTAGAAAGAAAAAGTTGCGATTGACACTCTAATGCTGCCTTACTTAATCTTCATGTATAATTTATTCATCATACACTGCCATTGCTAAATCATTTAAGAATAAATTTTCATTGTAAGAGGAACATCACTGTAGTAGATCATTATGTATTTCCAAGAAAATATATTACTCTAGAGAGAGGAAAATATTTTTAGCTTTTGTATCTTCAGGTTTTTTAGTTTTTTTTCCAGTGATCTCTTTTTATCTCTCTTCATCTTTTAAGCTCTCATTCAGAAAAAGCTTGTCAATTGCTAAGTTTAAGCACATACTTAGGATGTGGTTAATTATTTTGCTAAATAGTGATATTTTCACAAGTAAAGGACTCAGAGAACTGCCTGTGCTTGCTCTCCTTGGTGTAAAAGTCACCCATTCTACCTTTATCATTTCTCTTTGACAGTATAGCTGCACTAAAACTGCAATGTAGATTGGCAGACCTGTACTAACTGTTCTCCCAGTAACACAATTTAAAACAACGAAAGAAGTCACATGATTAGCAACCCCACCCGTTAGCCTTATGTTGATGTCTGAGTGTGGGTGGCAATACTCTTACCTAATTTAAGTCACTAAGAATGTTGTGTATTTAGCTTAAGCTTGACAGCTGGATGAAATTCAGTTCCCAAAGCATTTTATCTAGTGAAATTTTAAACGTCTTTGGTACACCTTGTGTGGCTTTCAGCAATATCTCCAAAGGGGTCTCTTTTTGTCATGTTCACCAGCCCCATCTTCACGTCTCAGGTATCCTGGAAAACCTGAAACAGAGCAGAACGCCTATTTTGAAGCAGATGAACTGCCCTTTTGACTCTACAGTGGGGGATGAATTATCTTCTGGAAGTGTTATCTTTTTTTCATGGGGTAAATAGAGATTGGGACAATTACTTTGAACATGGTGACTAAATCTTAGGGGGCTGAAGTCAGGTGAAATAATTCCTTTTCCATGCCTTCCATACTAACTGCATTAATAATCACTCTCTGCTCTGTGACATAACTATATGTTCTATTAATAATACTGAGAAGTATGTGAAATACAATACATTAAAACCTACGGTAAGGTATATAAAATATTAATATGAAGAATAGTGTGTATAATGTTATAAGGTTTGAACTGTATGCTAGTTGGAAGGTGATTTTGCTCTTCAACTTGTAGTGGCTATGTTTTGTTGCCCAATTTACAAGCTTGCAATATAGCACTTTCACTACTTCTATGTTTCCTAGCTTCCTGAAAGTGTGAAAAATGGAAGCATGAGATTTAAACTGGAAAGTACATGAATTAACTGTGATAATAAAGATAAGCCTATGTAATTTATATATATTCTAAGAACTTTACATAGAACACTTCATAAACTATGGAAAGGGGAATAGAAGAACATAAAAGTATAATTTCTTTTTGCTTAAATTTTTAATACTTTGACAGTACTTTCTGGTACCTGTATTTCAACATTATGTTTTTGCAGTTGCGCTTTATTACTTAGTAGATGATTGTGACTTAAAACTCTAGGTGAATACATGATATTTGACCTATACCTGAAAGCTACATGATGGTGGTCAAGAGTAGAAGAAAGCAAGCTGAGGTGTTAGTACTTTACATAAGAATGCTAAAGTTCTGAGTTTTAGGTTTTATTAATCATCCTTGAGAATATTACAATTTCCTGGCTTTCAGATTTCTTATTTTGTGAAGAAAGGCCTAATAGCATTTTTTTTCTAAACTAATGGAGAGACATATCTAAAAATTAGTGTCGATTATTTTTATGGAAATTTGGTTATTTTTAGTAAGAGAAAATGCAATATGTCTATTTAAAGCTAATTATGTCTTTTAAAGTGTTCTCATACAGGAAGATGATCCAAAGGCCTGCTTTTGCTGAGTACCTGCTATACAAAAGCTCTGACAGCAGCCCAGCTCCTGAGAATCTTTTAAACTCTGCTTCTTCCCTGCCCCTGGTAGTTCTGTCTAGTCCTGTAAAGCTCATAAACTCCTTACTCCTCAGTGAAGACAGGAGAATAAACCACATTTGCCGTTTCTACAACATGCTGTTTTGGGGATATGCTGTTCTGAAATACATTAGGATAATGTAACAAATGCAAATTATCACTGATTTTACAGCCTCTCAAATCTCACAAATGCCTTGTCCAATTACCCTCAAACTTTCTAGGGAGAAAAAAAAAATCACCTTCTTTCAGAACACCACACAAGACAAATTTCTAATAGAATGATCTGATGATAAAATTAGATGGAAGGGCCTAATTGAGTTTATAATGGAAGGTACTTACAACCTTAGCCATGGAATGGCTAAGCTCCATAATACCACAGCTACCACAGCTCCATAATACCATCTATTTCAGAAAATCAGAAAGCTTCAGACAGACTGCCTGACAGTGTATTCAGAAATGGAGGGTAAAAATACTAGCCAAGACAGGTCCGTGTTTATCCCTATGCTCATAATGTCACTTATTGTATATCAAGAAAAAACAACACTATTATGTTGAGTAACTAAACAATGCCTGTTGAAAGGCAAGTAGTTTGTGAAAGTCAAGTAGTTTGGGGAAAATCTGTGAAAGTCAAGTAGTTTGGGGACTGTGTTTACTAAAGCCAGCTGAGTTATTCTGTGTCTTCGATTGTATAACGCATGACAAAACATGATAAGAATAATCTTTAATTCACCTATTAAAATGGTTATTTTTCAGCTTTCAGCTAAGGCACAACCACTTTTCTCAGTTGGGCCAGCTCCATAGTTATATACACATATGCACATTTGCTTTCTAATGCATCTGAATGTCTTGGACAAAAAATTTTCCCATGAGAGTACAGAGTTTCCCTCCTACACCTTTACGTCTGAACTTTGGCCTTGGGAGGCCATTTTTATGCAGGTAGTCAGACTTTCATTAATTTCACTTAAATTTAGACACGTAACCTAAGCATCTAAATTATGACCAGACCTGCCATAGGTGATTCAGATCTCCACTGACTGTGTGAAGAGCTGACGGGAGTGATCCTTGTTTTGATATGTAAAACCAGCTGGGATTAATGTTATTCAGGGTGCCTAGTCCTCCCAAGTCAGATGACAAGTGAATAGGAAGAAAGCAGAGTGTTGACTCTGTTCCTCAATGCAGTACCCCAGAAAGCTATCTTGTAATGGAAATTGCTGTTTTCTGCTGGATCACACTAGCAAAAATTTACTATCCTGTTGAATGAGCTGAGGAGCATGGGTATGTATGATAAAGCACCTCTTTCTCTCAGTGTCTTTCAGAGTTACTGACCTGTGGATATATTGCTCCCTTCTCAGTTTTAAATTAAATCTCTAATATGTTTTTAGTGCAATTTTGTTTTCTTTTGTTTTCTTTTCCTTACTTTAAAGGCCAATGAATCTGAGGAAAGATGCAACATGTGGAAGTTTAGGAACTTCTATGTTGCATATAACAGAGGCCATGTGCTTTACTGTCTAAAAATCTACCCAGTGGTGACTGAGGATCTCTCTTTTGTAGCTGAACATTACTAGTGGGTTCTATATACTGCCTGTAGCTTGTAAACAACTGAACAAAATGAGACTTTAGGTTAGCTGGTTGGTTTTATTCAGGCACTACGCTGTTCCTGTAACAGAGTAGTACAAAGATTTCATGCTTCTTGGATTTCATTAATTTTCCAAATCAGCTATAGGTAAATCGAGAATGTTTTTCTCAGTAATACCAACCAATGGGTCTATTCAGCAGCAAGATGAATTGTGCCTTGAAGAGTGCCTGTTTCTCTCGTTGACTATGAAGGGTGACAAATGCCTTCAGCCAAGATGTAGATATCTATGCTGTAGAGCTATAAAACTGGTTAAGGTGGGATCATATCCCTGCTGAGAAACAACTTTTGCTTCAGAATTTGCATAAGACATTTTGTTCTCTCCTCTATTTCCTTGTGGGTAAGATGTGTGCTGCCATGTCTGACAGAAGCTGAATGCAATTTTGACACAAGTTCAGCTGTTTTGAAAGTCATTATTTTTCCTATGGGGCCTGAACTGCATCATCAAGTGATAGTTTGCTGACTCAGTTATGAACTTACCCGATTTTTTTTTTTTCCCTCAGCAGGATTACATTTTGTGTGTGTGTGTGTTTAGCAGCAGAGGGGTCATCAGCGATGCACATTTTGTAGAGTTCAGATGGTGAAAATCCTTTTTTCCTGTTTGCATCCTGTGTCTGTGCACTAGGTGTGGGTATCCAGGCACTGGCAGGGGAAAGCTGCAGGGATAACCTCTGTGAGGGGAAATAAATGCTACATGGCAGTGAGGAGTGAGGGGAAAATACAACAGAAATGGCCCTGCAAACACCAAGGTGAGAGAAGGAAAGGAAAAGGTGCTCCAGGCACTGGAGCAGAGACTCCCCTGCAGCCCCTGGAGAAGACCACACTAGAGCAGGTATATTCACACATTAGGAACAAATGATTTAAGCTGAGCCTTAAAAAAAGGGGAATGTTGTTTTGTTTTTTTCTCTTCTTCTTCTTCTTTTTTTTTTTTTTTTTTTAATTTTTTATTTGTTTCTCACCACCTAGCTCTACTTTAATTGGCAATAAATTAAATTAATTTTCCCCAAGTCAAGTCTGTTTTGCTTGTGGCGATAATTGGTAAGGGATGTTCCTGTCTTTATCTCAACTCATGAGGTTTTTCACCTTATTTTCTCCCCCTTAATGGTATCAATATATCAGCTTTCTGTCTGTGAAGTTGAAGATCCTTCTGATTCTTTTCAATGCCAAGAGGGATCCTTCTATCAAAAAAATAATGAATTCACAGTTACTGTAAATCAGTATAGAGCTTTGTCGTGGAAGTAATTTTTGAGGTGAGTTCTGTCCATAAAGACACAATCTCTGAAGCTGTGTTGAATTTGAGGTGATAACAAAGGCAGATGTGTAAAATACATGGTTTTTTTAAATATAGGACATTTATTTTTTATAACTGGATATCTCTTGTTGGGATGCAACGTATCTGTTGTGGTTAATGGAAACAAAAAGAATGAACTGTCTGATAAAATTTGAAGTAATTTTAATAAAAAGTGGTACTTTAACTTGTCATAAAATTGAAAAGTCCAGAAAATTTAAGAAGTAGTTTTCGTTTATGTTGTTTGAATGAAAATTTTGGAGTCTCTTCGGCTGGAAGTACCACATTTAGTTTTGTTACGCTGATTACACTGTACACCTCTCCATGCCACAGCACTCTCAGTGTGGGTCTGTTCTCAGCCTCATCATTCTGCTCTTAGGTAATTAATTCCTTCTTTAATTTTGTTGACTCCCATCTCTGAACCCACCAGACTAATTTATCTCCAGATATAGAGCTATATGTTTTGTTATGACAAAGAAGAGGTATTACTGATGGTCACAGATGGTAGATTTCTGTTGGAGGAAGACCGAGAGACTAATTCAAAACTAGAAAGCAGCAAATAATGCTTTGAAATGTAATGAAGGCTATGGATTTGTACTAAATAAACAACAGTACGCACATTTCTAATGTATTTTCCATTTAGAATTTAACATAAAAGAGTTGAAACTAACAGCATTCTATGCAGTGTCCGATAGTACTTCAATGTATTTTTTTTCGTATAAAAAATATCTGTGCCCGGAGAGACATTTTAAGACATTTTTATTTATCCCTAGAACTCTCATGTTTTATTTCAGTTGTATTCTACACTACACACACCCTTGTCCAAAAGTGGTACCTTTGAGAACATCAGGCCTCGAACATGTGAATAATCTGCGTGAAAATCATATTTTATTCCTGAGGCTTACAATTTAGAACCACTGAATATTGGTATGGGTTGCAAAAATGTTGAATTCTTTATTATTTGTATCACGACTGTGGTGGTTTTAATTCAATATAAGTATTCAATATAACTATTTAACATCTTTGTTGGAGACATGGACAGTGGGATAGAGTGCACCCTCAGCAAGTTTGCCGATGACACCAAGCTTGGTGGCGCGGTTGACACGCTGGAGGGAAGGGATGTCATCCAGAGGGAACTGGACAGGCTTGAGAGGTGGGCTAGTGCAAATCGCATGAAGTTCAACCAAACCAAGTGCAGAGTCCTACACCTGGGACGTGGCAATCCCAGGCACAAATACAAGTTGGGCAGAGAATGGCTGGGGAGCAGCCCTGAGGAGAAGGACTTGGGAGTGCTCATGGATGAGAAACTCAACATGAGCCAGCAGTGCGCGTTGGCAGCCCAGAAAGCCAACCGTATCCTGGGTTGCATCAAAAGAAGTGTGAGCAGCAGGTCACGGGAGGTGATTC
>VXBW01003226.1:612237-635689 GCA_013400375.1 Thinocorus orbignyianus | reverse complement strand
GCAGGGGGTTTGGAACTTGATGATGTTTAAGGTCCCTTCCAACTCTAACCATTCTATGATTCTATGATTCTATAATTATTATTGTATAATTTGTATTATATGTGGCTATATGATATATGTATATGACCGCATGATAAAGCAAGCTGCAATATAGGAGGTATTCACACTCAGGATGTCACTGAATTGTGGATTAGCTACAAGCATCATGAATAAGGAAGGATGTAAGAATGGATTTTGTCTGTATCTGTAGCATGTACCATCCACCTTCTCTTTCAACAAGACTTAACTAGAATGACTCATAGAATAGCTCAATAGCCTATTCAGATAATTTACCTACACCCTGACACACTTATCTAAGACATGGGATTGTCAGTAATTTACCTGCCATGGTAATTAGTTTGGTGTCTTAGCTATAAATACGGCTCATAGTGTATTCACTCATTGTCTATTTAACTCTTCCACAGTCACCTATTTTTATGGTCTGACCTCTGAAATTAGCAATACTGCTGATCTTAAACATCTGTCTTAATAGATGCCTATTTCTTTCTATTAACCAGACACCTTGTTACAACGTTAAAAATATAATTTTTAATTGTGTTCCTCTCTCATGTCCTTAAAATTTGAGACTTTCAGTCTGTGGTAGGATGCAGTAATTCTTAATGATTCATTCAAAAAAATAAACAAAAAGACACAATATACTTTATAGCAAATGAGCTGTGATAATACTTTCCTTCATCTGTTTTTACAGGCAGCCTTGTAAGTTGCTGCTAAAACTCCTGTCTGCACCTTTTCATGCCTTGAAAGGTTCCACTCCTTCCCTCTAAATGACCATCATATTTCTGTCTCCAACTTTTGCCACTGCCAAAACGTGTAGTATATATCTACTTCCAGACAAACACGACAACTAAGCAGCATCAGTGGACCAATGTACTGTGAACTGCAGAATGACAGACAGTAGGACCTGAAAGAACCTGCCCAGGAATTTGAACACATACTCTGTATTTGTTGCTTGCAACCACCTGTTCTCTGTGTGAAAATGTATTTATGCACATATACATACGTAGCAGACCAAGAACAAATGGACTAAGGAGCTCTTATAATTTTAAGAATGGGGGCAAATTCAATCTCAGAAATTTTAGTGTCAAGAAAGAAATAAAAGTGGGTCCTACTACCCCTCTGATACCAGTGAAGAACCTTAGCAATATGCTAAAGATGACAGATCAGTTTCCAAAATTTGGACCCCTGTTAGTACTGCAATTCTTTAATAATTTATACTGAGTGCGCATTCGGTCACAGACAGGAGAAAGAAAACAGCTTTCAGAAAGTCTTGGATACACTACCACAATAATTGTAGCAGCAAGGACTTTGGAGACAAAATACATGAAACAGAGGAACATTCACTATTCACTCAAGAAGCACAAAGGAAAAGATCGATGTTTGCTCAGTAAGGAAGGTCAAAAAAAGGAGAAACTAAAGGGAATTTACTGTTGAGACTGGGGTGTGGAAAATGGAAATCATCTTTCTGAAGTGTAGTATCTCTAAAAGATCTAGATTCATTTACAGATGCATTTTGCAGAATGCTGGTAGTTAATAAACAGATGGCTACATAACAGATTTCAGCTGGAGAGTACCCACCAAGGGACAGAAGAGTGAAGATATGACCTTGCTTTTTGAGGCAGGAGAGGGAGGAAAAAACAGTGTGCATCCGTGCTAAGTACCTAGCTGGAAACCTGCAAAGTCAACTTGAGTTAGTGAGCTTTAGAGAAGCAGGGGGTGGTCAAAGTAGTTACCTGGTGATTAAACATAGAAGTTACCTTAGCATCAACCCAAAAATTCTGGGTTTAAACACAATTTTGACCATTTTTTTTTTTAAACATAGAGCTCTTTGCTTCATTAGTATAGCAAGCTGGGTTGTTATATTTCACAGCTGTGCTGAGATTGACAGTAATATCACAGCAAAATGAATATAGTTTTGTATTTGGGAAGGCAGATACTTAAATCTCTGTAATTAGACTTCAGTAAGGAAAGTAGTTAGTGGCTGCTGTTTGCAACAGTGGTGTGCCAAGGGTTATGCCTTTCTGAACCAAAAGGGTCAGACACAATCCCTTTTATTACTTTCAAAATGCTAATTAAAGAGTCTATCAATATCTTGAAATACTGTTTCAGTAATTATGTCATATTATGAAGATGGCATGAGAAAAGATTTTTTAATCAATATAAGTAGTGGCAATAAAGACTGGCCAATATCATCCTTATAGAATAATACTGTATATCATTAGCAGAAAGTAGTTTACTGTGTAGGACATTCTTCTATGTTCTAACAATAAAGAAGAAATTTATTCTCCACTCACTTTTTTAGACATATTTGTGGTTTTGTCTGATGAGAACACAGAAGCATGGCAGTTTAAAAGGTAAGTGTGGTGGCATTTGGTCAGATACAGACACAGGGCCTATTTCTCTTCAACAGCGATAGTTTTCACACTTTCCAAACCTTTCCCTGGGGAACTTCAGAGAAAATCAGATGTGTACCATAATCAAGTAGAAATTTACAGGATTAAGGCTTCAGTGTTTTTCATCTTTCTGAGGACACACTGAAAAATTTACGACAAGTTTTTTGCAACTTAATAGTTGCAAAAAAACCCCAGAATTTTGTAGTGATGGTTTAGGTATTGATGATAAAAAAAAAAAAAAAAAAAAAAAAAAAAAAAAAAGAAAAAGGATGATTTAGGCTATTAAAGCAGGAGCACTCACCATCTGGAAGAGCTATATACTATATAACATCTGTTGATTTCACTCTCCAGAACATCACTAAAATACTTACAATTAAGAAAAGCAGTGACTATGTATAAACATAGTTAACCATTAGTGGAAGAAACACCCTATAACAGATGTAATTTTGATACCATGTAATTCAACAATGCTTCATGCAATATTAATGGCCCTTCATAACGTATTCTAATTTTAAAATTCATTACTAAATTATTCAGCAGTCTATAAAACAGATGTATGGCACTGCAGCACCCAAGTTGCTGTATCCATTATAAAATTATATTTTTATAATCTGTATGTAATTTGTCCTTTAAGTCTCATACAGAATCAACGGATTTTTCCAGGTGTTATGACTCACCTTCAGTTTCCTCATTCCCCTGAAAGGCTTCTCTTGTGTTCCCTTATTATCTATTTCAACATTAAATGTCAAGCTTTTATGGTTAGTTTAATTGGTACTGTTGCTCAGAGCTTGATAGGCATATATTTTAGGAAAACAGAGCACAGAGAAAATGTTTTATTTTCCTTGTAATATCTATTTGCGTTTGCTGGAGGTTATAAGTAATTTCTTTGTCCAAGCATATTTGGTTTTTCACTCAGAAAATATATTCACTAGAAACAAACCTTACACTTTTGAAAGACTAATTCAGATTCCTCCTATAGGTGACAATAGACCCTTGGATGCTCTTTGCACCTTCATCTCCCATGAATGTTGCAGAAAATGTTCTCGAGAAAATTCTATGATCTGGATTATAAGTATGTATGACAGTTTCGGTAACGGTAGAGAAGGAGAGGTGATTTTTTTCCCCTCTATCGTGTTTGAATTGATGACAGGATGACACGACAGAAAGTTTGGTTGAGCTGTTTGTCTTATTGCATGGAATAGCAAAAAGTGGAGAGAGAGAGAGATATTTGTCTAATTATAGTAGCTAGAACATGAAAGCTGATGAGGTAAAACAGACAAAGCATAAGAACAACAGGCTGTGGAAAGTACAACATGGCATACCAGCAAAGAAGGAAGAAGAGAGCTGATTTTAAAATGCTGCAACCGTATCACTTGCTTTAAAGTCTAATCTATGTACTGCAACCAATTATGAAAAAAAAAAAAATTAAAAATGCTTGAAAGTGTACATAAATGGGTCCAAACAGTGTCAGGTTGCAACTTTATTCAGGTTGCTCAGTAAACATGTTTTCATATGCATTTTTGGACTATTGTCTCAGTGTCTGTGGGTGGAAGAGCAAGATCAGAAACTCTAAATATGCCAACCACTACACTGATTCAAATTGAATTGCAGTTGATGTACCTGACTTAGGTTTGATCTCCAGCTCATCTACTGAGGTCAAAATCTTACTGGGCTGGTATTGCGTAGTCTCTAGGGATCAAGGAAGCAGGATAGTCAGCAATAGTTAGCCTGTTGTAGATATCATTAGTAGAGATGGTTTCAAGTTAGATGCTTTGAACCTAGTCTATTTTAAACTACTGTGAGGGTAGTACAGGCATATTCCTTTTTTTAAAAAAATGTTACAATTTTTTTATATGACCATGTAAACTTTCCCATTGCTATTCTCTAGAACAGAAGCAAGGCATCTGCATCAAGGAGGCTAGCTAGAGCGCACTGTGATATTCAGACCCAGTCCACTAAGTATGTCATAGCAGAGCTTTGACCCACTTGGCAGTCTGCACTCAGAGTAGAAATATGCCTAATGCAGTATTCATCCTGCACAACGTCAGAGAACCATCAATTCTATATCTTAATCTGAATGAATTATCCCGTCTCACCCCATGGTCATGAGACAGGAATGGGAACCCTCATGAGGCTTTTTTTCTGGTTTATTTTAGATGCCTATCATTGGGTGGGATGAATTCCCTTTTGGAGCTGTTTGCAAAGGAATTTGGGATGACTAGCACAGACAGATGGAAAATGCCTAAGACAGTGCAAATAAATTCTATTCCTGTTGCAAACACCCCACCACCTCTTCCTGTAATCAGTATTATTTGAATACTTAAATTTCCTCTATGAAATTTATATGTAGCTTAGCATACTGCTATCATTTAACCTTTAATTTGAAATGTTTAGAGAAATGTTTCCTTTCTTTTCTAAATTGTTATTATTCTTATAACCTTATTATTCTTATAACCTTATGATCCCCTATAAGTGGTATGATGTTAGAAATAGCAATATCAAAGAACATTTATTTTTTTTTCCCCCCTCATATAGTGCATTAAGAGTGGAAAAAATTCCTCTGGAAAAGAAAACCTGTCCAAAAGGTTGGAGGGTAAGAACAATATAACATAATAACTGCAAAATCTGCCTCTTTTTTTTTTCTTTTTCTTTTTTTTTTTTTTTTTTTTTTTTTTTTCTTGAATTGGCAATATAGGGAAAATTGCTCAGCTATAGAGTTAACTAGGAGCAATCCCAAATGGCAGGAAGAAGGGCACTTCATAGTCACGTAATCAACTGAAGCAGTATTTAGAAAGAACAGACAGCTGGCCCGGTCCAAACATTGGCAGTCAAGTGGGAGAGTTTGTCATTCTGTAAATGGCAAAATAACAAACACCTGACCTGAAGATAATAGGTTAATTGCTTTAATATTACATTTTGCATTGATGTTTGTTTTAATGTTGTGACGGATGAAAAGAGGTCATTTTTTTTTAAATGCAGGCCTTCCAGAACAGCAAATGTCTGCCCAGTGGCCTGATGAAAAACGTCTCTTAGGTGATAAAATGAGTTGCATGCAAATGACAAGCAGGTTTGATGTGCCCTGAAAACATTCAGCTTGGAGTGACCTGTGATCATAAATTACTGGCATGCTGCATCAGATCCTAGACTTGTAATTTCATCAAGATCAACAAGATGCAATCTTGAAAACTGTTTGCATGATGTGAGGACGAATTGATGCCCTTGTCCTTCCAGACTGTTGGATCTGATGCTCCGGAGTCTGACTACTTTGTGTCTCTAAGTAGCAGTATAGGGCCATTGTAAATAATTAAGTAGAAATTTGTTACCCTTTTGTCAAATGAATTTCTGATGTTACTCTTCCTTCGCCTCCATTAAGAAATCCCTTGATTAAATTTTAAAGTCTTAAACAATTTGAAGGGCTGAGAGCACAGGACACAAACTACAGTCTGAATGTTTTGCACAGGAAAGTCATATTCTCTCTGGGAGAAAAGAAAATCATGTCAAGTATTTAATATGCAATTCCGTGAGTCTCTTTCAAGACATGATGCTATAGATTTGATTACCAACTCAGTGGCTGGTACTTGTAGGTCATTTGTTTTCTCATCTATTTGCTTTTACAGATTCAGAATTTCTCTCTCAATATATTTACCAATGTTTCTATATAAATAGAATGTATAGCTGAAAACTTAATCCCATGCAGTTACATCAAGAAGACACATATAAACTAGTTCATACAAATATGGACTTCAGAGAATAAACGTTGCTGTTCATAACTTAAAAGTCACAATTCTACCAATAAACCCATGCTAAGTTTTCTGAAGTGTATAAAAGAGCTTAAGAAAGAGACACAATATTTTTACGAATAAATGGGAACTGAAAAACTACCCTTACCTTGATTTCTGCATTTGGAGATACTATTAGTGATCATTCTTTTTATTGTATACCTCTTTAAAATATTTATCTACAGTTATAAAACACTCATTATAGTGCATGTCTTGAAGCAGACATATAATATTTACAGTGACAAACGCCATTTTTGTGCATTGAACAAACAATACAATCTCTACTCTAGAAAATAAAAAACATTATCAGGGAGCATGTATTCCCGCAGTGGAGAGTTTAATCCTGGAGCAGAGGACATATCATTAATGTTGATCTATTATACTTGCAAAAATATTGCTGTGCAGGCCTAACTGGTCTCACACAAATACATCATTAAGTGTTTTATTTTTATTCTGATTTCCTTAATATTTATACACTCAGTTACAAAAAGCCTCCATCCCTTAAAGCTATATATAATTTTTTTTCCCTCACTTCAGTGAAATAGTAGAAAATAAAAGCACAGTATAACATTTAAAAAACACTCCCATGAGTGGCAGCTCCTCAGTCATCATACCACATTTGCGTCCCTTAACTAGAATGCTGTGAAAAATGACAACTCCCTGTTAGTTATATTTACTCCGCCAGTAATATCTGGACACCCATTTAGAAGATTACAGTCATTAATGTATATTACAGACAGCATACGCCCTCCTTAGACTTTATATTTGAAGTATACATGGACTAATTATTTGCTTACAGAAGATGATGACTCATCCAGTTTTCACATCAGACAGATCTAATTAAATTTCATAGAATCATAGAATCATTTTCCCAATTACACGCTTCCATTTCAAAATTTTATAATGTTGGGTTAGATACTTCCCCCAGTTCAACTTTGCAGAACAAACTCTCTGTAAAACAAATCTCTCTGCTTCTTCTCTGCCAACATTTCATTATCCCCCAAGCTTGATCCACACTGTCCCTTCAGCTGAGAAGTGCATATAATTTCTTCTGAAATAAAGATATGTTGTTTCTAAGAAAAACTCAAGAAAACCTAGATCTGTACCATTAGTTATATCTACATCTTCTTCTAAGTGAGCTGACTCCACAGACAGCATTTTCAATGTCTGTCAGAGAGTAAGAAAGGTTCATATACTGGATTTCAAAAACATGTTCAGCAACGGTTAGTGGCTGCAGGCTGTATAATGAGTACCACAGAGAACATTATAAACTGCAAACTGAGGAAAGCTACAGACACGATGGACTACGCTGTATTGTCCAATGCACGGTAAACATAATAGCACAGTAGCAGAAAAACATCTTGTATATACTTGTACATTTTGTATGTACTTGTCAGAGTTGTGGTCCAACAGCAGTTTTTTCTTTTTTAGTTCCTCCACGGGAAGTCTGCAAATCTTCTGAGTTGCGATTGCCAAAAAAATTTTTTTTTTTTTAAATAATTCTAATTCTAATATGATATCTAAGGTCTGGTTTCTACTCTGGACAATGTTGATCTAAATTTGGTGAGCTCAGTTGAAGTCAGTGGTTATTCTGGGCAGAAGAGCACAGCAACCCTGTGTTAAACAATATTTCACTAGATGTCAACTACACAAAAACTCAAGGGAGAGATGCTTCTTGAACAGGTGATGATATAGGAAAATGAATTATTTTTGAGCATTTGGTATGCTCTTTGTTTAGAATCTTTAACTCACTTACAGTAATTTACATTACAATGTTGAATGTACAAGTAAACATTTCCCAGAAGATCTTTTAAAATAATCTTTTTGATCCACTTTCATAAAATTTTAATGTACTGTGTTTCAAGTTGCTTTGCGTTTTCAGCATTGGAATAGTCTATAAAGTACCCACAAAAATTATAAGCATATACGGTAATCCCAGTACAGCTCCATAACTAGGTTTGCCTGTTTGTGGCCACAGAAGATCTATACTATTGTCACATAACCGGGGTGTGGCTGAGTCAAATTCCAAATCAAGCAATTGCTTTCTGCCCCCTGAAGTTCATCTGCTAATTTGAACTGAATAAAGTATTTGTCTTCATTTTCTGTCCAGACAGATGGTTTGTTGAGTGCTTTCAAGTATGTCCCAGGATCCTTTTCAGAAGTTGCTTATTTTGATTTGTTTATATAAGTATTGTTCTACCACAGTGAATTATTTCCTATTTAATATTGCTTCTGACTTATTTTGAGCCACTGCAGTTATTCACCTATTCATTTATTTATAAAGGAAAGCCCTTAGTATTTGCCAATTATTAGCATGCTGTGGTAGTGAACTGCTCAAGGACAAGAAGGAAACCTTGATGTCATAGACACTGATTACTGGCAAACTGTGACATAACCACTGACTAGTCTACCTTGGTTGCCTAGTTACTCATATAGAAGATTTTTAAACAGAATATGTTGACTAGTGCTCATTAAAAAAGGAAAGGGCAATATAAATCATCTCTGAGAACATTTTTTTTTTTTTGGCCTATATTGTTGTGGAATTTCCTGAGTGGAATATATATCTAGTCACAGGAATACACACATATACATATGCAATATATATTCACAAATTCAGTATATAGTCACAGGCATGTTGGCTCATGACGGTGCCACCAGTTCTTGGTGACTTTTGTTACCTCCATTTGTGGAACTATTCACTGAGAGTGATACTGCAAATGATTTACAAAAGGTTCTCCCAACAGCACAACTTCAGCTGATACTGTGCTGAGAGAGCTTTATCATTTGCACCCAGTCCTTATTTCAGGGGTAATTTCTCACACTGTGGTATAAAGATTCTCTGCTTATCAAGCATTCACTCCTATGGCATTTCTTCATATGAGTAGGTAACAGATGCATTTACTTTACTCTTCCTGTTTGGCCACAACACTTGCAAATGCATTATCATAAATCTCTGCATGTATATGTAAATAATATCTTAAAAGCAAGGGTAAGAAAAGTTCTTCTGAGGAAACTTAGCTCTTTTAGACTCTAAAGACAGCTTGGTCTCAGTCTCAGTGCAATCTTACACTGTTTATATCACTTGGTTGTATATATATACATATATATGTGTGTATATTTTCTATTTATAATTACGCCTTTGTGAAAACCTTGCTGTTTATCAAAGTATTGTAAAAAAAAAGTAAAATTCTTGACTTGGTTTAATCTTGGAATCAGCCCATTAGTTTACATAGCCTAGTTTAGAGCCCTGTTTCTCATCTAAATGGAAAAGCTTTTTTGCTTTTAAAAAAGCAAAATCAGAAAATAATGTTTTGAAAGGTAGAATGAAATAAGATTGTCATGTTATTTGGTAG
Source organism: Thinocorus orbignyianus (assembly GCA_013400375.1). Classification (NCBI taxonomy): domain Eukaryota; kingdom Metazoa; phylum Chordata; class Aves; order Ciconiiformes; family Thinocoridae; genus Thinocorus; species Thinocorus orbignyianus. Next base: position 626,107 of record VXBW01003226.1, on the reverse strand, counting down.
GTGATTTAACATTTGAGCCTCTGTTATTTGCATATCAAAATGAGACATAAAAGCAACTTGAAAACAACAACTGCAAAGCTCTAACAAGAAGCTACCTACCAAAATTCATATATAGGACTGGGATAGACTGATCTATTGTACATATTCATGTTATTCTTGAAAACACAGAGAAAAAAAATCGTATATGGAAACATCTGACATTACAGCTCGTTGTAGATGCAATTGCTCGTTACTGAAACTCTTTTTGCATGAATTTTTCTGCTCTTGAGTTTTAGTCCTTCTAGAATTTCCTGTGCTCTCCCCTGCAGTCCTTTTTTTTTTCTTCCTTTTCACTTGCCTTTTTAACTCAGTTGAAAACTGCTCCTCCTTCTCATGGGGGAATAACTGTCCCTTTCTGGGTATTGTTTGGAAATGTAGGTCTTTTGACACATATAAAAGCAACATTAGGTTGTACATTTTATTTTTAAACCAAAACAACATATGCAGCTGACTCTAATTTTCTATCATTAAAGAAGAATCAAGTACGTGGAACAAAGAACTCTGTATACAAATAACAAAATTTCACTTTCACCTAGACATGTAGTCACATGGACCAGCTGGTATGAATTGACATTGCCTTTAATAGAGCTATACCCGGTGACACCAACTCAGCATCTGGCATCTATTTAGAGGATAAAATATAAAATCAGTGTGCTGTTTTGATATACGTTTATACTTTCAATGAAGTGGGGGTTGTTTGGGTTGGAATATCAATCTGCATGCTATTAGTTAACAGATTAAAACTAATCTGAGAAGCACTGGTGATTACATACATATTTGGATTTTAACAAGTCCGTGTTTTTGCAGAACTGTGAGTAATTATATGCCTGACTGGGTGAAATGGGATGAAATAAATCAATAATTTATTATGAGAATTTACTCATCGATTTAGTGTGCAAATCATCAGTAATCGTATGCACTGTGCCAAAGAGCGAGTCAAGCTGAGCTCATTAAAAAGTCTTATATAAAACTCGACTCCTTAGGATAGTTCAGTCACAAGACTGGCAATACTTAAGATTCTTATAGCCCTTCATTTAGCTCAGCCTTAGTAAGAGATTGTCCTTTTTGCTGTGAAGTCAGAGCACTATTATCCATCCATTTTCTCAGAGATACACTTCTCTGTTCCATTCTCACACTTGCAGTAGTCTTTGGAACTCTGCTCTTCCCTGTTTCTTTGTTAGATTTTAAAAAAATCTTTTAATTGATGCAAAGAGTAATTGACATTCTCTTAATTCACAAGGAAAAAAGTGATGAAGGTTTGAGGTTATGTCTCTGTCAATATATAATTTCCAATTGTGTTTTGTGAATACCCTGTTGTGTTTTACACTTCATTTTGAAGGTAACATTAAGTGCAGTTTAGAGTATTCATTTTAAAGCAGGAGGTTGAGGCATAGTGAAGAGACTATAGCTGGGAAGCTTTGATAGAGCAATCAAGGGCCATCAACACTTAATGGCTCTACACCAGTGGATCAATGGGCTCGCTAGCAGCAGGGCCATTGACTTTGAACAACTCTCTGCCCAGAAGCTGAAAGAGTGCATGTTCATGTCAGAGCTGGAAAATTTGTGGCATAAGCACAGGGGGTTGAAAAGAGTCACAGGCTGTTTTAAAAGGGGAAAGTTTTCGGTGCAAACAGGGAAGTTTCTTCTTCAGTAGCCAGGTGAGCAGTTCAACAGGGCCAGAGGGTTGTTTATCTTGAAGACCTAGCCTAAGCCCTTGAATCCACTCTGTTGCTAAAGGAACAGGAATGGCAAATACTTTCTGGATGCTTAGTTTTGAGTAGATTTGTGCTTTTCTTTTACCTATGGAAATGTAAATGACACTGAGCCACGCTGAGCCAGTTGTTCTTTTTTGCCTGTACATTGTTCGTGAATTTTGTCATGATGAAATTGGACTACAAAACACAGAAATTTTTGTCAAAAATTTCCAAGTCAAATTTTCTTAGATACCTGTGTCTCAAGGAGGCTGATGCACAGGTTTTACACTGTTGGCAGCAGCACCATATGATGTTCCATTACATTAAGGGTATCTAACTTGATTTTGAACTAAAGAAGTGTGTCTAAGTTTTCTAGAATATATAATCAGGCGTTAATGAGTATTAGGAGATATAGAAACATATAGGATGTAGGACATTAAGGCTGGCAGCATCCTTGGCTGCAGTAATCATTAAAAGATAGATTTCAGGATACTGGGTAGTATGCACAAAACAACAAGTAGGGTTGAAACCCTAGTTTTCAGGAGGGCTGATGCCTAACTTCAACCTCTTCAAGAAACTGCTTGGAGATATCCCATGAGTTAGGGGTCTGGAAAGTAGTGGACAACATTCAAATATTGCTTTCTTCAAGCTCAGAATTGGTGTACCCCTAAGAGCAAGAAACCAGGCAAGGGAAGCAGGAGACCAGCACAGCTGAGCAGGGAGCTTCTGAAAAAGCTCAAGTGGAAGCAGGAAGTTTACAGTGCATGGAAGAAGGGACTGACCACTTGGGAAGATTACAAGAATGCTGCTAGAGTGTACAGGGATGAAACGAGGAAAGCCAAGACCTCCTTGGAATTAAAATTGGCAGGGGATGTCAAAGTCAACAAGAAGGGTTTGTTTTTTTTTTTTAAAGTATAATTGAGGCAAAAGGAAAACGAGAGAAAATGTGGGCCTGTTGTTGAATGAGACGGGTGCCATGGGAACAGAGGACACAGAGAAGGTGGAGTAGTTGAATGTCACCTTTGTTTCAGTCTCTACTGGTCAGGCTAGCCCTCAGAAGTCCCAGACTTCGTAGGTAACAGAAAAAGCCTGGATGAAGGAAGACTTCCCCTTGGTGGACAAAGATCAAGTTAGAGAACAGTTAAGTACACTGTATATCTGCAAGTCCATGGGTCCTGATGAGATGCATCCACAAGTGCTGAGGGAGCTGGCAGAAGACATTGCTGTGGCACTCTCCACTATCTTTGAAAGGTCCTGGAGAACAGGAAAGGTGCCCGAGGACTGGAGGAAGGCCAGTGTCATCCCAGACTTCACAAAGGGCAAGAAGGAGGACCCTGGAAACTACAGGTTGGCCAACCTCACCTCCATCCCTGGAAAGATGATGGAATGTTCTGGACATCATCTCAAAGCATCTGGAGGAAAAGAAAGCCATCAGAGGTAGTCAACATGGATCCACTAACGGGAAATCATGACTAACCTGATAGCCTTCTATGATGGCATGACTGGGTGGACAGATGAGGGGAGGGTGGTAGATGTTGTCTACCTTGACTTAAGCAAGGCTTTTGACACAGTCTCCCACATCATTTTCGTAGGTAAGCTTAGGAAGTGTGGATTAGATGAATGGACAGTGAGGTGGATTGAAAACTAGCTGAAACACAGAGCTCAGAGGATCACGATTAGTGCCACAAAATCTAGTTGGAAGTCCATAACAAGCGGTGTTCTAAAGGGGTCAGTACTGGGTCCAGTCATCTTCAAAATATTTGTCAATGACCTGGATGAAGGGATGGAATGTACCCTTCAGCAAGTTTGCTGATGATATAAAACTGGGAGGGATGGCTGACACACCAGAAGGTTGTGCTGCCATACAGTGAGACCCGGACAGGCTGGAGAGTTGGGCGGAGAGGAACCTGATGAAATTCAACAAGGGTAAGTGTAGAGTCCTGCAGGACTGGAGGAATAGCTCCCTGCACAAGTACAGGTTGGGGGCTGACCTGCTGGAGAGCAGCTATGAGGAAAAAGTTGTGGGAGTTCTGATGGACAATAGGATAACCATGAGCCCGCAATGCGCCCTTGTGGCCAAGAAGACCAAAGGCACCCTGAGGTGTGTCAAGAACAATGTGACCTGAAAGTCTAGGGAGGTTATCCTCCCCCTCTACTCTGCCCTGATGAGGCCCCATTCAGAGCAGTGTGTCCAGATCTGGGCTCCCCTGTTCAAGAAGGACTGGGAACTGCTGGAAAGAGTACAGTAAAGGGCTACAAAGGTGATTAGGTGACTAGAACATCTCTTTTATGAGGAAAGGCTGAGGGGCTTTAGTCTTTTTAGTCTAAGGAAGAGAAGACTGATGGGGGATCTGATCAATACCTATAAATACTTAAAGGGTGGGTATTAAGAGAAAGGGACTAGCCTTTTTTCAGTGGTGCCCAGTGACAGGACTAGAGGTAATTGGCACGAATTTAAGCATAAGAAGTTCCATCTGAACAAGAGGAGGAAGTTCTTCACTTAGAGCACTGGAATGAGATGCACAGAGAGGTGGTGGAGACATCTCTGGAGACATTCAAAACCTGCCTGGACAATTCCTGCACAGCCTGCTCTAGGAGGACATGTTTTGGCAGGGGAGTTGGACTGGGTGATCTTCAGAGGTCCCTTCCAAACCCAAATCATTCTGTGATTCTGTGATTCTGATTCTGTATGGGATCCAGTTATTCAATCCAGACCTGACACAAAGTGCAAGTAAACGGCCTCAAAAAATCTTCTGTGTACTAATAGAGGGGGTTTGGTTTTGTTTGTTTACCTAAAAAAAAAAAAAAAAAAAAAAAGGGGTTGTGCATAGGTGCATGCATTTTCTTGTGGCTAGCAAAATCCAGTGGTGTGACAGTTGCTTAGGTAACTGGATGTTTTATTTAAGAGCTGAAGAAATATGAGGTAAATGGACTTTGAGGATGAAATTCACTACTTTTTGCAAAATGGATGAGAACTTGGATCTATGCAGGGGGGTAATGGGTAAAAGGTATACTAGATTCACAGATGGAACAACATGCTCAAGAAAAAAGGTGGATAATGGAATGTGGTCATTAGAATGGGAATGTTTTAGGGGATAGATACATTTTCAGCAGTGGTATTCAAAGGCTATATCATAGAGAAGTACAGAGATTGACGTTTTGCTTTTAAAAGGAAGCATTTCTATAATACAGACAATCCCTACAGCTTGTGGGCACTGATATCACATCAACAGATCACAAGCTTTTTATTTAATTGAGTGTGATTTAGGAAAAAGCATTTAGAACACAATCTGCTCCCTCACGTCAAATCAATTTAAATTAACAGACCAATGTTTCAGCTGTAAACTGATGCTAATCAAGGACAAGATGCTAGAAGTTACTAAGCACCTCTTGTAAGCTTTAAAGAACTTTGATTTCTGTTTACTAGGGAGGGAACAGAGAGACATGATCCACATCTTTCACAAAAAATTGGGGTCTTTGTAGCATTTTTTTCAAGTCACATGTGGTTACTGTTTTCTCTGGATTTTCCACAACTATACGTAAAAGTTTAACCAGCTCTTAGGTTAACAATCTGGATAGGTGATGTTAGGCAGATAATTAAATCAAGCATGTTATTGAATACATGGTGATTTTTGCAGTTATTATCTGAAAATTCCAGAAACATGTTGGATTCTCATAATTATTTAAAGGAAATATTTATTTTTCTTTAAAATTGAGACAATTAAAAATAGCTCCAGCAGAAGCATTTATGAATTAAATCCTTTTATAATATTTCATTTTCTAATGTTATTTGAATAATTAAACAATAACAACAAGAAGAAAATTCCCAAATGTGTTAATCTCATTTTNCTTTCTTTCTTTCTCTCTTTTTTCTGTCTTTCTTTCTCTTTCTCTCTTTCTTTCTTTCTTGCTTTCTTGCTTTCTCTCTTTTTTTTCCTCTCTTTCTTTCTTTCTCTCTCTCTCTCTCTCTTTCTTTCTTTCTTTCTTGCTTGCTTGCTTTCTTCCTTTCTTTCTTGCTTTCTCACTTTCTCGCTTTCTCTCTCTCTCTCTTTCTCTTTCTTTCCCCACCCCCTCTCCAACTAAAATCCAGAGGGACAAGCGGTTTGTTGGGTCAGCTTTAACAAATGGATGTGCAGTCCCTGTTACCAGGGCTACAAATTATGGCCATCTTTTCTCAAAATCATAGAAACAAGACTACAACAAACATAAATTACCTATAATTTTCTTATTCCAATAATTCAAATTCACATTTCCATTGCTGGGGATGAGTAAAGGAAAGTATGATTCATGTTGCAGTAAAAAGCTATTAAGGTCTAAGATTACTTAGGCTTTGAGTGAAAGGTGCCTGTTACTGTAAATGTGGAAAGCTAAAATAAAACCTTCGGTTAGATTAGATGTATTTAATATCTTTGCACTTATTTGGCTGGAAATGTGTATCAGTCCTTGAAATGTTACTTTCCCCACAGATTTCCTGGTCTATTATTAGTACAATGAACACAATCTATCTCACGTCAACCAGGTCTAAGTATTCTGGGTCCCTGCTTGACCCCCAGCCCCTACCCCACCAAAAAAAAAAAAAAAAAAAAAAAAAAAAAAAAGAAAAGAAAAGAAAAGAAAAAAAAAGAAGAAACAAGTATGAGAAAAGTCTAAATAAATCGTCTCCCACCCTTCACTAATTTCCTAGCAGTAAACTAGAAATCACCTTCAACATGAGCCAAGCTGTTCACAAATGAGGGTCCTCCCCCTTTAAAGATCTGTATTAATTCCACGGTGCTCTAAGAATTAGACCTTTCTCTCATGGTGCACTTTGAGGCAGAAGGAAGCACTGTATAATAGACACACTTTCTGCATCAGTTGTACATCTCTGCGCTTTAGTGCATGATGTGTCTGTAGCCAATGGTGTAAGAACCTGGGAGTCTATCCTCACTTTGGTATTTCAGAAATAGAAATCTGTCTGTCCTCGGAGCTCCACTGTATTCACTGCAAGGTACTCGCTGCCACGCTGCATCCCTCTATGCTTTCACAGGTGGGTCATTGGTATGAAGGCTGCTGCCCTTCCTAATGAAGCAATGAAGGCCTATGGCATTTGTACAACATTATTCATTGTGATAGCTTGAATAAAGGAATATCTACTGAAGCTAGGATTCCTCTGACCAACAGAGTTCATGTTTAAAATCTGCACATCTGCGTTTGAGATATCAGTGGATTATAGGCAAAGAAATTTACAGTTTGAGTACTTAGGCAGAAATCACATAATTTGTGGTCAAATGAACCACGGTCTAAAACTTTGCTTTTTTTTTTCCTATTGACTACAAAAGGAGTCTAGAGTTTCCAAGACAAACAAAGTATTGAAGTCGTAGGCGATAGATACTGTTGAGAAGATATCCCAGTGTGTGATGGCACCTGCCACCAAATCATTGATCTTGGATTTGGCCCAGAATCAAGGCTGGTTCCTGTCACTACCCTACCTAACAATTTTCAAAAAGATCTGGCTCAAATATTTTAAATTGTGGTCTTAAGTTTAAAAGCATTTATGGATATAAAATATTTCATACTGGCTTAACACTAGCAATAAACCAATGATTTCAGAGTAGATTGTATATCAATGTAAATGTTCATACTTTAAGTAAGAATATTTATTGGTAGGTACATGAATAAATGCATAAAATAATAACATCAATCTAAAAAAAATCAAATTTCTTGAGACACCCTATTTTGATGGTCTGTAGTGAATGTATTTGAACTCTTATTTTGACTGTTAATTTCAAAAGTTTATATTCGTATTTAAATTCAGAATTACCTCTTTTATCTTCAGTGAAATATCAGAATATGCTAACAAAAACCCAAGCAAACTAATCAGCTTCTAAACAGTTCTAAATACTAGTTTTCCAGTAGTATTCTGTGGTTTCTTTATAAAACAGTTCATATTACTTATTTAAAATGAGTTTAAATAGGTAGATTTTTCGGTTGAAACTTGCACCATCCATTAAACAATAAATGTGAAAATTTGTAACTTATTTTCAGGATTGAAGCACTGTTCATGACACTAAGCATTGAAAATTATTTAGGGCACTAAATAAAAGGTAGATACATATTTTGGTGGCAGTTTTAATTTTGTGTGTTGATCACATATCCCTTCCACATATATGCAGCAAGCAAGGCCAAGAGAGCATTTGTAGCTGCCTGTCCTCAGTCTGATTTGAAATCTATTAAATATCTATTATTAGCTTGAGAAAAGTCCTATCTACTTTTCCAGTATGCCAGGGTGTATAAAAATAGTAAGCACGGAGATTTCTTTTTGTAAATAAGTTCTCAATCCTTTCTTTGCCAAACAAGGGCTTTTAATTAAAGAATTTCCATTATAAGTAAATTAAAAATAAAAAGTGTCACTAGCTCAATCCTTCCAGCTCCTGAACATTGATGAAAAGAAATGCAATAAGCTGAAGTGTAAGAATTCTGGTATGCAAGGTGAAATCCTGCCTCATTATAGTCAATGGAATGCTTTGTTATTGATTTCCACACAGTCCAGATTTTTCCTGGCACCATTTGCTAAGTACCTGTGCTAATAGGTTCTTCCATAGCAGGGGCGGATGTGTACTGTCATCAGTAGAATAAGCAAAGCTGCGCTCTTGCCACCAAAGAGAGCACAGGTGAGTGGGAAGTACCCTGAAGTAGTCAAAGCAGCTCAAGGGCCAGACACATGTGCACCTACTGAACGCACTAAGACGCAGCAAAACAATGTCTAGATTTTAATTTTCTCCCACTGACAATCACTATTCAACAATACTTTCTGTGTGCTTTCAAACTCAGGAGCAGGCACAAGTTATCACCGTGCTGTGAGGGGCATGTTCCCAATGAAACTGAGCTTCTCTGAAACTGCTGCTGAAAGCCACATACATTGCACTGGCCTCGGCTTTTGAAACATTAAGCTTCTCTGTTCATGTACATTTTTTTGTATCATGTACTATAAAGCAGTATCTTGAAGAACCTTACCTGTGACCTTGCAACCCTGGGTGGAGCACTTTAAAATCTATTGTTTTCGTAGAGTATATCACATGCTTAGAGGAGGAATGTAAGGAGAACTAGCTCCAGCTTCAATTGTGCTTAGCCTACAATTTAAATTAAAGCACCTATGCTCTGTTTTGTTTAAAGCAGCTTATGCTCTCCTCTTTGGAAAATAAAAGGTTTTCTATAGTGGGATCAGGGAGAAGACAGTGTTAATTACTCATTTTCATTTTCAATAAACTTTGGTTCACCCAGGGCAAGGCCAACTCCTATTTACAAAAGAAATAAATACTTATTTTTAGCTTCAATTAACCATAGCATCAACATCTTTTAAAAGCCCCATTTCAGGTATGAACAAACCTTTTAGGCAGTCTGACAGAGAGGTGAGAAACTTGAGTTGCAAATAAAATTTCATGTATTTCACCAAAGAATTCAAGATCAAAGTCTGTGTCTAGTTTGGATAGCATCTCCACAAATATTTAACTTTGGTAGAAGTCTTTGGCTATTCTTGAGGTGCTAGCAGGTTTCCGTTCCTAATTTTGCCTTCTTGTTGAAATCAAAGGAGGAGTCACTTTATCTGCTTTGTTTTTCACTATATTAAGCTAATTAAATTCATATGGAGGTACTGATGCAGTGTGAGGTGTATCCTAAAGTTCTTCCCTAACTGTCTATCTGGGCCTGATGAAGTCTACTTTGTTCCCTCTATGTGCTTGAGCCTCCTCCGATGTAATCGGCAGAAGAAGAATCAGGGGAGTGAAGAATAGAGGAATTTTTAAAATGTTGACTGCCTCTGGGTATGTGCAAGGTGGCATTGGTTCAGACAGGTTCTCCCAAGTTCTTCAAGACAGCCATTAGTGCTGTTTCAATGAAATAATGAACTTGATATGTGGGTAGAGAGGTTTGCTAGAAAATGGCTGTTCTGTGCCATATATTACAAAGCGTGTAAAAAGTTTGGCTGAAGGATCATTTAATATTATTTTACTAACGACTCAGGTAGTTGGGTTAAGTAATTGAAATAACTAATCTAACTCAGCAGCTTCAGAAATCTGCATCCAATCTGTCTGCAGGTTGTAAGCATTGTCTAGTTATCAAATTACACCATCATAGCTGCATTGCTGGTTTGTTCCTTATTTTTTTGAGGAGGCACTTAAAAAATGCTATAGTAATTTTTCTTTTTAGTCAAATGCCATAAGACACAAGCTGCATGTTGGTGGTGGCAGGTCCTGCAATTTGCTAAGTAGAAGCAAATGTAGTAATGGTTACATTGCATACACAAATACAGGCTGGGCAGAGCATAAACTGAGAGCCGCGCTGAGGGCAAGGACGTGTTGGTGTTGGTGTATGAGAAGCTCAACATGAGCCAGCAATGTTTGCTCGCAACCCAGAAAGCCAACCTCACCCTGGGATGCATCAAAAGAAGTGTGGCCAACAGGTCAAGGGAGATGATTCTGCTCCTCTGCTCTGGTGAGATCCCACCTGGAGTGTTGCATCCGGGTCTGGGGTCCTCAACATAAGAAGAACATGGATCTGTTAAAACAACTCCAGAGGAGGCCCAAGAAGATGGTCAGAGGGATGGACCACCTCTCCCATGAGAACAGACTGAGACAATCGAGGTTGTTCAGCCTGGAGAACAGAAGGCTCTGGGGAGACCAGCCTTCCAGTACCTCCAGAGGGCTTACAGGAGAGATGGGGAGGGACTCTCTATCAGGGAATCTAGCCATAGGACAAGGGGCAATGGTTTTAAACTAAAAGAAGGGAGATTTAGGTTAGATCTTAGGAAGAAATACTTTACTGGGGGGATGGTGAGGTACTGGGGCAGGTTACCCTGAGAAGTTGTGGATGCACCATTCCTGGAAACATTAAAGACAAGGCTGTACGGGGTTTTGAGCAACCTGGTCTAGTGAGAAGTGTCACAGCACATGGCAGGGGGGCTTGGAACTTGGAAAGATAATCTCTAAGATCCCTTCTTACTCTAACCATTCTATGATTCCAGCTACAGTAGTATTTTCCTGATGATTCAAAAAAATTTTAGGAACATTAAAAGTACAAGAACTATGTTGTCTTCAATCCAGGATCTTACTTTTACAAGGAATACCCTGAAACATGATACAAAAATATTAGCAGTTACATATTTTAAAAGGTTAGGGAGAAGGGTATCTAACAGAGAACTCCATGAACTCCAATGACACGAGACAGATTTTTTTTATTCCTATAGTTATTTTCAGTAACTGTTTACAAGTCATCCGATTTGTAGCTTCTTTAATACTAAAACTGAAATTATTTTCTAGAGAAAAAGTCTTACAAATTTACATATACATTTAAAATATCAAATAATTTATGTTAGAGTTCAAAGATTTGTGGAAAGAAAAGTATTATTTTGAAATAAATATATATGATTTATTGAATTGCTAATAATCAGCTTTATAGTACTTGCACAGATTTTAAACAATTTAAGAAGTTGAAGGGTATCAAAGCTATTTCAGAGTGTCACTTTAGATAGTGACATTCTGAACTCAATAATTGTCAGCTAATGTATGTTAACAATCATAGAACCATAGTATCATCTAGGTTGGAAGAGAACTTTATTTCAGTCTGGAGGTAATGAGACTGACTTCTGTCAATAAGGTGGCCATTTTTGTCTCTTCAAAGATTTCTAATGCTGAAAAAGTATATAAAAAAAAAAAAGACAAAAAGCTGGAGCTCCTATGGGCAAAATTCCAGAGTATTCATGAAAACAGCGTTCTAATCAATCTGCAAGTGAAATATCAGGCAATTAACACTGAAAGCATGTTTAATTAGGGTGAATCATATAAAAGGAAATGTTGGATAGTTCTATTTACACAATCATTAAATTTACCCTTTTGCTAGAGCTATAATTCAAAGTTTGCACACATAAGTACTAATGTTGTCTCATTTTCCATAAAGATTGTAAATTGTTTTGCTAGTTAATTCTCAATGACAGTATGAGGAGGGCTTTTTAGTTAATAACAGTCTCAATGCAGGACTAATGGTAAGAAATCATTGTATATATTGTAAGGAACATACACAAGTATGTAAATATATAATACATAGGGTGTCCTAATACGAAAAAATAATTGGAAAAGTTTTTTTATCACACAATCACACCCCAAGCATTTAAGTGAAATCTTAGAGATTCATAGTCTATTTTTTAATGAGAATAAAATACTACTGATAGTTCTTAAAAAATGAAAAATCCATACACGTTTTATTCAATACATATTTAATAAAGTGTTTGCTTTGTAAAATACATCCATAACATACCAATTCTTTATAAAACACTTTCTCCAACAGCATGAATACTTTACCTGGTATTACTCTGCCAATGTATGTCTCTTTAGAACTTATCAACAGCTGGCATGGGAATTTCTCCTGAAGTTACCTAATTTTTAACCATCCTACTGTTCCTCGCCTGAAGGTAAGCAAATAGTGACTGACCATTTTAATAATCCATACTGACCAGCAGTATACTTGCTATCTGAGGGGAATATTCATAACACTTTGTGCATATGAAGAAAAAGTAGCGAGAAATGTATAGTTTTAGCTTCGATTTGTATGCCTGTTTTTTAAAATTCTATAAAAAAATATTCAAAGGATCAAAAAAGGGTGTTTGGGAGGCAAATAAATAAATGTAAGGTTTCAGTACGTAATGCTGCTTGCTAACTACATCTGTCTTTTCAGGGCAAGCAGTGAACAGGCTTGTGGCAGGCTCACACAGAGTTTGGACTTTGGAGACAGGGACAAGGACTTTTCCTCTGCTGAAGAGCTGTATCATCTACCATAAAGAAAAGTGTGCTGGTGTGAGATATTCTCATTAGCCTGCTCTGCTTAGCAGGTGTGCTGCTGCCAGCTGTGCCAGCTGCAGCTTAGTGGTGACCCTCAGAGTCAAGCCAAGATACAGTCAAGGTACAACGCAGCAGCAATCGGAGCTTTTGTGATAGGAACACACTCTTTCAGATAACCACTCATAAGGTTTATTGTATGTAAACATTTTAAATATTTTTATTTTGATGCAGCACCCCCAACCCCTCCCCCCCCCCAAAATAGCTGGAAATAGGAACCGAATATGAAGTTGTAAATAGTCTTAAAATACTAGGAAAATTATGCTGGATAATTAGCAGCAAAAGACAACATACAGCATCACTAGCTGTCAAAGATGTAGAAATTGTATTTCAGAAATTTTTATAGTGCCAAAAAAGTGTAGCTGAAGAAATAAAACTGCAGATGATATAAAATCACATTTGCAAGAATTGGAAAATGAATCTTCTTAGTGACTTATTGCTATATATGTTGTTCCATCAGTCACTTTACATTATTCCTCATGTCAAGGTGTTAGTGTCAAAAATTGCCTTTTACTCATGCATCCTTTTAGTAGGTAAGAAAGCTGATTAACTTATTTAGGAGGCAATTATCTAGACAAGAATTAAGTTAAACTGTCTCTAGATCTTTCACATATGCTCAAAGGGAAAGAAAAAAAATAACAACCACTGTAGTTCTGCTGCTTTTGAGCAATAGTTCAGTTCAGGATAAGACCCTTATGCCTTCACGAGCAAAACGTTTTATCAAATTATCTTATTACCAAAAAAGGTGGTTCCCTGCACTTGGTTTACCTTGACATAAAGCAATAAATTAAAATTGATATATCTGTTTCCATTGTAGTTTGTGTAGATAAATTCTGAGCCTTTTGCCTCTTTAATGGCATATTTTCTTGATTCTTCTGCTAAAATCAGGTGTTTCTTCACAAACAATGTGCAATCTGAATATCAACAGGCATCTTCCATGACCTTATTCCTACGACAGATAGAAGACTTTCACAGGTAGAAGCAGTGCCTAAAGCTGTGCTATACTGTGCAAAGAATTCAAGATTCACTGAGCAAGAAAGAGAGGGGCAAGTATAGGATTTCTTCAGCCTGTTATATGTGTCAAAATACAGAAACAGTGTTGTGAATGGCAAACAGATCTCCTTTCCCACGTAAATCCCTAACTACCACACTATACAGTTTTCTCAGATATATGTTTTATGTTTTCTCAAGCATAAAACATCAGCATGTTATCACCATGTGGTTGCTAATACATCAGTTTTTCAGCTATTGCTGAGCAGCACCTGTAGAGCA
>VXBW01003226.1:567096-605109 GCA_013400375.1 Thinocorus orbignyianus | reverse complement strand
GCACCCCGGCGCCACCCGCCCATATATACGCCTACACCGTGATGTTGCCACGCCCACTCCTGGTTGTGGCCGCTCCCCCCCCCGGCTAGCTCTCTGCTGCCCCTGGGCCTGGCACACATGGGGTGGAATAGCTGTGCCGGATAGAGACAGGGGAGAATCAACCCTGTCCCTGCTAGAAACCATTATCAAATATGTACTTTAAAATATTCAGGCTTGGATATTTTCTTTGTCAACTATTTGTTAAAGAATCATATAATCACAAAAAATCAGAGAGTCATAGAATCATAGAGTCATAGAATGGTTTGGATTAGAGGGGACCTTAAAGAGATTCTATTTCCAACTCCCCTGTCATGGGCAGGGACACCTCCCGCAAGACCAGGTTGCTCAAAGCCCCGTCTAGCCTGGTCTTGAACACTTCCAGGGAAGGGGCATCCATTTCTCTGGACAATCTGTTCCAGTGCCTCACCAACCTTACAACAGAGAATTTCTTCCTAATATTTAATCTAAATTTACCCTTTTTCAGTTGAAAACTGTTACCCCTCATCCTGTCACTATACTCCCTGATAAGAAGTCCTTCCCCATCTTTCCTGGTAGGTCCCCTTTAAGTACCTGAAGTCTGCTCTAAGGGCTCCCTGGAGCCTTCTCTTGTCCAGGCTGAACAACCCCAATTCTCTCAGCCTGTCTTTATAGAAGAGGTGCTCCAGTCCTCTGGTTATCTGTATGGACCCTTATCATAATTATTTTTTAAAAGAAAAAGCATTACAGTCTTGTGCTTTTCTTTACAAAGTTATTTCTTCTGTCATTTTACTCTCAGCTTCATAAAATTCACTAAACTGAGGCCAATTTTGAAAATGGAATCCGTTCTCTGCAGGTACACTTGTCACTCAGTGGGTCTGCCACCCCATTATCTATCTGCAATTAGGCTGAATGTGAAAAACAAAGTAACTTTGCCCCTACATTTCCCTCCACCGTCCATGACTTGCTGGGTTTGCACGTAGGAGACCTGAAACAGACTTCAGTGAATACTGACCGTGCTATCCATCCTTAGCATCAAGATTTTATAATTTGGGTGAATTGTGATTACAAAAGACTAAAAATGGAAGATTCATTGTACTATACTGTTAATTAACTATTTGACTACCGTTTTGTCGGTGCAAAGTATCTTTCTCATTCTGTGACCATAGTGGCGGGGAACAGATGCATAACTACCTCTCAAGAGCAGGGAAAAATAGATTTTTCCTAGAGATTTAGAGGAGATGACACAGAGTTTACTGTAACTCAGGGAGCCCCTGAGTGGTTTCTAGACTGACGACAGATGCTGTAGTGCAAAGGCTTAGATTGCTGGAAAAATTTCTAAAAAATTGAACTTTTAATTGTCTTTTGCTAATTAATGATTCTTAGTGGATGATGTTGTGGTTCTGAGCAAATCAGAAAAGGACAGATGATTCCCCCCTCCCCTTTTTAGAAAAAAAAGAGGAGAGGAAGAAATTAGAGAGATTCAGGAATTTAGAAAAACTAAACTACTTTAAAAAACATAAAAACATAAATAATAATAATATAATGAGTAATAAAAAGAAATTTTAAAAAAAGGAAAGAGAAAAAAAAAGTATACAGTATATACAAAACTGTATCAAGCTCCCAGGATGACAAACATGTCACCAGCAGGCAACAGTTCCAGGCTGGACTCGGGGATCGACAGGAGCTGGATTCCAGATCTGGAGACAGGAACGCTAGGATTGGGATCAAAGACAGACAAACAGACAGGGTCCTCCTCGGATGTTGGCCATTAAAGAAAGAGGAAAAGGGCTTGACCCTTTGATCCCTCAGCTTTTATACTGAGCATGATGCGGATGGGATGGAATATCCCTGTTGGTCAGTTTTTGGGTCAGTTGTCCTGTCCGCTCCTCCTTGCAGGTGGGACCCTTCGATGCTTTTCCACTTCCGACCCTCCAACGGGCAAATAACAAAATTACCTGACCTTGGTTGTTCCAGCAATAAGGATAAGCAAGGGCCAACCTGCATACCATTCCTTGATATAACTGGGTCTTATCACTGTGAGACGAAACAGTTCTCTGAACAGTGTGCTGTTAATTTCAGAGTTTAGTTAGCTAGAAGAGGCTCAGCTAAGAAAGTAAAATTTTAAAACAGAAAATTGGTTCATTTTACCTCAAACCAGGACAGATGAAAATGCATTCTGATCTTTATATGTGTCTATACTTCATAACTCTTTCCTGATCTTCCTGAAGAAATCTTAATCTTAACTTGTTGGTGCTCGTGCAGTTAACTTTGGTAAATATGGCAGGAGAATGTCCTGGTTTCCAGCAGGGACAGGGTTGATTCTCCCCTGTCTCTATCCGGCACAGCTATTCCACCCCATGTGTGCCAGGCCCAGGGGCAGCAGGGAGCTAGCCGGGGAGCGGGGGGGCCACAGCCGGGAGTGGGGGTGGAGACGTCATGGCGTAGGCGTATATATGGGTGGGTGGCGCTGGGGTGCTCTCAGTGGCGTCGGTGGCAGTTGGGTTGGGGCGGTACGTGGTGCGGTCGGTATTGTACTCATGTTTGTCTCCTCCATCTGTGTTACTGTTTCCCTGCAATACCTCTTGCTCTGGTAAACAGTTTTTATCTCAACCCACGAGTCTGCCTTTTCTTTCTCGTCCTCTCCCCGCTGCTGGGGGGCGGAGCCAAGGGACTGCCACGTGGCACTTTTGTTGCCGCCGAGGCTAAACCATGACAAGAAGGAATCCAATGAAAATCCAAATGAGGGCTGCAAGATAGTTTTCTCATATAAATGGTGTGCAGGTTCAAAACAAATTATAGTGTGTCATTTGATAATTTTATTTTTTTGATTGGAATATTATCCTCTTCTATGTGAGGAACTAAAAAGTTTGAGATGTAAGTTATTACAGTTAGGAGGAGAACTTGTTAAGAAGATCCAATGTGTTCTTCATGTAATGTCTATATTTCAAATAATACACAAAAATTTTGCATTGTTGAATAGTATGAGAAATGAAACTACAAGAGTGAGTTTCCTGACCTACAGAAACATGTTTACTTCCCTCATTATGCCCCCAAAATCTCTGTAGTCCCTTTCTCAGGAAAACATTTAATTTGGTTGGTAGATTACTTCGTTCCTGCTCCTCTCTCTGTTTTTGACTGTTTTGTTTTTGTTGTCTTTCTCAATTCTTTCTGATCTCCACAATTTTAAAAATATGTCCTAGAGGTCTTCTGTCCAGAAAGCTCAAGTGGCTAGATGAATATGATTGCTTTGTTTCAGTTTGGAGGCTTTCCTAATAAATTAAATAATTTTGACTTTTTTATTATTATTATTATTTATAAAAGATGTAATTTATCTTGTTGGGTTGAAGAGGTTTAATCAAACCTCTAACAATGTTCTCCCGGTATCTTTTTTGAAGAAGATCCTCCTCCAATTACTGTATATGTAAACAACACTATTCCATATCCTATGCTATTAAGCATTCTGCAGTTTCACCTCTTTTTTTAAAAACAACAACAGAGTGGTCAGTGTCAGCCATGGTATGAATGATTAAAATGCCTCAGGCTTCTGTGCAATAACATAAGTGTAGACTCTGGGCCTAAATGAGCTAATTTTCATTTTCTGTATCCTGCTGTTCCTGTAGTTTCAAGAGCATTGAGGACATTGATCATATGGAAACTCTGAGGTGAAAGCATCTGCCCTGTGATTAAAAGAAATCCAGAAGAATATACTCTAAAACTAAGAAAAACTACCTAAAGTAATTAACCTCAGTAGAACTGGGAATACTTCTTCAAGAGAAATTGTAATATATCCCGTATATGAAGTACAAGTATTGCAAGGCAGAGAGAAATTTACCTGGACGCATTTGACAAATGCAGTGAGACAGTGCAGTTTTGGTTGATAATTAAAAGAGCACATGAATAAGAATAAAGAAAAGGTAAACTAAATTCTTAAGCATGATCTATTTTCACAGGCAAGGACTGATGAGCAACCGGCAGTACTGAAAATCAATAGACTAAAAAGCAACAAAAGAATGATTTTCACTGTGTACAGAGGAAATATTAGTTGGTGAAAAAAATTCACTATGAGATGATGTCATTTGAATTAAGGAGAGGAATATATGAATAATCATGCATAACAGGTAGGATTAAAAATCAAATGTGCAAATATTTACACCTTAGTGAATGAACAAAATAGTAAGTATCTGGTGATAAGGATATCCATTCATGGGGTTCAAGAAGAGGAACTGCATGTGCTGTGAGAAGAAAAATTCAGAAGAGAAAGCAAGTGCTTAAGTGTGCCAAATTTGGACTATTCATACAGAAATATGAGCTCTGGTGTTCAGATCTTTCAACAGTAAGACTGATTCTCTCATAATTCGGTCTATCATTTCTATTCTGAATTCTACCCCGTGAAGCATCTGAGAATTTTAAACATTCAGCAACGTCATCCACATCTATCACAGACCCACAATTTAATTTTGCTTCACACACACTCATTATACAAGTGGTCTGCACACAGTTAAGGTAAAATATCATAAATATGCTATATTACTGTATCTACACAGTATCCACACAGTATCTACACAGTAAATACGTTCTGCACAAGTAATGAAAGTGTGCACGGGGTGCAGGTGTCCAGATGCTGGCCATTGTGGGCTGCAGGGGTGGCCTGGGGTTGTCCCAAGCCAGACACCTCCAGTTCCAGCTGGCTCCAACCAACCCACCACAGGGCATGGCTGAGCCCTCCGGCCAAGGTGGCTGTGTCGCAGGCAATACCTACCTGAAAAGGTGTAACATGTCACACAGGCAATGAGAAATGAGGACAAAAATGTGAGAACCAACCCTGTGACAGCAAAGTGAAAGAAGAAAAAGATGCTCCGGGAACCAGAGCAGACACCCCTCTACAACCCATGGTGACACAGACTGTCCCCCTGCAGTCCTTGGAGTACCACATTAGAGCAGATACCTACTTACAGCCTATGGAGGACCTCATTCTAGAGCAGGTGGATGTGCCCTTGAAGGAAGTTGCAGCTCTTGGATAGCCAACACCAGAGTAGGCTCCTGGCAGGAACTGCAGCCCATGGAGAGAAGCCCAAGCAGGAGCAGGTTTTCTGGCAGGAACTTTGACTGTTGGGAGACCAGCACTGGATCAATTTGTTCCTGAAGGACAGCAACCTGTAAAAAGGAACCATGCTGGAGAAATTCTTGAAGAGCTGTATCCCGTAGAAAGGAGGAGTTTGTGGAGGACCTTATATTGTGGGAGGGAATCCATGCTGAAGAAGGAGAACAGCATGAAGAGGAAGGAGTGGCAAGAGAAGACGTTATGAACTGTCCACAACCCCGATTTCCCATCCCCTAGCACCATTTTGGGTGGGGGTAGTGGACTTGGGAAGGAAGGAGTAAAACTGAGCCTCAGAAGTAAGAGGCTTGGGAGCAGGTGTTATTTTACTTTTTTTTTGTCCTCTGCTTCACAACACCTGACTCTATTTTAGTTGACAATGCACGAAATTATTTTTTTCCAAGTCGAGTCTATTTTGCCCATGATGGTAATTGATGTCCCTGTCTTTACGTTGTCTCATGGGTTTCCTCACCTTACTCTCTCCCTCTGTCCTGTTAAGGAGGAGGGAGTAAGAAAGCAGCTGAGTGGGAATCTGGTAGCCAGCCAAGGTCTACACACCACACCATGTATATGTTTTTCAGGGTGCATAAGGTTTGCTGTTAATGAACGGACTATCTGTAGGCAGCAGATTGCACACCATCTTGGCTGAACAAAAGACACTGTACATGAACCACATAGTGTGCATGTGTGAAAAACTGGTGAACACCTACAAAGACTTGTAGTCAATATTAATTCCTCTGTTTATTGTTTAGTTGGGCTGGAAAATTTAAATAAAGTTAATAAATATTAAAAAAAAAAACACTGAAAAAACATATAAAGCTCTCTGGAGGTACTGTCTGAAGGTACTAAACACAATTTTGATTCCATGAAAGTAACGGAGGAAAGTTCTGCTATGGGAAGGAAAAAGTTTTCAAGAATGATGTGGGACAACAAAAATTAGAGAAATTCAGATACTTTAAAAATGTCTTTTTACTTCAAATCAAGAAAATAAAAATTCTCATTCACCCTTCTCACCTTTCCTGAAGTCCTTCATCTGGATAAAACTCAAAAGGGCAGTGTGATAGGGTCAGTACATTGTGAAGTCCTAAAGAAGCTGTGAAGATAGAGAGGTAGATGGATATCTATTCCAGACAAAATCAGTAAAAATACAAGTCAACTTCCCAGCTGCTTTGTCTAATCACAACTGTAGTGTACACTAATTTTGATTTCATTTTCAAGAAAATAGCTTCTGCCTAAGCTGTGGACATGCTTTCCTGTAAAGCCTTGAGGTCTTGTCACAAACCCAAACAACTTGAGATTACAGATTTTTCCCCCAGAATAATAACCCAAAAATATTTCATTTCAGTAATGTTGAAAAGTATGTGACATGAGTGTTTTAGTACAGTATGCATGTGAGAGATATTGCAAAATGTTAACATCAAGTTTCTATGTTAACCTCTTTGATTAGTGCTTAAGTACTTAAAAATTAAATATTTAAGGCCAGGCTGGATGGAGCTTTGAGCAACCTGCTCTAGTGAGAAGTGTCCCTGCCCATGGCAGGGGGGCTGGAACTTGGTGATCTTTAAGGTCCCTTCCAACTCTAACCATTCTATGATTCTATTACACCAGCTTTATTCTTTTTTCCTAAATAGGAAACCACGGATGAAATCAAAGAAAGGTGAAAGAGCTAAACCTCTTTAAAATTGGTCTACTTTTATTTACATTTCTACATTTCAATTTATGAAGTTAATTTATGTTGAAAAAATGCACATAAATGTATGCGAGAAACTCAGAACTGCATTACTTCTGTAGAACAAATATAAGCATTTCTAAAAGCTTGTAGATTTTGATATAATTTTATTGATATGTTATTTTCTGTGCCATAAACTAACAGACTTTATCCAGTTGATTGAAGGATATTAATCCAGGAGAGGTAATTCAGGGACATAACATATCTTTATCTCCCTCCTTACCCCATTGCACAGTATACGGGACAGCACTAGTGGCCATACCAATGATACAGGTCATGAGAAAGTGAACAGCAAAGCAAATGGTTTAAGCACATACAAAAGTAATTGCTTTCCATAATGGTAATCCAGTGTCCAGTAATAAACTGAGGATTTCCAAGGTTCTTGGTAGCACCCCTGCGTGCAGCAGTGGGCCTGTGACACCCAAATTACTTCTGAGAAAAGTCAGCTGTGCTTCTTGAGGGGGATGTACCCCAGCTTCCCTCATGCTACCATCCCTGTGGAAAGCTGCTGTCCACCACTCTGTTTATTCTGTCATCCTTGCATTTACAGGCAGTTAGCTAGGTGGTGTTACTTACCTCACACATCCTGTAGATGTTAACACTTTCAGATGTGAACATTGACCCACATAAAACCGCAGTAAGTTATTTTTTTCCACCACATAATCACTAATCTATTTTTTAACTAGTTCTTTATCCTTTTCTGCCTCTCAGTCTGGATCTCTGAAGTTTGTAGTTTTAAGCTAAGGCCTGTCATATAAAACTTGATCAAAGGCTTGCTACAAATCCAAGTAAAATATATTATACGCACAGTCATTATCAACCTTGTCTGTAAAATGAGGATATATGTACAAAAATCTTAGTCTGTAGCAGTGTATTTGCAAGCATTACAATATGATCTGCTTCAGAGGGCTATTATTCTAATGTTTCATTTATAGGATATATTGTTCCATGAATAAGGTAATCCTTAATAGTTTTTACCTTGCAAAGTACAAAAAGAATGGTAGAGTAAGTAAGGTGTAATTTAAGAAGCTGCAGTTTCTCTGTAAAACCAGTGGTGGTTTTGTTTTGGGATTTTTTTGTGGTTTTGGGGGTTTTTGTTTGTTTGATCCTGTATATTCGATGTAAAGTTTATTTATTTATTTATTTAATTTATTTATTTATTTATTTATTTATTTATTGTGGAATACTGCAGTTATAACTCTTACTTGGACTTGCGTGTATTTTACATTGTCTTGTCACCAAGGATAGCAAATATTTTGGTTAGAGGACCATAGCATACTGTTCCGTGAATCAGGAGGCTCATATTCTTACTAGTGAGAGAGAGTACTTAGGTTCCAAGTCAATTGGTGTCTTTGCATGAATTCTAAATTATCTACGTATTTTTTAAAATGGGCCCCTCATGTAAAAGACACATGAAAAGACTGCCAGAATAGCATGAGGAGAAACTCAATTCCTGACTGTTGTTTTTAAGCTTCTTGTTGCTGCTGACCTCCTTGGTCCATTGTTATGCAAATTGGCTCAAGGCAGAGCTTTTTGTCAGTGACTGAAAAGGGACATTGATTTTGGTGGTTGCTATTCAGCAAGGCAGGGATAAATGTACTATTTGAGGTGGTACTAGCAAGAAAATTACCATTAGCATATCCCAGTTCCTGTACAGGCACAACTTTAGAATCATTCAGTTCCTTTAAAGTGTAGTCATTTGGGAAAGATTTTATTTCCCTTCATTCTTATTTGGATAGCACTATACCGTTCCAGAACTGGTAGGCCGGGTGTCTGTGCTGAGAGCCATGTTTCTTGATCATACTAACCTGACAAGCATAGCAGAATTTGTCATCTGTGAACACCTTCACACTGAAGTTAGTAGTGGATGTGAAAGGTAAAACTTTCTCCTGCAAAATGAAATCTAATTTACTGGTTCGCCCAAGGTTCATGGAATATAAAAGAAAGGAAATAACAGAAGAGCTTAATATCTAAGAATACTAACTACAATTTACTTAGTAATTTCTAAACTTTCCCTAGACCATACCCCATGACAATCTAGAAATAGGTTTGCTTTCTCTGTGCTCTGTGAATCTCTTTCCCAATGCGTGCTACAATTTACTGATCTTCTTACTGGGTCAGCTGCTTCAAGCCTCTAGAAGCTTGGTTCATGGTTAGGAAGAACACCTTTGGCTGCTTTGCAAGACTTTTTACTGTCAATAATAACCCATTATCAGTCCCATAACAACCCTTGCTCCTCTTTCTTGTTAGTATTTTCTGTGATAACACCTTATCATGTTGTACTTACATTCTATTCAGTTTCTTTCCCACAGCCACATTTGATGAATTCAGTATATGCAGGCAGATGAGATTAAATACTTGCTTTTATCAAGATTAATGTAAACAATTTCCTGAGTTTTCTTACACTATAAGCTGATAAACCATGCAACTGATACACTTGGAACTTTAGTGTCTCAAAAGTGTAAGAAAGCAAATGGTGTAAAAATAATTTTGAAGTTAAAATTTTTAGGAAAAGCTATGATAATTGGCAAGGAAGGGATGGGAAAGAAGAAAAAAAAGTTAAATGTTATACTTAAAGATACAACAGCAGTAGCAGGATGGAAAACTAATAAAGGATAACATATTGCTAAGGTCTTTCTCTTCTGAATCTCGATGTAAAGCAAAACAGTAGCATTTCAGATAATGAAATACTTGTCTTGCCAAAAAAAGTGAAAGACTAAAAGGTTTCATTATTGCACTGGAGCAGGTAATGAGGAAATTATAGCTATTAGAAGCTGATGAAGTAAGTACCAGAACTCTGAAGTATATCTGCCTGTCAACTCTCAGCTTAAAACTTCAGCTAGATTTCTGAAGCATTGCTTCTACTTTTTACACTTTTGTATTTCGTTTTCTCTCCACTTCATATTTAGTTGTTGATTAGGGATGATTTCTGTTACTTAGGAGTTATGAATAAAATTTAGAGTTCATGAAAAAGGCAACAGGGGAGTAATGCAGTTGTAAGTCAGGGTGAGGACAGTGAAAAATGATACTAGTAAGCATTGTGAGATTTATGAATGAATGCATCCTACCACATGATTTTGCTTCCCCCAAGGAGATACTTATCTTGAAGAAATGTGATTAAAAGAAATTGGTAGGATTCTAAAGAAAAGCCAATATCATGTGCGTTCTCCTTTGTATTGCCAATCAGTGCCATGATGAACCTGTGGTCTTACAATCAACAATGGAGTTATACCATGGTTCTGCTGTGAAGTCATAACTATACACATTGACAAACTTCCTGATAGTAACACCAGGACTCAGTTCCAATGATGATAAAAATCTTTTATTTGGGAACTGGGAAACACTATTGCGCCTCTAAATTGTGTTTGACTACCTCTGCAGAGTGTGTCTATGAAGTTGGAGTTTTGATTAGTTATATGGACTAAATTCCTTTTTCTGTACAGGAGAATTTCTTAAAGTACACATCGGCCCATAATAGTATACCATCACAGGGGAAAAGGGTAGAGTGGCAACAAGAACAAACCACATCATTCTGTAACATAAAATTTAAAATGTATTTAATAAGCAGGATAGGTACATCGAGTGTATAGTAATTTTTTATTCTAAGATACAAGCATACACTATATGCAAATGTACTCACACCAGCCAAGGCTGATGCTTCTGTGGTGCAGCTCTGTCTGACACCAGAAATCTGGGGAACACTTGCTCTGACCTTTCAATGTGGCTGGGTGCTGGCTGGCAACCTGGCCCCTACATGCAGATGTTCCCACTGTAGTTTAGCCTTCTGCATGGTGTTGGACAACCATGGATGAGCTCCCCTTCAAGGAGGTAACAATATAGCTATTTATCTTTTTGGATAAGCCCTCAATGCCCTCTCACATAGCCCCGGTCCAATCTCCTTGACTTTCCTTACACCTTAAGCTAATAAAGCAATTGCAACATGGATGACTGTTGCACTGTGATCGCTCCTCAAACGTGGTACAAGGAAGTAACGTTAACTTCCACTGTGCTTCTGTGTGTCTTTCCTGTGTAGAACTAAACCATTAGAGCAGGGACAATGTAGTTCAGGCTAGTGCTTCCAGGTAGGCCCACTCATGACACTATCATTGCTTCTTTGTTTTCCTCAGTGGATGCCAGAGCAATCTTAAGAGTCATGAAATTGTGAATCACCTGTGAATTTCCAGTTCTTGAATTCTGGATTTTGTCTTACAGAAATATTGCTGGCAACATCGCTTATAGCTTTCTGAAGACAGTTATCTCTCCAATGGTAAGGTACAGGACAAATCTTAGGAGGTATAGGAATGAGATATTTCTAAATAGTATTGTAACAAATGCACTGGTTTATACGTATCTGAGTATTAGGTTCTGTACTTCTTAAAATTCCTGGACTTCAACAGAAGCTTTGTGTGATGGGATTTGAGAGATCAGGCTCAAAAACTTCTAAACTTGGAGTTCCCAGATGATGAGTCTGTATAAGGCATTGCAGAATCAGAGTTATATTGCTTCTGTGCAGAGAGACTACACAATAAATCGTCATCTTACACATACTGTGTAAGAAATTGCAATGGGCTTTGCTAGACTGCATAGAGATGGACCAGGTGAAGCCAGGAATAAACTGGCTTTAGATCTAGTGCTAATAAAAGATGATTTCTGATTACTTGTCCATGGTAATTTTTTAAAAATTCCTCTGAAGAAACTGATCTGATGTAACAGTATAATATGAACATTCTTACTCATGTTATCAAACTTCTTTCCCCTGCTAGTTTTCCCCATGTTAATTTCTTTACAACTAATTTTCAAATTGTAAGGCACATTAAAAAAACCTGTGTTTAATCTTAGTGGTAACTTAACCTAAATGAGTTCAAAATTCCTTTGGGAATATAAAACGGTTCATCAGGTCTACATATTTTTTTTTTTTTCCAGGGAAAAATCTTGCTGATTTATTTATAATATTCAAAACCAATTAAGATGTCCTCTAATTATTAGGAATACTTAATCTTCTCTAAGGCAATATAAAAATGAAAAGAATTAAAATAACAGCAGAGAAACTGAATATAAAGAATAACTATACTAATTGTAGGACATTATTAGAAAAAACTTCTGGGAAATTTACCCACAGTCATAATAATGTTCTCTGGTTGGTAAAATTCTGTATATATTCTATTTGGAACTGCATAGGAAAGGTACAAAAAGTATATGCTTACAAACTTTTCCCAAATAGTACTGACTAGAGAATTTGGGTAAGAAAAAACTGCATACTTGCTGGCTTACATTTATATAAACTCTGGAAGAAGTATCACACTGCAGCTATACCACAGCATAGTTTAAACCTGTTGTGTAAGAATCTAGAGATTCAAATGAAAAATTAGTGTTTGCAAACTCTTTTTGTAATCTCTATGATGTAATTATCCTACCTGGTTTATTTTGCCTGGGAATATTTTCATGTGTTCATTTGGAATCAATTTATTAATTAAAAAATTAGGTCAGCTCCACTGACCTAATTAACTCTAATAAAACCAACTAGGTCACAATTAAGATTGTCCTTTCACGTAGGTATTTTCTGTCTCTTTGGTGTCATTTGTAATTTAAGTCTGGAGGGCTCGTACAATTATTTCATGCTTGTTGTATTTTACTGTCTGTCATCCAATCTGCTTTTTAAAACCAGTGTGAGTCCCACAGGTAACAAAAGCCAGGGACAAACTTCTTGAAGTGCTAAATCTAGCACCTCTATTATTCATGCCATTTTGGTGTCTATGAAAATATAAGAGAGAACAAAACCTGTGCTAAAGAATGAGAAGAGTCTTAGGATACTCTCTATATTTTGACTTCTTTTTCCAGGGAACCAGAAAGGTTACTGGTTTACATAGGCTGAGCTTCAAGAATTTGTCAACTCTCAGATTAGGAAGTGTTGATTAAACATGTGTTACTGGGTTACGTTTATTACGCTGAAGAACCATGTTGTTAAAATACCACTGTCTGCACAACAGAAAACAGATAACAAGTTACTTAATAATTAAATTAGTGTCTTTATCCAAGCATAAAGAATTTCAGAACAAGACCAAACTCATCTTTTGTTTTAGGTTTATAGTTACAGGAAGCTTGTTGGAACAAGATACTGAGGTGTATAAACAGCAGAAAGAAAACTCCCAAGTATCTGCTCTGAGCTCCCAAGTATTTACTCTGAGCTGTTTGGTTTCCACTGTAGTTGGTTAATGGGGAAAGATAGGCTACACAGATGATGTATTTTCCAATTTAGGTACCTATTTTGAGAGGGGATAAGTTAACTTTCTTAACATGTTTATTTGTCTCTGTTTCCTAAGAGACTAAAGTAACTTAAATGAGAAATCTAATCTTTGAGATAATTACAGTAAGTTGAGGGCTATAGTAAGTTAATCATTACAGTAAACTAATCATTCTTGTTAGAGTCTGACCATAGGCCAGATTGTCTAATAATTCCTTGTCCAGAAGAAGTCTATGATAAATAAACTGAGTAACACAACAGAAGACCTGAGTAACCCCTGAAGAGAATGCCCCATGGGAAAACAGGCAATCCAGAAAGACTTAGCTAGTAAGTGTCTAAGTTGGAGGAAGAAATGTTGAAAAAGAGAGAAAATTCTCTAGCTTCCAGGACTCATAAATATATGAAAAATGTTTCTGTCAAGTACTTAAATGATTCAGTTAATTCAAAATAACAAAATAATGATCATCTAGTGATTATATCTGGTGTGAAAGTAAAAGTAACAGCTGAAAGATGATCTAGTGCCCCCATAGCATTTTACATAGACCTTAAATGTTACTGTTTCCTAAAGTTTTACTAGAAGAAAATGAAAAGTTTTGAGAATCATTTCCACTCCAAAAACCATTATTGGTCACAATCAATGCCACAAAACTCCCTACTTGGCCAAAGATGACTGCAGCACTGAGGCAGCCGAGATCACCTTTTTATATAATGCTACATTCTATTTCTTCTGAGGGTACTTTATAAAATTAAAACATCCAATGCATGAACTGATTATGATTTTGGCAGACTGTTTCCAGTAGTTCTGCTATTCTTTCCCATATATTTATGCTTTTAGAGATTTTTCTTCAGAAAGAGATATTATGATTAAGTTCAATATTTTTTTTTTTTTACCCAAGTTACTTAATAATTAAATTAGTGTCTAACAAAATTGCACACAAAAAAAAAAAAAAAGAAAACAAAGAACTTTCCTTTTTTAAAAAAAAAAAAAAAAAAAAAAAGGAAAACAATGAACTTTCCTTTTTAGAAATAAAAATAATAATTAAAAAATGAACAATCAATAATTTCATAATGATTTCTATTTCTCTGGAAAGTAATTTACATAGTTCCCATACCTTTTTTTTTTTTTTTTTTCCTTAATAAAGGCTAGGTAGAGAGCGGTCACTATGGTTTAGATGGTAATTTCTATTCTCTATGTGCAATGCCATCCTGTGACTGTTTATCCTTCCCCCTGGTTACCCGTCAGTACATTCGTAGATTAAAATTCAGACTACAGGAAGGTACAAGTGATTGTCCATAAATCATAATAAAATATGTCACATAATATTGAGGTTTTAGTGTAATACCTGAGTTATCTGATGAGACAATCTGGACATTTAAATTGTATGTGGTTTTCCACTACCTAAGAAGCAACGTAGTTCTCTAGACAGCAACTGGTACACTCTTGCAAGCATAAAAAACTTCAGGGAAGAAACTTCTGTCTTGTAAAATTCCTTATTTGCTCATGAGAAATGGAAGCAGAGTATTTTCTGAGCATAACACTTTTAGAAGTGCAGAAAAGTGGTAAAATAACATAATGATCTAATGTTGAAAGAACACAAGTATTATCACCTATAGATATCTATATATCTCTGCTTCCAATAATGTTAATCTTGTTGCTATGGATATTTAATGACTCTTTATTTCAATACTTCTGCATATGACCTTAAGTCTGTAATATGGGGACTTGTTATGCTGGTGCAAGTCTAACATGATTTTATTTGATGTACCTAATACAGACACTTTAGCAGGGGGAGTAGCAAACAAAATAAAGTAAAACATAAAGAAATGTTATGGTACTTAAAGGAAATTTAGTCACCAGACAGAACTTTACATTTTGTCTTCCCTGCCATTAGTAAATTTTTCTTTGTTTTTTATATCTTGGAAGAAACTGCTTCTTTCTTATAATAAAAATGAAATTTGTATTTTTCTTGGATAAAGACAAAAGATTTTGTAAAACCAGCCAGTACAGCTACAATGCTACTGGATTTTAGATTTCTTTTTTATTTAACCAGACTCTTAGAAATCAGGTCAGCATTCATGCACAAACCAATTAAGAACTATAAAGAATTTGGAAAAGTCTAGGTTACTTGGGGCTTTTTCTGGGGAGAGAGAATACAATAACCAATTGCTCATCCCAGGGGAAAAGCACAGCTTGGAAATTTGATAAGTCTATAAATATTCCTGAAATTTTGCTTTTAATGAGATGGATACATTTGTAAGCCTTTATATGCTAAAAACTCAAAGATTCTGTGTGGTTAGCTCTTACAGAAAAACTGCAGAGATGAGTAATTGCATATCTAGATGACTAAGAAGTATCTTAATTAAGCCATAAGGAGCTGGATGTTTCCAGAATTTGTCAGCCATGTTGATGAAAATGGAATTTGAAACATGTGCATTGTTGCACATGGGAACACTAGCTGCAGAATAGAAATTATGATATCTGTGGCAACATTTTGCCAATATCATATAGACTTCAAATGTAAGGATAGTCTCTACACAAGAAGTGTGGTTTACCCAATTTGAATGGGGATCCATAATTTGCGTACCTGAAGTTGTGTATGTGGCTTTTTAACATAGTAGACACTATCACCAAGGACAAAATTCACTTAAGCACTGACAAAAAGTATTAGTCCTTTAGAAAGATCTCGTTGGATCAAATCATCAGGACAATTAATTATTGAATTAAAAATATTCTACTCTTCCTTCTGTTTCTTCAGATGTGCAGGGTCTTAACAGTAACTTTTATTTTTTTCCCTAGTAGGGGTGATTAACTGAGTAGCTGAATATTGCAATTAGATGACTTATTGTAGTGTGCCAAAGGAATTAAATCTCACTCAAATCTGTTAAGTGACTTTACCTGTGCTAGACACCGCTTTG
This sequence comes from Thinocorus orbignyianus, assembly GCA_013400375.1. Classification (NCBI taxonomy): domain Eukaryota; kingdom Metazoa; phylum Chordata; class Aves; order Ciconiiformes; family Thinocoridae; genus Thinocorus; species Thinocorus orbignyianus. The sequence goes on along the minus strand of VXBW01003226.1, from coordinate 589,107 downwards.
AGTTAGTGACCCAAGTAAGAACATCTGGGGTTGCTGATTAACAATATTTTTTTGTTTGTTGTTTTTGTTAATTTCAGACTGAATAAAGACTACCTAGCATACTGTTCTGCTTCTAGAGTAGACATCATTAATTTCAACCCTACACGTGTCAAAAGAAACACTCATGCTTCTTCATTTTGTAGGAAAGAGTTACTGTTCCTTAGATGGGAGTCTTCACCTGACTAAACTAGACTGCCCCAGTGAAGACTATGTTTGACATAGTGAGTGTGTGTTCCTTTTGCAATCAGAGGAACAGGTGTTTATAGGACATTCGTATATGTCCTACGTCCTGAAACACATCCTGAAGCACACAGCCTGCAGAGATCAGACTGGCTGTTTACTAGGAAGTCTTATCTCTCTTCATTGACTATAAATAAGCAAATTTTCCAGTCTTTTTAACTAACCAGAGTATGATGTGTAAACTTACTGAGGAGGTTCAGGGAGAAGAAATAAGAACAGAAATATACTACACTAGCTAACAGAACAATTTTCTTCTTAAAAAATGCAGATTCTAAGGATTTGGGATTTATTTTGTTTAAAAGACATGGCTGGTCCCTAAGAAACTACAAACATGAATTAACCTCTGTGGCACAGCAACATGTTTTTATGTATACAGTGGTTCTCAAAGTTTTGAAAATGAAATCCACCTTTGCAGGGTCATATGTCTTTGCCACCTTCTGCATATAAATCCAAACAAAACTGTTTCTCCTTGAAAATCTTGCTTTTTATTAACCAGCTTTTTCATTTTAAAATTATTAACTTAATTTCTAGGAAGAATCTTGCATTCACTTTGCTGCTTGTATGAAAACCTCAGTACTTACCAGCAGTAGATTTCTCAGCTGAGGTGGCAGCAGATTGTTGCCTGCAGCTTAGAAAAAGAAGAAAACACTGCATTTGAGTAATAATGTAAAGTAAGAACCATAAGAACCACTGTATGGTTAAGAACCATATGATGGTTAAATTAAGGATCATGCAGTTTCATATTTCTCTGTTGATAGCAAATAATAGATGCTGTAGAGAAGAGTGTTGGAACACAAAGCTGTAGTGTAGAAAGCACTACATATCACTTCCATTCGCAAAGCTTCCTATTCATGCATGTTTTTCTTTTTTGAACTTATCTGATGACTTTTGTATTTGATTTAAGTTTTTCCCATCTGCTACATTCTATAAAAATCAGGTCCTCGGTTTAACATTGCATGGTGTGAGAAGAATGTCCCCCTTCTTTGTTGTTTTGAAATCTTGTCTGCAAGCATTTATGTCAAAGGAATGGCTGTTAACTGCCTTTAGTTGATAGCAGTAGCATTTATACCTGGTCAGTGGAGTGAACACCGCACTGCTCCTCTGTTTGAAGCTGTTAGAAGAAATAAAAAGTAGTAATTCCACAAAATATTCTTGTTGTAATTTCAGGTGTTTCTCTATAAATAGAAAATATTACTACAGACATTGGAAAATTGGTGTATTTACATAAGATTTCCATGAAAATCTATTGTTTAATTTTTTAAGAACAGGTATCAAAAAAAAAAAAAAAGAAAAAAGAAAAAACAAAGAAAACAAAACCAAAAAAACCCAACCCAAGCCCACAAACCAGGAAAATAACTGCTTTAAAAATTAGAGGGTTTAGTAAGATTGTTCTTTTTGGACAGAAAATAGAAAATTTCATGGGTGGTTGATGAAAGAAAATATAGAAAGAAAATATGATGCAAATAACTGCAGAAAGTACAGTACTCTTCTGAGTAACACATTTAGAAATTATGGCCACAGTAGTCTGAAATCATCAATGTAAATATATGAAGTAAATAATACTCTTCAAGTTCACATAAGGAGTTTTTAATGTATGCAGTATATAAAGAATACAGCTCACTTATATCTTCACCAATTATTTTCTGACAAAAAAAGAAATATTTGTTTGAAGAGCAATGTAAAAAGATGTATAATTCAATAATTTTGATCTTCAGTGGCACAGAAGGGGAAAACATATTGGGTGTTGTCACTTTGGCTGAAGCATTGGCAAAAAGCTTTGCTCTAGCAATTGCTTTTAATAAATTACTGGCATTATTATAGTGAAGTGAAAACAATGTTCATGCTTTTGCCCCTGTTCCTCCACCTTACAATACAGAAGCTGTAATTTTTTTCTGCTTCTGTTGGGGTAGCTTTCCCTATAGAGGAACTCTAAATCTTTGCTGTCCCATAAATATGTGAACATAAACAGTAATTTATTGCAATTTAGCTCCTGTTTTGGTGGAGGAGGTTTATGGTGCTGAGAAAACTCATTAATCTAATTCACAGCTCATAGTATAAACATAACCTTTACAATATATAACAGCAGAAATTATGTGTAGTTATGATTTACTGTTTGTGTTTTGGAAGGAGAAAGAAGTGCAAACTTGTTTTGCCACTTCCAGTTTTAATATTCATTGATTAAACTGAAGAATTAATATGAAACTGCTATAAATAACAATCTGTGCATTCACTTTTTGATACAAGTTTCCTTTTTAATATAAAATATTAAAATTCAGAAGCTGTGAGAACAGTGTACTGTGAGTCAGACAAGCAACTTTAAAAAGCATATTCGAAACAGAATTGCTATTAACCTGATCATTTATTACGACAGTAAATCTACTTAAAAGATAGATTTCTGAAGTCTCTTGAACATCTATATAGCACAGAAAAGAGACTAAGTAAATGCATTGTAGTAGTGTTAAATTGCTCTTTAGATCTTACATACTGAAGTATGCATATTTTATTAGGATTCATATTCTCACTGAAGTGGAAAACCTCAATTTTGAATCAAGAGTGGCTGTTAATATAATAATTGTAATATATTCATATCATGTAATGCTATTATGAGTTTACCTATGCTTCTACTGAATTTTAAGAGAAACTTGTAATGCTTGAAAAATAGACAGATATTTTTAAATGATCAAAAGAACTACCAAATTTTGATGTTTCTGTTTACTGTCACTGTGCAGAAAACACTGAATACATAAAGTGATAACACCAATACTTATGAAATTTAAATATTTTTTATATACATTCTAGTATGTTTTTAATATGCTTTTCGTACTTCAACTTTCTATAGTTTTATGCAGAGTGTTTTGCAAAATTTATATGAAGGGTCATAGCTGTTGCTTGGTTAAATATATTTAGTTGAAGTCTTTTGAATATGTTACAGTTTATATATAGGAAAGTTAAAAATATGTTATCAAGAACTCTTGACCAAATAAATCATAACTCATTTATAGAGCCACGTTCTTTGTATAAGACACTATTTTATTAGAGAATTAATGAAAGTGAATCTTACATAATGTATATATTTTTAAAATAATACTGATATACTGATATATTATTGCTAGTAATAATCTTAATGCATTTTACTGTTCAGAAATTATGAGAAAATTAGGAATTATTACAGGGATAAACTATATTGCAAAACATGTCTTTCCTCTCATATTGCAATGAACTTTCAATTTAAACTGAAATTATGTTAACAATTCTGATTGAGAAGGTTTTATTATTGAAAGCTTTTAATTCATAAACACTGTAATTCCTTCAAACTGTAATAAAATATTTCTGACTTGAAACTATTTTACAAAGAATGTCGATTACTTTTATTTTATCTTGCATCTGAACCATACCACCATTGGTGGTCTCCTTGTGACCTAAATTTACTTCTATGGGTCATATCTTGTTTGTGTGTGTAAGATATATTGAGGAAAATGGTATATCTTTGTGTGTATACTTCAGTTTTTCCCGATCCTTTTGTTTTGTATGGTGGCAGTTTGAGTACATACAAGAAACTCATTTTTGAGTTTCTACTGATGTAGTACATAATCCAGCAATGTAGCTGTAATATGCTATTTGCATTTAAAATACGTATAGTAATTTACAAAATTAGGTGGTGTTAATTACTCAACTTTCCTTCCAAGCTGTGAAAGGAGGAAACAAATGAGAGGGTTGTTGAGAAGAAAATACAATAGTATGTCTAGTGACACTGAGAGAACATAGATATTCTTTAAGAATGAATTACTAAAAAAAAAAGGGGGGGGGCAGTGAGTGAGGGGGGAAATTAAGAACTTGAAAACTTTTTGTATAATTTAGTGGCTTACACATTTAAAATACTACTTTTTCACCCTCCCACATATTCATGTCTTTATGTGCGTTGAGCAGTATACTATTCCAAATGTTAAACAGAAGATGGTAGGATGACTATAGGTGAAGTTTTTATGCAATCTGAGGACACATTAGTTCTTGCCAAGAGTTTTAATAATGGGACTATTTAACCCGAAATTCAGTAGAATTTGACAGATAATTTCCCTAGAATTTGTCTTAATTTTCAGTACTAAAGCTAAGCAGTGGAATCACAGAATCACAGAATGATACGGGGTTGGAGGGGACCTCTGGGGATCAATTAGTCCAAACCTTCTTGCTAAAGCCAGTCCTCTTGTTTTCCTTGTATTATGTTGGGTTCTGTTTTATTTTTTGTTTTAAATACATTTAACTATCATGAAGAGATGATTAAGTACTAAAGGAAACCTTTCAGAATATAGTGACAGATGTTTTCTGCTATAAAATACCCTAGCATCTCTTTATTGTGCTAACCATTTTCCAGTTCTTTGGGCAATGGCAGAAGAGTCCATTACCAATTCTGGATAAAAAAATATTGAGTTTTGATGGACTCAAGTAATAGAGAGCAGTTGACCATATTGCAGAAGCATAGATCATCACAGTGAAACGCTTGGCAATGTATTTAGGACATTTAAAACACAAGGGCCATATACTGAACCTAAATCGTATAATCAATAATAATGTATTAACAATGATACAGTAATATTGAGAGCTCTGCTATGGAATTACAATACCCTAAGTGAAGCAGCCTAGATAATAAGAAAATGTTTTCTTGAATACTAAATCAACTGAGTGAACAATCAAAACTGAACACTGGCACATTTCAGAGAAGGGTATTACATAAAGCAAGCTGGTCTGCATTTAAAAAACTTAAGGATGTATTTAAATAATGTAATATCTATAAATCCATAAATAAACCCATATAGTGTTATGTGAACCTGCAAGCACAATTCCTTATTATCTGAAAATCAAAAGAAGACAATTTACTTAGAGCTTTGGTAAATCAGGCTTAATCATTCAAACCTGAAGATAAATGATTATGATCAGATCGATGACATTTGTATGACAGGGTTATTTCCTGTCTAGACTAAATTTAATCACAGCAAGTAAGATTTCGTGTAATCCTACTCAAATCTATTCTCCTTATTCACTTATTCATTAGTGTAAATACTCAAGATGAAGAAAATATAGAACATATATTCCAATACTACATTTCAATATTAGATGTATCTATGTCTCTCACATATGCTGCCTTTCACAGTGCTCTTCTGGACAAAACGTCCAGCATAAAGCTAAACAAGCCCATGCTACACTTGGTGAGAAATCGTCTGATGGGTTGGGCTCAAAGAGCTATAGCAAATAGGAATACATCACACTGATCACCCATGGAGATCTGAGGGTGCAATTTTAGGGTCAGTAGTATTTAATGTTTTTTTAAATGGTCTGGATGCAGAAATCAAATGTAGATATTAAATATGTTTGCTGACAATACAAAACTAGGAGGATCTGTGGACTCCCTCAAGGGTAATGAGATCTTACAGAGAGATCTGGATAGACTAGATAGACTGGGAGATTAGGCAATTACCAATTGTATGAAATTTAACAAGGGCAAGTGCCAGATTTTCCCCCTGAGATAAGGCAATCCTAGTTATATGTACAAATTGGGGGATGAGAAGATAGAGAACAGTTCTGCAGAAGGAGACATGGGGGTTTGGGCTGATGACAAGTTGAATATGAGCCAGCAGCACGCTCTGGCAGCAAAAAGGGTCAGCTATGTTCTGGGGTGCATCAAGCACATCATAGAACACTGCTTGAAGAAGGTGATTATCCCACTCTGAACTGTGCTGATGTGGCCCCACCTTGAGTACTGTGTGCAGTTTTGGGTGTCTTACTATAGGAAGGACATCAAACTATTAGAATGTGTTCTGAGGAGGGCGACCAAGATGGCAAAAAGTCTCTCGAGAGAGACTTACAAGAAGTGGTTGAGGTCACTTGGCTTGTTCACCTCAGAGGAGAGAAGGCTGAGGGGTGACCACATCGCTGTCTATAACTTCCTCAAAAGGGGAGGGAGAAGTGCTGATCTCCTCTTTTTAGTGACCAGCAATAAGACATGAGGAAATGAAATGAAGCTGCATCAAGAGAAGTTCACACTGGGCACTAGGAAAAGTTCTTCACCAAGAGGGTGGTCAGCCACTGGAACAGCCTTCACAGGGAAACCTATCAGAGTTCAAAGAGCAACTGGACAATGCTCTTACTCATATGATTTATAGTTTCATGTAATCCTGTGAGAAGCAGGGACTTGGACTTGATGATCTTCATGGGTCCCTTCCAATTGGAGATATTCTATGATTCTGTAATGTCATATGAACATATCTTGCTGGTTACAAAAATAATTTTCCTGATAAAATTGAGAATGTACTAAAGTGTATGCTATACTAATCTGTATTTGTAATTGTGCTTTCGGATGCCTTTTGAAAGGAATATCTGGTTTTAATATACAATGGTTGGTTTGTTGTTTTTTTTTTTTTTTTTTTTTTGTCTTCCTAAATGGGATGAAATAGCAAATTACTATATGAAATGCTTCATAGAAGTAGGTGGGACATTTTTTGAAGACGGAAAACAGATACTATGTGGTAAGTGAATATCTGAAATCCACCTATGATCTATTTTTTTATATAAATGTCTCTGGATAAGAATGTACGTAATGAAACGAAGATCAAATTAATAAGAAATAAAAATACAATTATATTCATCCTTTTAGAGGGATCACATCTTGAAAACTTTTCTCTGTGCACAAAACCTCATAATAACTCATAATAATTTCTCCATAGGAAATAATTTATTTTCGATTTTTATTAAGTCCAGACACCTTTTTTTTCAAGTGACAAGTGAAATATTTTTTTTTCTAGGTTATGTTCCTATAAGTAAACATGAATACAGTGAATACTCATTCAATCTAAAGTACGCTGACTTAACACTTTAGCATTTTACTGATTGTCACATAGAATCTGTCATTAGAAATATAGTCTACTGAAAGCAACATGGGTGTGTGACACTTATGCTATATCAGTCCTCTACAAAAATTTAAATACTTGACAGTAATTCTTGATGGACTGAAAAGTTCCATCAAAGAAATATCAACAGCATGCTTTTTTGAATCGTGATATTCATATATCCTAAGAAAGGCATACTGTGGGCTTAATTGAACAGCATCTAAGAGTAATTCTGAGGGATCACCAACTGTGCTTTCACAACTAGTTCTAAGTGGGAACATCATGTAGGAGTACAGATTCATATTTTAAAGGTGCCTAAGTCACTTCACTAAATAAAGACCTTATATCTCTCTAGCTCTGAATATTCCACAAGAAATGGATACATCTGGGACATTATGGCACTTATTTTAAGCCAATATGGACTGGCATTAGGACATTTTTATTATTTGATTCGGCATCTCATTGAAAGGTTTAGATAAGAATCAATATTGGTTGTATATGGCCCTATTTCTGTTCTTTCAGTATCTGAGGGCCACTTTTCGTGTATTTTTCTTCTAGAGATTAATTCTTATATCACCTTTCAACAATATACCTGAGGTGAGATTCATTTCATGTACTCCTCAACAGGTAAACATTAGTTTAAGCTAGTTGTATAAACCTTACCAAGAAGAGGGATGAATACCTCCAAAGGAGCCGTCATCCTAACCGAAGAAAGATGTATGTGCCAAAATAGATGACTACTCTTGTTGCTGCATCTCTGGTGCACAATTGTGATCTCAAGTTATATGCCTGATATTGTTTCACTGATCCAGCCTCTGCATGCTTCAAATTCAGTACTTCAAACCTCCTGAGCTCCCTCATTACTTCCTTATGCTCTTTCAGATCTTTCCCAACCCACATCACACTGATTATATCTTCTTACATTTTTCCAAGAAAATTTGAGAGGAAGAAACATAAAGTTAGGAGAAGGAAACACCTTCTTAATTATTTCTACTTTTTGTTAAAGTAACTGAGAATTACATGCAAGCTATCAGCTTCCTCTCCTTTTGTGAATCAGAGGTTCACCAGTATTTCAGGCAGGACTGAATTCTTCCTTCTCTCTCCTGCCAACAAGTCCTTAACTGTGGAGGAAAATTCTTCAAAGGGTACATTTTTCTTTGAGATAGGTTCCTCTTCCCATGCCATATACTCACACTAAGAGCGTTCAGATTCACCAGAGTGCTCTTACTATACCTTGGAGAATGACTATGGAAGGAATGTGGTTTTTTTTTCCCTCCCAGTTAGCAACAGAACAGTAGTTGATATGCTATGCTGACTCTCAGTCAGTCTTCCACAAGATGTGAATGATCATCCGTGAACAGGTCAGTCATTTCAGAACACACTACAAGACGATATGCTTGTGAAGTCACTATTTCCACACACTGGCTGAAGGAGTTCGCAATGCATCTATTTCTACAAAATATGTACATAATAAGCCTCACAACATGAACACAATAAGCCAATTTGTTATACTGAAAAAGGATAATACCATGTAAAGATTCTCCTACTGGAAGTAGGAATCTTCTTCATCTTTCTACCATGAGTCAAAAACCAAGTTGCAGTCTTGATCTAGATAACAGCTGGTACAGCAATAAGGACTGCAACTTTATCTCATGATGCATCATCTCTGCTTCTCATATTTTAGTATGGGTGGTAATGATGAGGCATACAAACTTGAATTGTCTCTGTTCCTTTAGGTTCCTGAATGCAAAACACTCCTTTTCATATTGGAGATGTGCTGGCTGCTTGTTAAAATCTGCATGTCCCGTAAGAATGTAAGAGTTTCCAGACTAGACAGCTACATCTCTAGAATGTAAGAATAACCTTGCAGCTTGACTCTTTTTGCTGTTTCTTGATTAAGGTAAGAGTGCATCAGTGTCTTTTTTGTTGGAGACTAAGAAGCTGTAATGGACAATATCTATCTCCAAGATCCCTGCTGTCACCCTTGAAGCAAAGGTTGGGATTCAGCAATAAAATCCCAGTCTTCTCAAATTCATTCTTTACTTCAGAAGAAAAGTTGGTAGCATTACTGAGACATACGTAACTAGTTGTTTACTCTTGACATTACAGTCCTTCATATTGTTAATGGTAGCAAGCTGTGCATTGCATGTCAGGATATTTCTTCACCTGCCTACCTTGTTCCTTCTCTCATCCATTATCTTTGTTTCTCCTCTTTTCACCCTTGGATAGCTGATCTCCACAAAGAAAGAAGCCCATATATCTCATTATTTCACATTTTTCTCCTCACAGATGGTAACCCCACCTGCAGATCTGCCCTTTTCATGCCATTACTAACTTCATGCCCTGTTTAAACTGTTATGTTTGCAACCAGGTCACCTGCTGAGGGAATGGCTACTTCTGACAAGACCCAATCTCCTATTGAGCAAATGAGCTACAGACACAGAGGCCCAATTATTATTAAGTGTTAGCATAATTGTAATTATAAGTAGAGCGTTTCATTATAATACAGCTGTTGAGGCTTTAATGCATCCCCGTAATGTGCTTTATTAATAAGCTGTATAGAACTGCTGACTTTACAATTTTCTGGATTACATTTATGATAACAAAAGAGGTTATGAAAATGAATTCACTATGGGAGCCCTACTGTGTTAGTTACTATGATTCACAAGTTTATTATGGTAATAAAGCAACATGAGACAATAATGTAGGGAACTGAAATACACTAATGATGCTTCATATTGTTCCAAAAACATTATGCAGAAGTGGTAAAAAGTGTTATGACTTGCAGATAGTCAAATGTAGCAGATGTCACACTACTGAACAAAAGCAAGAGAGACAATACTGTTAGTCCCTGCACCTTTTGCCACTTCCTACCAAGTCTTCCAGAGTGAAGAGAATGTTTATGTTGGTTGGTTGGTTGGCTGGCAGAAAAAGACTCTTTTGTTAATCCGTTCCAATTTCTAAATTAATAATTGAGTGACAAACTGTGTTATTATCTTCAGTAGATGTTTGTTGTGGTTCTGACCAATCAGAAAAGACAGATAATGTCCCCCATTCCTCCCTTTAAGACAAAAAAAGGAGAGGAAGAGGTTTAGGAGTTTAGAATTAACTAAACTACTTTAATGAAGTATTAATACTAAAATTGAAGTAAGAAGAAAATACTATAGATACAGTATATACAAAACTGAATCAAGCACCCGGGATGATGATCACATCACCAGCAGGCATGAGGAAAAGTCCCAAACTGGACTCGGTGATGGACAGGAGCTGGATTCCAGATCTGGATTCAGGAACACTCGGGTCAGGGTCAAAGACAGGCAAACAGGCAGGGTCCTCCTCTGATGTCAGCCATCAAAGGAAGAGGGTTGACCCTTTGATCCCTCAGCTTTTATACCAAGCATGATGTGGATGGGATTGAATACCCCAGCTGGTCAGTTTGAGGTCACCTGTCTTGTCTGCTCCTCCCTGCAGGTGTGACCCCTTTATGCTTTTCTACTTCCGACCCTCCAGCGGGGCAGATAATGAAATTACCTGACCTTGGTTGTTATAGCAACAAGTATAAGCAAGGGTCTCTCTGCAGACCATTCCTTGGTATAATCAGATCTTATCACTGTGAAAGTGAACAGTTTTCTGAACAATGTGCTGTTAATGTCAGAGTTTAGTTAGTTAGAAGAGGCCAGCTAAGAAAGTAAAATTGTAAAACAGAAAAGTGTTTCAGTTTACCTCAAACCAGGACAATGTTTTCTATGTAAATTTATTTACGCTTAGTAAACAGGTCTCTGGAGAAAAGGACATGTTTTTGAAGTCAATGGTCCAGCTGTTCTTAACTATTTTCAAGCTAACTTGGCCAGTTAGAATTGCTTAGGGTAAACATAACCCCAGTAACTTTGAGATAATAAGAACAAGGCAGATCAGAAAAAAAAGGGAGATTTTTGACAACTCTCCCAATTTTTAAATAATGGCAGAGTCCACTTTCTCAGAAAAACCTTTTCATGTGACAGTATCATATGCTCTGTTTGTGTCATTCTAAGAAGGGTTTCACCAAGACTCACTCCAGTTGAGTGAGAATTACTCAATTGCATTACAAACAAGAGAGTGCCAAGGAAATCACTGCACCCTGATTGCCCATGCTGCTTAATAGCTAACTGCATCTGTGACTTTTGCTTTCAGACTTTTCAACTAATTTACCCAAAGATAAATCTCTAAGGGTGTTGTTCTTCAGGACTATGGACACAAATTAGTATGTGACACTTAGCATGAGGAGCAAGTTTTGGGCTCTGGTTCTCTTTTGTTTAGCTATGTAGAACTATGCACATATATCCACTTACATAGCTACATAATCTTCATATAAAAAAAATACAGCTCTTACATTAAGAGATTACATATGTTAATTTTAGTGCTATAGACCAGTGCACAGTGTGCAGAGGAATAGTAGTAAATTACTCCTGCTGCAAAGCTGTGCTGTGACTCTCATAAAGTATGTCACATTAGTGAAGACTGGAGAGTACAATATGCATTAAATGTACTGCATCATGATAAGAATGATCACAATCACGGAAAAATTCTCATTTAAAAAGAGATTAAAGTAATGAATGGCAAAGTTATAAAAATATAATGTTTATCTCTGAACACAAGAACAGTGAAGACATTTAATTAAATTAAAGATAGCACATTAAAAAATGATGAAAATAAATACTTTCTTTTAGACTGTATAGAACTCATTGCTATAGGAAATTTGCAAAGCCAAGAAAAGAAAAGAAATTAAAGTGGAGTACTTACCTGCAGATAGTGGTAGACATAGAATATGGTGTCCCTAAAAGCTGCTTAAAATATAAGAAGAAACCTTCTCTATCTATCTTAGGGGACTGCTTAACACAGTAAATACTTCAATTCATTAGACATCTACTCGAGTATCTAGTATTCATTATTCTGAAAATGCCTTGTGTACGTAATTTTGTTTGAAATATGTTTTATGCTGAGACGGAAAATTTTGGTCCAGTTGTAAAATTTAATTTTGAAGTACAGTTAGATGACCCTTAAAAACAAAAGATATATATATATGTACAAAAGCACTCGGAGAACAAATCTGAAAATATCGGTGTTTTTTGTACTCAACTGCATGTATTATTAATCAGGTTCCCTCCTCTGATTGGTTTTATGCTGAGCTTCACAGTAGTCTGAAGTTAGCTAGAGAGAAGAGCGATAGTCAGTGTAATTATGGTTAAAACCTGCCTTTGTTATTATGAAAATGACTAAGTCCCCTCAAAACAACCTTTTTGAGTGAAAGCTCAAACTAGCAGATTATTAGGCAAAGTGTTTTTCTCCACTCCTTTAGTGAAGAGGGTTAGATGGGCTGAGTTACAAAAAAGCTTGAGAGTAATTTCCTATGATTTCCCTCTGGTAGAAAGAACTAGATACCTGGTCTAATGAAGTGAATTTCTTTATGAAATAAATTCGTGGTTTCCTTACATGCTCAATGAAAAAACCCAGGCATCTTACTTGGATGGACTATGCCTTTCTACTTGTCTTTTAAAGAGTACCTTCTTTGACTCAACAGAGAACTTTATGTTAGAGACACTGAATTACCTCCATGGGGCCAAATACCTAAAATGCTGAAAAAACATCATTGTTAAATTACGTGCCTAAGTAGGATGCTGTGGAAGAATATTCTGTCTTGAATCAATTGTCACTGAATGTTCAATGGGCCTTGCCTCACAATGCAGATCAGTTAAAAAACTGGTGTGACTCAAGGTACCCCACCATTCTTAAATCATTTAATTTTTCAGTGACCATTGAACAATATAAAGCAGGAAAAAAACCAAAATAAATGGGAACTGCAAAAGAAGGCTGGAGTCATGAAAAATTTCATTAGACTTAAAAGTATTTGGAAATGTGGAAGATTTAAACCCCACTTGAAATGTGTAATAAATGGGTGATAGCAGAAATGAAGACATCTAGAGTCAGTCTTATTTCTAAAGCAGCTATTTCTGAGGCATTACCTGATTTTAATGCTGCATAGTTAATTTAAGCAGAGGAGGCTAACTGTTTAACTATTACAGAAATGAGAAGTACACCACTTCATGTAAAATAGATGGAAAGATGTTTTTAATAGAGTTTATTAAAATAAAAGTAGATGGAAATTTATAATGCATCTGTGGATGAGATCTCATCTTGCAATTTGGTGGAGTAATTTGAATCCTCTATTACGAAATAGAAATAAAAATAAATAATAATAATAATAAAAACCACTAAAAAAATACATAAGAAAACCTGGATGAAAACAAGTTGGAAATAAAAAAATAAATAGAACTTGTTAAGCAAAGGAAATTACCCAAACAAGACTGAATGTGGCAGAGAATGGATAGAATTCTTGAACTGTTGGAGAATATACTACACAAAATTATACTGGAACAGAAAGAGGTGGGAAAATCAAAGCTGGAGTATATCCAAAACTCTGCAGGACAGAGGATCAAGACAACATTTAACATTTGGGAAAAAACAGAGGAGCTGATCATGACTATAAGAGTTATAGAAACAGAAAGTACATTGTTCCCAAAGTGAATAAAGTACTACCAGCTAAGAGGAATTCTCCAGAAGATGTTACAGTGATAAACTAATAGCTGAAAAGCACATGAGAACTGCACTAATTTAAATTGATCCAAAGGACACCGTGGTGCCAGAAACAATGTCATTAGTACTGTGATGAAATGCATAGGTAACAAAGAGGAGGAGATAATTATTTATGTCTTAAGATGATTATTTTTTCCACAAACCTGAATATGTCAGAGAAATATATATGAAAATATATGGAAGAAGTTGCAATTTTTAATTTCTACAAGAAACTCTGTCATAAATAATTGTTACACATGGTCACTCACTTGACTGCAACATTTTGGACTACATGATCTTAAAGGTCCCTTCCAACCTAGACAATTCTATAAGAAAACCAAAACCAAAACCAAAACCAAAACCAAGACCCACTGCATATGAATACAGCACAGATTAAGATTCTGGAAAAGTCTGCGATACACTGAGGCAAACAGATGTTTTGTTTTAATCTAGACATGAGAGATTGAAGAGAAGCAGCATAATTACTTCATACACTTTATTATTACTGAACCATAGGAAAAATGCAAAATCATGCAAAAATGAAGAAAACAAAGTACTTGCACTTACAGGTAGACTCAAAGAAGCAAATTAACTTTTTCATTTAGCTACAAAGAGAAATATTTTTGAGAGATGGCTAATACCAGGTATTTTCTGACTTGATTCAACATCCAGGTCCTGGTATATGACCTTAGAAAACTAGAGCCTATGTTTATGCACCATGTATAGTTTCTTGGAAAGTATAATTTCCTCTGAGATCTGTAACATATCACTGGGAAACACAACAGATTTAATTTATTATATAGAGACAGGCAGTTTCCACACAGATGTTTTGATCTGAGAAGTGACAGTAAAAAAGTTTGGCTGGAGACCCCAGGCAGTCCTGGACAAAGCCAGAGCTTCTGGGCTACAGCTAAACCAAAACTAATTAAGCTCTTTCTGTTGGAAAGATACCCGGGAAGAAATGAAGGTCTAAGAGAAGATGACAGTAAAACTGTTTTGATCCTCAGCATGCCTACCATAGCAGAGAAGAAAGGATACTTCATGGCAAAAATAAGTGTGGGAATTCTATGGCTATATCAGTAATCCCAGAGTACTACTGTACAAAATCATCCAACAAAGCCACAATACAAATTCTAACAAAGACTTAAAAGAATTTATTTCTTAATTATGTTTTTTAAATGTTTTCATAGTACTGCATAGGATTACATAATTGTTCAAAAAGCTTAGTGAACTTTAACCCTTTAGAAGTGTTGTGATAAGCACAGAACTAAGGATACGTCTGCTGTAATACAGAAGATATGTCTTTGCAGGCTCTGTGGTGGTAGGTTAGCTGCCTGGGAGTTTTTTTACATTACACTTGACTTCCTCCTCTGACTGCATTGCAGTCGTACCTTGACTTATTCACACTAAGACATGAATGTTAAAAAACAATGTTTCATCACAGGAGGTTCTAAATGTCATGGATTATTTAAACAACTATATTCTATTGTATTCAAATAAAGAAAATAAATCTGTTCTCAGTGTTAGGTATGAAAAGCTTCACTTTAATTCTAGAGGGAAATTGGTAGCTAAACCAGACCATAAGCTGCTTACTGTCAATTTCTGAGATTCATTGCTGAATTTCAAGTTGTGTTGGCAAACTTCTTCCACTATAAACATACAGATTTCCACTCTAAACATACAGATTGGATAGATTCTAGACTTCCAGATCCAACTTCGAGAGCAGCATTTGACTATGTTTGAAAAAAATGACCACTGAACTGTTACAAAACATATAGAAAACACCTTGCACAGTGCTTTTATTATTTTTGATAATTTTTGGTCACAGGCACATAACAATCTGCTTAGGTTCCACTTCAAATATTAATTTTTAATCTTTAGCTCAGTTTTCAGGTAAATAGTTACCTATTTTTCATTGTTTTTCAGATTATCTTTATAAATCTTACTGCCTGAAAAAATGGAACAAATGCATTAGGAGCAGGTCAAAGTACTACCTTATGAAGAAATCGTCACCTATACAAATAGAGCCCAAATAAAATCTAGAATTTTCTGAAAAAAAAAAGTAAGTTTTTCTTATGTGTCTCATGTTGCACTAAAGTCAATGATATGCTGCTACTCAAGACCTTGTAGGGAGCTAAATAAACATAAGACCAGTATGTATGGCTTGCAATGTAATATATTAGTCCTATAGAACACTAGTAGGACCTCAGCTGGAACACCAGGTGGAATTCATCTCACCTGACTTTATATGGCCTCAATGTACCATCAACATCTGAGTTGAACAGTCTTGAAAACATTTTTTGAAGTATATTTCATTTCATCCAAAAGTGAGAAACCTAAAATGTATCGGACGGAGATCAACTGGAAATACCTGTTTTTCTCCAATTTGCAGAAAGGAATAAGTCAGTAAAAAGGAATTTTTTCTGACTCCAGGAAATGAAATAAATTTTCTGCAATACCTGACTTAAGTAAATGTTCAGCAGAAGGAGAGTTTTTCAAGAAAGATGGGACTCAACTGGAGACAAAATAGACTGATTCCAGTTCAAGAAACCATCATCCAGCAGGAAAAACAAATCTGGAGAACTTTCAGTCACTTGTCCTTTTTGACAATAAAATTCCAAACAAGTTTATAAATAATGGAGCTACTGTGTAACAGCAGTTGGGATGTTCTGTGATTATTTATTTTTTTTTTAAAGGAAGATCCTCAGATACTTTCGACAACATTAGGCACTTGAGAATTTGATTTCACATTCCTAGTTAATTTTAGGTCACAGATGAACTAGATGTGTTGTAAAAGAAAATATTTTTAAAATTTTAGCATTGTGGATTACTAGTTAATATTGTATGCCTAAAAAAGATGTTGCGAGAGAATATAGCTGGTCTAACATATATCACCTGGACCATATTTTCTGTTCTCCAGAGCCTCATGTTGAGTACTGACAACCAAAGCTCACACACTAAGTGAAGCAGTCTGCTGACCACTTTAGCTATAAGTGATTTCTGAACAACATAATGCACTATTTTAAAGGTTAATAAATTAAATTAGGAAGTTCACAAATATTTATTTTCAAAGGTATTGGAGATCCAAACAGTCTTAAATTTTAAAAGTTTAGGACCCTAATTTATATTTTCCTGTAAAAGAAGGAGATCCAGGATATATGAGAATGCTCAGTAAAGTCTTTGCAGGGCAGTACTTCAAAAAGGTTAATAGAAGTAAGAAGTAAGCTGTACTTACACAGTACTGTAAGTGGTACACAGGCTGTAAGTGATAAACTGTCTTCTCCTGACTGGCAAAAATGAAAAAAATACTGAGACTTGTCTAAGTTTTTCATTATAGTCAAAGGTGCGATGGCAAGTGAAAGTTCTATTGCCTTGGAAATTCCTGGACAAATTTGGTGGAGCCAAATTGCCTAGGGAAATGAACTAAATTTAAAAAACTTTCCCATGTTCTGTGTGCTCCTTGAAGAGGGATTTAAATCTCTGATCCCTGCTTTGCATATCAGATCTCTGACTTGATTCATGTGTGTCACTTATGATATCCTACCATATGTCGAGCTTCTTATCATAGAACTTTAATGTGAATAATCAACTCCCACATTCACTTGACTGTAGAAAGCATATTATAGTGACAATATCTTTGAACCTTGCTTTTATTACTGTCTGTAAAATAAAAAATACAAAAGTAATTATCTGATATTTTTAAAGAAAATATATTAAATCACTACTGTTTGTTTTATAAATTAAATTTTATGTTTTATTGTAGAAGAAAGTTGAAAATCAGGGAAATGTAAAAGGGAAGAATTCAAATGTTTGTATTTTTAAATGCCATAACATGATTATTCTCGTTCCAGGAACTATCTATGTATTTCAAACAACAGCCCTTACAGAAAATGTCTTTCTGCTTAGAATAGTAGAATCATAGAATTATAGAGTAGTCTAGGTTGGAAGGGAAATTTAATACCATTGAGTCTAACCATAAACGTAATACTGCCAAAACCACCACTAAACCATGTCCCTAATCACCATGTCTACCTGTCTTTTAAACACCCCCAGGGACGGTGATTCAATCACTTCCTTGGGCAGCCTGTTCCAGTGTTTGATAACCCTTTCCTAACATCCATCCAATCTAATCTCCCCTGGTGCAATTTGAGGCCATTTACTCTTGTACTGTTTCCTGTTACTTGGGAGAAGAGACCGCCCCCAACCTCACCCAACTCTCTACAACCTCCTTTCAAGTAGTTGTAGAGAGTGATAAGTCTCCTCTCAGTCTCCTTTTCCAGGCTAAACAACTCCAGATCCCTCAGCTGCTCCTTGTAAGACTTCTTCTCCAGACCAGCTTCATTGCCCTTCTCTGGACATGCTCCAGCACCTCAGTGTCTTTCTTGTAGTGAGGGGTCCAAAACTGAACAAAGTACTCAAGGTGTGGCCTCACCAGTGCCAAATACAGCAGGACAATCATACATAAAAAGTCAAAGTCAAATATATTAATATATGAAAATAATTTAACATAACTGAGAATAACATAATTAAATAAAAAATACTTTTCTGTTGTCATAGAATTACCTTTTTTCAAAATAAAGCTATATAAGCACTTTTTCTGTAGTAGGTGACTGTACACGTAGTAGAAATAGATATGTAATATCTATGCAATTTCTGATCTCCAAAATAAGTAATTATTGTCATATTTTGGAGAGCAGCTTCTTTATATAAACTTAATGATTCAGAAAGAAAACTATCTGACTCTCTTTGGTATTTATGCCCAGTTTAAAATTGCACACAATAACAATGGTTAAGATGGAATCGCTGCTGAATTAAAAGCACTCTTTGCGTGTTACAGACTAAAACCCAAGAGGTAATACGGCAGAGTACAGCAGCACTGGACGTGTGGTAAACCCCAGTGCAAGATACCATTTCATTCACTGCTGTTCAACATTTCACTCTCAGTGTGTTGTAGCACTTGAAGTCCTATGATTCTGCTCTCTCAAAAATTGCTGCAAAGATGATGGTTTTGCTTATTTGCCCACCTATTTGGGTATCACACTGACCTCTAAAAAAGAGAGACACTATTTTTTTCTTTCTGTTTGTGATAAGTATGAGCAAATGTCAAAGCCTCTTCTGCTTATGCAAATAAAATCCTAAAGGAATGCTATCAAGTGATCTTGGGATTCAGGTGGTTCGAAGCATCTGGAAAACTCTGATGTAGTCAGATTTCTGAGAGTCATGTTCATTGACTTTGTTTTATTATGCAAACGTCTTTTAAAGCACCAACCAGGTTCCAGAGGTACATTTTATGCCTTATAGACACAAGATTTTATTAATCGCCTCAGTCAATGCTATGGAAATTTCATAGTGAGAAGAGCCATGTCAATAATTATTACAGTTGCGGAATCACATAATTTTCAAAGTTGGAAGGGACCTCTAGAGATCATCTAGTCTAACTCCCTTGCTGAAGCAGGATTGCCCGGAAGACATCACTCAGGACTATATCCAGGCGGGTCTTGAAGAGAAGAGAAGGGGATTCCACAACTTCCCTGGGCAGCTTGTTCCAGGGCTCTGTCACCCTCACCATAAGGAAGTTTTTTTTCATGTTCAAATGGAACTTCCTATGTACTCATCCTGTCAAAACCATAAATAAGTGGATTCAATGTTTTTTTAGTCACCCTCATCTAAGTAACAATATGCTTTAAAAAGGACAGTGATATGGTAGCTGGAACCTCTGATCTCAAGATAACCTGTTCAAGACTGGGCCTTCAATATATCATGGTCTGTATAATAAGTATATTCACGGAGTTTAATTTATGATTTGTTTTCAGTTGGCTGAGTAGGTGTGAAGAGAAAATAAGCAGCTGTCTCATTTTTGTTGTTCTCCTTCTGTCGAAAGACTTCTTCCTAGACTGTATCTGTTAACTATCTGTTCTTGTTTCAGCTGGAACAGAGTTAATTTTCTTTCCAGTGGTTGCTATGTTTCATATTTGGTACGAAAACAATGTCAGTAATGTGTATTGGTTTAGTTGTTCCCAGGTGTTGTTTATAATTTTCAAGGACCCATAGAAGCTGAGAGGGAGCCTAGACAGAATGATGAAATGGCCAATGGAATATTCTGTACTGTACATGTCATGATCAGTATAATGGGGTTTAGTCAGGTGGTGGGTGCTCGTGCTCACTGCTTGGGAAGGTATCAGTTTACCAAACGGTAAGAGTGACTTGAGTAATTATTACTATTGCTATTAATACTATTGACGTTACTATTATTACTACTTTTATTTTCCTTTTCTGTTGTTGTTCTATTAAGCTGTATTTATCTCAACCTCCCAAAGAGAGGTCTTTTCTCTTTCCTTTTCCTCTCTTTTTCTCCCTCTTCTCCTTGCCCTTCTGGAGGAAAGGAGAGAACTGCATGAGCAGCTGCAGGTCCTAGCTGCCAGCTGGGCTTAAGCCACAACACTATCTCAAAGAATTTGAGATAATCTATGACTCAGTTGAAAAGAGCTTACAGCACGTGTTTTTAAAATGTTGGTGTATAAAGGAAATAAAACACACGTTGCTCTTTAGTGTATCATCCTTGCTTTGCCTTCATGTCTTCTAAAACAGTCCTTTATTATGTCTAATTTAGAACGTAATAGACCTATCTTTTAAAATGTATTTGCATATAAATGGTAATATGGACATATAACATTTTTTTCAAGAGTCAAGGAGAATCAGACTTAGATCATTAATCAAAAATAACAACAAACATGTAATTTTATTTATACTATTAAATATTCATTAGATTATAACAGTTTATTGCTATTACTTAGCAAAATTAGATTCAAATGGATGGACAAGAGGTCACTGTCTTCAAAACCTATAATAATCCTTTCAGACATCCATTCCCATAGGAGCACTTAAAACTGAGCTTTAGTTTATTATTGTGATAAGATAATTTAAAGTTTTAGAGAACTAAGCAGTGGAAAAGCTTGTACTAACCTCTTGGCACTTTTAAAGACCATGAGCTAAGAATATTCTACAGCAGAATACCGATGAATTCTCCCCTGTGTCCCATTTTTGTTTCATTTAGCATAAAATTTGTAAAACTATTGAATATCTGGCTCTGAGACAAAATTTCTTACAACCTTCTGCTATTTACTTTGTATCTTTTTATCTGCCTTCAAAAAATCCTCTCTTGATTTTATACTGCTTTATATTCTGTATTTCAATTTTGATTTTGTCATTAGGAAGGAAGGTCTGGGGAACCACAGGCCTGACAGCCTGACCTCGGCACCAGGAAAGATCATGGAGACGATCATCTTGAGTGGGCTCTTGTGGCAAGTCCAGGGCAGCCAAAGATCGGGAGCAGCCAGCATGGGTTTATGAAAGGGAAGTCTTGCTTAACCAACCTGATTCTTTCTATGACGATGTGACCCGCTTTCTGGAAGTCTGTGGATGTTTTCTGTGACTTTGGCAAGGTCTTTGACACTGTCCCCCACAGCAGTCTCGTGGAGAAGCTGGCGAATCATGACATAGACAAGTGTACTCTTCACTGGGTAAAAAACTGGCTGAATGGCCATGCCCAGAGAGTTGTGATTAATGGGGTGAAATCTTGTTGGCTACCTGGACATACTGCCGGCTCATATTCAGCCACTTGTCAATTAAAACCCCCAGGTCTCTTTCTGCCAGGAAGCTTTCCATCCACATTTCCCCAGACTTGTAACGCTGCATGGGGATATTGTGGCCCAAGTGCAGGACCTGGCACTTTCCCTTGTTGAAACTCATACCATTAAAGTTGGCCCAATGACCCAATCTTTCTGTAGAGCTTCCCTTTCTTCATGTGAATCAACACTCCTGCTTAACTTGGTGTCATCTGCAAACTTGCTGATGATACACTCTATGTCCTTATCAAGATCATCAATAAAGATGTTAAACAGAAACGGTCCTAACACTAAGCCCTGAGGCACACCACTTGTGACTGGCAGCCAGCTGTTTTAAATCCATTGAGCACCACTCTTTGGGACCTTCCAGTCAGCCAGTGCTTGATCCAGCGGATCGTATACTCATCCAGGCCTTGTGAAGCCATTTTTTTCATGAGAATTCTATGGGGTACAGTATCGAATGCTTTTCAAAAGTCCGGGTATACAATATCCACAGCCTTTCGCTCATCAGAGGGGTCTCAGAGGTCCTTTCTAACCCTGACGATTTTGTGATTCCTATGTGTGTGCCCTAAATGGCAGCTGTCTTTTTCTTTCTTTCTTTCTTTCTTTTTTTTTTTTTT
>VXBW01003226.1:519979-561942 GCA_013400375.1 Thinocorus orbignyianus | reverse complement strand
AGATGTTAAACAGAAACGGTCCTAACACTAAGCCCTGAGGCACACCACTTGTGACTGGCAGCCAGCTGTTTTAAATCCATTGAGCACCACTCTTTGGGACCTTCCAGTCAGCCAGTGCTTGATCCAGCGGATCGTATACTCATCCAGGCCTTGTGAAGCCATTTTTTTCATGAGAATTCTATGGGGTACAGTATCGAATGCTTTTCAAAAGTCCGGGTATACAATATCCACAGCCTTTCGCTCATCAGAGGGGTCTCAGAGGTCCTTTCTAACCCTGACGATTTTGTGATTCCTATGTGTGTGCCCTAAATGGCAGCTGTCTTTTTCTTTCTTTCTTTCTTTCTTTTTTTTTTTTTTCCTTTGTAAAACTGACCTAACACAACTGCAGAAGCTGTCCTAACCTCATGGGAAGAATTAAAAATCAGAGCATTGTGAATTTGTGAGTGACTGCTCTATTGGCCCATAACATATTCACTAACATTAACCAGGCCAAGTGTCATACAAAGAAGGCTCAAGCTTTTCTGACTTCTACCTGCCTTTTTTCCTCTTTAACCACCTCTGAGACTTAGAGCTCACTTTGGAGGACAGTGCTTGACTCTCGGAAGTATCCTCCTCATGAATCAGAAGCTATTCAAGACCTGGATGTTGAATATTCTGAGATCATCTCAAGCTGCCTCAATTGGTCTCAAGAGGGCTGTTAGTGTTAGACATATCAGTGTCATAGTGCCAGACTTGATCTAGGAAGGCACAGTGAGGTCAGAACACCAGAGCAATGGCATGAGTCATTACTGAAATGATGCCTACATGACTGTTATACTTTTAATGTCCCGTTTTTTTGCTGGTGTACAGTGATTATCAACAGTGCGAAATCCCACTTATACAAAAAATAACTATGTAATAAGCAGTGCAGCTGCTGTTTTTTAAAGAAGTGATGTGTAGCAGTACTAAATTAGGTTATGAGAATGTTCTTGCAACACACTTGAGAACATAACAGAGAAAACTGTAAGAGTGGGAAATGAGGTTACATAGCATTGAGGAAACGAGATATGCAGTCTTACTTGTTCTATAATCTATGACATGTAAGAGATTTTGTTGTACATTTCTTGTGTCTGAATCTTTCAGTAATATGCATTTTCTTTTTCACTCCCCAGCAGTAGAAATATTTATGAATATTATGTTATACACAGACCTAGATCTAGAAAAAACATTCACAAGTTCTGTATATCTCTGTGAGAGAAAACAAAAGATGTTATCTACATGTTACATTTTTGAGGAGGCGTGTGATTGTCCTCAGCTCCTGGGAAAGCTGATTCTTCACCCTTTCAGCCTTAAAAAGAGTTACTAATTTTCCAACCAATTAGCCAAAGTAATTGAAGCTACTTAAGACCCACCAGATTTCTCATTCTAGTTCAGTCACTGACTTTGTGTATCAGTTACCTCATAATTTTTAACAAATATCTTAATGTTGTTTTAAATTCCAAGGTAGCGGATATGACATGAGACAAAGAATTAAGAAATTAATGTGTCTATAGAGTGAATATCTTTCCCAGATTTGCTGCAGGGCATTGGTTCATTGACTGTGCAAATTACAGTCATGCTGGTTTACTCCTGGGTTTGCTCTGTTCTGTGTCAACTAGCTGTCTCTGGAATAAAAGTTGGGCATGGTTAAATTTATAGCTTGCAATAGTGACAGCTCCTCATAGACAGAAGCTGTGTCTAAACAAGTGTCGGTTATGTGCTGGGTATGTACTCCGTTCTTGACCGGGCAAACCTCTACATTACGTCTGTAGACATATCCATTAGCTCTTCAGTTTCATCTTGAAAACAAGATGCTTCAGCCTATTTTTGTGCTTTCAGGTACACTAAAAAGAGCAAATTAAATGTTAGTATTGTTAATTTTATATTGCTGTAGCTGAGATGTGATGTGATGGATTGGAAAGAATAGTAAAATGCATACTGTTGAAATCAAGATGACAGTTGAACAAGTGTTTTTGCTGTGTGAACAGCCATATAAATATGGTGTACTCTAGTAGGCATTTTAAATACTGGATTTAAAAACCTTATTATAAATTTACAGCACTTGAAAGATGAAACCTGATCCATATAAAAGAAAGACATGAATAGGTATGAACAGCACTTAGGCAATTTGAGACAATTGGAAGATGACAAGCATTATCTGCATTTGGTGGGAGTATTCTTATTTCCTATTTCTACAACAGTCTTATTTGTAAGTCAAAATAGCTGGAGACATAAATGTAATCCTGAAGAATTTTTTTCAAGAACATTTAATCTGTATTAATGTGACCCCATGCTGTTATCATGGCCAGTGAGACCTATGATGACATGCTGAGTAAATGTTATTTGTAAAACTTACAGCTACCTGGTGGCAGCATTAATTATAGCAAGAATTTTAACTCCAGAAAAGATAACAAACAATTGCTGAAGCCTGAATGAAAGCCACATGGCTACTTTTCAATTCATGTTGAAAAAATAGAATTTGTCTTCCTGGAACCGGCTACTAACTGTGTGCATTTAAAATATATGAATCTTTCTCTATTTCTAAAATACTAAACAATGCCCTGAACCATTTATAAAGTGTTATGAATAGAAAGAATCTCTGCCTTTGTTTTCCTCAGCTTGAGGGATGAGATATAGTCTTTGTAAGGTACCTAACTAAAATTCAGATTCAACTGTACTGCAACTGTTATTGTAGATGTACTTCAGTAATGCACTAATCAACTGCTTGACTGATTTAGAATAAGTAAAGGAGTGAAAGATAGCAGGTGAGATTATTTTTTTTTTACATTTGAGTATAGTCTGTGTGCATGTGTTGAAAGACTAAGGCAGGACACTTGAAAAGATCAAAAAAAAAAATTGGGGATGCTCTCTCTCTGAAGTTGTGCGGAGAGTTTTTATTAGGAGTTAAGTCTTCAGTTATCGGAGAGCTCAGTCAATATAAATAGTTATAATTATACAACATAACTCTTCGCCAAAGAGCAAGGACATTTTGAAATAAAGACCACTGCATCTTATCTTCCACATGTTTTATAAGCTGCTATGATTCTTATGGCGATATTGATATGGGAAGCAGCGCAGGCTTGCCAACACGTGGTGTTCATTAAGAGGAGTATTTTGGACTGAATGAATAGTATTCAAGTGAGGGGTCAAAGCATCGGTGCAATATAAACATAATTTTTCAGGTGAAATGAAACATTTTGTTGATTGCTGGCTCAGGCATGTGTCTATATCTGACCTCTAGCATGTCATTTCATTGCAGGTCTCATCTAGAGTTGAAATTACCATCTATATAATTTTGAGCTGTGGAATACCAAAATCTGTTTTAAAGGAACAGCCAAGCGTACGTTGTCTTTTAGCTGGTTTAGAATTGGAGAGCTTCAAACAAAATAATTTAGTGTATACTATGTCATGACTTAGCATTTAATAAATGTTACACAAATATGAATTTGTGATTTAGGAAACAAGTCAAGAAGAGTAGGAAAAAATCTATGCAAGGTATACTCTTACTAGATACATTTTATTTTTTAAATGAGTGGCCTAATTCTAACATTACATTGGTTTTAAATTGCTTTAAATGTAATAACCTCAGTCAAGTTATTTTTAATTTACACAGGTATAACAGAGATTTGAGTAAGACCCAGATGCGCAACTGTGATTGCTGCTGCACTTGGTTTTTATTATTTCTCAATCCAGTTAAAGTAATGAAGCCATCTGATTTTTGAGAGTGTGAGATAGATCTTCTGTGTTAATGTTTCTTCCAGCAGCTGCGTCAGTACAATATGACTTGCCCTAATTGAGTAGATAAGAATTTTAATGAATTCTTGCAATTTCTTCATGTCATAATTGTTAGTTCTGGAAGAAACCCTTTCTTCAGTTTGGGGCTCTGTTGCAGTCAAGATCAAGGACCAAGGAGATAGAGTTTTATTATCTTGTACTTCTTTATACAAAGATCATAAAAATATGAGGTTTGGAGACAAATAATAGGTCACTATTATTTTGTACTACTCTGAGTATTTGTTTACTGCTAGGAACAGGCCCTTTCAATCAGAGATGCATTTCTGTGAAAATGCCTATTAGTTTGGTAAGAATTTCAGAAGATTTTAAACATATCTGAAAATACGATAAAAATATCACCCGATTTTCTATCTCAGTACCCATGAATAGCCTCATCTAACTCTATGCAGAGTGAAAGTATCTGGAAGCTATCAGCTGCTGATGAAAAGACACTACACAAACTCTGGTTTAGACAGCGATTATAAATACTACTCAAACTGCTGGCTCTTGATGAGTTAAAGTCCAATCATGTGAAAATAGGCACTTCTAAACAAAGGTTTTGATAAAGGTGGAAAGAGAACTCCTCAAACCCTTCAAAATGGTTTTACTTCTAATTATGAAAAACCTATTATTCTGATTTAGAAATAGATATCTAGGATGTGCAGTCTCACCAACAGATGGTGAATCCAAACTTCTTTTCCATACATAATTTCTCCAAAGATAACCTGCTTTCAGACCATGTCCTTCTTGGTGTTAACTGATTGAAGATATGGGTAGACTGTATGTACTAGGCTTTTGTAAAATATCATAATGATTTCTGGATAATGATATAGAATTATGAAACAAAAAATACGCAGAATTGTTTTCTGGTCCTAAGAATGTAAAAATGTTTTCATTTGCTGTGAGCCATGACTTCATTTTGCTGTGTCCTCCACTTGTTTATCAGTCCTGCCGTTGTACAGCAGTTGGTAAAGAATGACATCACAGTTCTCAAATGCCTTCCATGGAGTTCCTGTTGTATGAATGCATTAAGCTTCATGGGGATAACTTAGCACATATCACACTTAAATGAGTACTCGAACATATTACCTCATTTCTGTAAAGATGTTACCGTGATTATTTCAAGTATGAGACAAAGAACAATTTGTCTTCCTGGTTGGAAGGAAATTACTTCACAAATACCTGTTTCCAACAGCACTGGACTTTTCTTCAATTAGACCAGACTGAATAGTCTCTTATAACCCTACTGTGAAATTACAGAAAGAGCAGACAGATATTCAGCTTGATTTTGAATCTCATCCTTTCTAGTTGTGAAGAAATCCAAACAGCATGCCATTTATCATATCCTAAATTAAACAGCTGGAGAGCTGCTATAATTTTTCAGTGGACTGTGTGTTGTCATTTGCAAGGTTATTCAGAAATCCTTTGCTAAATGAACCACATATGTATGTGCTGCAACTCTGTTTCACTACAAAAGCTCACATTGTCCAAATGCTGTTTCCTAGTTGTTTTGCCTTTTCTATGTTTTACAAGTCATGCAAAACTATCACTCTGAAACAATTGATCGCTATTACTACTGCTTTCCGACTGTGCAATGTTTTGTGTCTATCTTAGGGTCAAATCCATCCCAGTTTGTACTTATTTTTGCTTAATTTTATGAAGTACACTTCATGGCCAGCTTACCATTTAGCTCAGTCTGAGATGATATTTCTCTGCTAATTTTGTTAATTCAGCAATGTGTTTAGAAATTGTTTCATTTTCCTTCTACATCTGCTTACAAACCCAGAAGCACTGTACACATACCAGTGGCTTTAAAGATGGAAATTATGCAGGATTTCCAATAAAATTAAAAGTTTTCTTGTTAATTCAGTGAAATGGAATGTGTTTAGGCAACAAGTAATAAGTCTGNTCTATTCTTGAATTAGAATTACAGTCTTCTTGTTATATTTGTGCCTTTTCTTCTTTACATAATAAATGTGAAAAGTGCACAGTGGGGCCTAAATAGTTATGTACAAGTACATGAGGATTTTCAGTTGGTCTAATTGATTTTTAACATTTTAAAAATCACAGATATGATAGAAATATCAGAATTAATGCATCCTTGTTCTTTTATGCTACTGGTAAAAAAACTTACTTTTCCAGTGTCAATGTCTTGCTGCCTTTATCTGGAGATCAGTCAGAAGCACACAGGAAAACCTAAACTGTAGTTGAAAATAGTGTTTGATATCACATTCCTACATAGTCCTCTTTTACTGATCTTGACGTCAATTTCAAAGAAGATTAAAATCAATAACTGGTTGTAACCACTTAGAAGAAAAGGAGATGGGTAATAATTCACATGAACATGGTGCAAACCCAATCTTGACTTGGTCTCATTTGCTTTAACATGTTGATACTCCTTGTGGGCAGGAAACGTAGAACCCTCAACAGATACGGTGTTTCTCTTTTTCATTCAGTATTCTCTGAAGAAAAGGAGGAAAATAATGAGACTTCTGTCTTCAGTCAATATCATTTTTTTTTATGTGTGTGAAGATTATTGGTCAAATGCTATCAGGGAATAAATTTTAATGGTTCCTTCTCAAAATCAAGGGATGCACTAGGAGGTCTGTGATTGTTATGCAGGTTAAAAAAAATGAAAGAGAAGTCCATGGTAGAAAATTCTATTGTGTGATATTGTATAGTAGGATACCATCTCTCACTCGGGAAGTTCCTGACCTACCAGTAGGCTGAATCTGGGAGGGTATTCCGGGAAAGTAGCATTGCATACTTGCCCTTAATTTTGTTCTTTTTGCAATAATCTGTTATTGTAATTATTGGAAACTACAGGCTGGTCTGCCTCATCTCAATGCCTGGGAAGGTGATGAAGCAGCTCATCCTGTAAACGCAGGCACATTAAGAGAAAAAAAAAAAAAATCAGAAGTTTTCAGCATGTATTCACCAAAGGGAAGTCATGCTTGACCAACTTAATTTCCTTCTGTGATGAAACTACTAGCTTGGTATATGAAGGCAGAGTAGTGGTTATTGTCTACTTTTAGTACAGTAAAGCCTTTGACATTATCTTCCACAAGATCCTCATAAAGAAGCTTTTGAAGTATGGGTTAGATGAGCAGATTGTTAGGTGGACTGAAAACTGGCTGAATGGATTGGACCAGAGTGTGGTGACCAGTGGAACAAAGTCTAGTTGGAGGCCAGTACTAGTGGTGTACCCTAGGAGTCAATACTAGGTCTAATCTTGTTTAATATCTCAATTAATGATATTGATGATGGGGCAGAGTGTACCCTTAGCAAATCTACTGATGACATGAAACTGGGAGGAGTGACTAATATGCCAGTGTTGTACTGTTATCCAGAGGAATCTCAGCAGGCTGGAAAAGCTGGCTGATGGGAATTTCATGAAGTTCAACAAACGTAAAGTCCTGCATATGAGGAAGAACAACCACATTCACCAACACATGGTGGGGGCCACACAACTGAAAAGCGGCTTGGCAGAAAAGGACCTAAGGGCCCTGATGGACATCAAGTTAAACATGAGGCAGCAGTGTGCCCTTGTCACAGAGAAGGATAATGATGTCCTGGGCTGCATTAGGCAAAGTCTTTCCAGTAGCTTGAGGGAGGTGATCCTTCCTCTCTGCTGAGCGCTGGTAAAGCCACACCTAGAATACTGTGTCCATGTCCAGACATGGACATAAAGACCACAAAGATGATTAAGGGAATAAATCAGCCCTCGTGAGGAAAGACTGAAAGAGCTGGGACTGTTTAGCCTAGAAAAGAGATGGGTCAGGGGAAATCTTATTGATACACATAAATACCTGAAGGGAATGTGCAAAGATGACCAAACCAGTCTCTTCAGCGATGCCCAGTGACAGGACTAGAGGCAACGGGCACAAACTGAAACCCAAAATATTCTCTCCAAATGGCAGGAAACACTTTTTGACTGTGAGGGTGACTGAGCACTAGCACAGGTTGCCCAGCAAGGTTGGGAGTCTCCCTCTATGGAGATACTTATAATCAGTCCTGGGCAGACTGCTCCAGGTGTCACTACTTTAGCAGGCAATTGGACAAAATGGCCTCCAGAGGTCCCATCCAACCTCAACCATTCTGTGAGTTAACTGAAGGTTAGTGTAGCTGTTCTTATAATGAATTCTGCAGTGTACCTCCTGGGTTTGTTACAATGTAGTAATTTCATTAATGACTTCAGTGGTGGAACAGTTAACACATGTATATATGTCTGTGTGTGTGTAGGTGTACATATATATATGTCCTAACTCTGCAGATTTAATTCTGGGAAAATCTTGGTGATTTAGTCTGAAAAACATAGAATGATATTTTATAGAAAAAAAAAAATCCAATGTATTGCAAAAAAATACAAGGGGGTTGTTGTGGATCACAAGCTGAACACACATGGAAAAAAATCATGCTGCTGCAAAAAAAACCTCCTGATATCATATTGGGGTCTTTGAATAACATAATCTCTAAGATGCATAAAATAACCGGCTAACATTCCCAGGACTGGCAAGATTTCAACTTGATGCTTTGTCTCATTTAAGTTACCATATGTCTAGAAAGTTATGTACCAGTTGGAGACAGACTAGAAGAGTAGAGGAAAAATGCCTGACAATTTTTTAAGCTAAATAAAAATCAGCAGAAGAGAACAGTAATTGTGGACTTCCTAAAAACTTTCAAGGATATACATCAAGAAGTTTCAGAAATTTATTTAATTAAAACAAAACTTACTTGCATTATGTAGCAAGACAGCAGAACATTACACCATTTTTAATTTTACTTTTATTAATATAAAAAAAAATAGCAGGTAGCTGCAACTACTGGAAAAAAGATCAAAGAGTCTGACAAGAGAGTGAATACTTGAAAATGAAGGCATAGGGTCCATTTAAAACATGTATTTTCAGTGCAGTTTAGACAGCTGAAAACTCCTGTTTTGCAGTCACCTGTAACTGACAGTTGTATATATATCCTAGAAAAGTTTATCTCTTTATACTAGTGTAAGTTAGTGTCAATATTTAGTGTGCTGATGAGAAGTATATTGATAGATTAAATCCAGATTCCATTAAAATTATCCAAATCCATGCTCTCCTGAAGTGTGTTTGACTTGCATAGAGTTGGATTTAATTACAGACATTTAATGAGAACCTAGAAAAAATTAAATATAGCTTTGTTGGTCTTTGGCAGTGGAAGCCTTGAAAGAATATAAATATTTGAGATTTCAAGAATAGGAACAAAATCTTTCGTATATATTAGTCCACATGTAATGTGCAAGATCCACACATTCAAGCACAAATATTTGGTGTCAAATAAAGTAATAACTATAAAAAATGTAATCAACATAGTATAATACAGTATAACACAATAAAATATAATATGATTCAAGGCATATTATAATATAACAATATACTGTGTTTGTAGAACTCAAATATTCATTTCTTTTTCAATCTTTCAAACATTTGTGGAAAGATATAATAATAATCAAAGAAAATATGACCAGTCAAACCGACGAGTGTTCACAGAATAAATCTTTTACACAAATAATATAGTTTTTGTGGGGTTTTAGAATATTTAAATCTGGAAAGCACTGCTTTATATTCTGTATTTTTTTGCAGTAAACTCCTTGGGGAAGTATTTAGATTTGCTTGTACTTGCTTCAATTATACCATTAATAACTTTGGTTTATGTGCCCTCTTTGATCAGAGATTCAAGTCCTGTCAGGGCTGACTCATATCACTGACGAACTGAGGGTAAACAGCTTGCTATTCAGTTTTCGTAGGAAGAATTGGAAGTCCTGATCACCTTGCCTTGATGCTCAAGATTCTGTGACAGTCAGTATGAAAGTTACACTTTTGCATAACTGTAATTCTGAAGCCTAGAAAATTGTAGACTTACCTTTCTGTGATAGTGATACTAATGCACCTTTCTGGCTTGTTTATTATTTCCTCCTTTCTACTGTTCAGTCTTTCTCAGGAATCTGCTCCCAACTCATCTTTACTGTATTTCTTTGGTGACAAACCTAAACCACCCCACAAATTTAATTTTATTTCATGCTGATCTAGTTGCTCAAGGATGGCTATTTATCTTGGAAGTGTCTGTAAGCTACCAGTATCTCTCTCAGATCTTCTTTAAGGTGGAATCTTTCAACTTCAGCATGGTAGGCTTTCAGTTATGAAGCCTATATATTCTGAGAATTTCTTTCCTATTATTTGGGAATTACATCTCTCATTCTTACAGTTTTCTCTATTTTAGACAATAACTGACCATGAAAAATCTTGTAATTATAGGTGTAGTACAGGAGCAACATTTCATGGCTGGTATAGCAGAAAAGTTGGAAAGACAAACAGCATGTTTCAGAGGTTTGATTTAGTCTGAAAAATTTGGAAATTAATCCATGTATAAACGCCTTGGATGCAAGTCCTTCTCCTGTCTTACTGAAGAAACTTCTCAGAAGTCTTTCAGAGCTTTTTTCTCATTTATATTCTGTTGCACCCCCTTATTTACAGTTCCATTATTTTAATTCACCTTTCAAGCAGAAGTTCAATTGCAAATATATATTCCAGATGCATCTTGTTGACCTTTCCAAGACTCATGAATAGTTTGTGCTGTCAGTCAGTTACACTGTGATGGTAAAGCCAGCCAATCAGTCCTAAAAAATTACACCAGGACAGGGGATCTCAAACATTATCGGGCAGGGTCATGCAAAATCTTCCTAGAGAGTTTTTGAGTCTCACTGTTAGAAATGGGAATTTCAGTAAAGAAATCATGCTTCTGTCTGCACACAATATATCCAATCTGTGTTCATTTTTCTTTAATAAGTGGTTTGTAGAGGTCTAATTACAAATAACAGGTATGGTAATTAGTTCTGAAATACAACCTTTTTCTTTAGCCACCTAACTCAGTACCAGTTGTACATTGACCCTGTACAAAACTCATATTCTTGGAAGCACTGAGCTAAAGAAAATACTCTTGAAAGTCCTTTTCTTCCTCTAGCATTACAACTTGTGTTTGAACATGTGTTTGATACAATGAGTTATCTTGTGATATCTAAACCTATCAAAATAAATTCCTGAAGAGGCTTCCAAGTATGCTAAGACTATAAGGAACTGCACAGGATTTAGACAAGATTTATTGAAACTGTGGTTGGAATGGCAGCTCAACACTCACTTAGAAGTAAGTTCAATTAAATTAGCATTCCAACACATGATATTAGATTCATGGTGCACAGAGAAATTATAGGCTGATATTTGCATATATTGAAATCCGCAAGGGGAATGAAGTATATAGAAAGAGGAGTAAGCAACAGTAATAATCAAATTAATTTGTTGTTATAACTATGTAGCAACTATAAATCAAGATAAAATAATTTTTAGAATTTTATATCAACTCATTACTGAAAGATCAAAAATTGTTTTGTTATACTATAGCATCTCTTGCTCTAGATATTCTTAGGTTATTAATTTTATGATAAAAAATGAAAAAAAAAAACAAACAAACAACCAAAAAACAATCCCAACCCTAACANCAAAAAAAAACCCAAAAGAAAAAAAAAAAAAAAAAAAAAAACAAAAAAAAAAAAAAAAAAAAAAAAAAAAACAAAAAAACACAACGGGAAATGCAGCAATATAAAGCTTTCAAGAAAATGAGACACTTCTTAAAATGACTTTCATTTATGTTTTTGGTGAAGAGGAATGAAGCTAAAAAGCGTTTAATGTATTGCATAATGATTTCAAAGTCTGAAGATGGGATCTGTCTCACTAAGTATAGAGTTTAGATGTGTCTATCCAAGCTTTTCATGGAGGTCTTTCTTCATAGTCAATAATATATGGTTGATACAGTCAGTGGAGTCCAGGGCACAATTCACCCCATTGTAAGGCAGGCATTAAAGTTGTTCAGAATAGTTGCTGCAGAAAAAGCATTCCTTTTTTTTCACTGGTTAGAAACATTATGTGACTAAACTGATTTGGTGATATCTATAAGATTTGTTTTCTGGGGTGGGAATTGGATATGTGTGTTTATCCCAGATTACTATTGCTTGTTTCCTTTGGCGTAAGCCAGAAAGAAAGAGAATGAGTTGTTGTCTGGGTGCCTGACTGCCAGCCATGGCCAATCCACTGTAACAGAACACTTAAATTAATCAAAACATGAGAATCATTCACATCTTTTGGAAATACAGCTGTCAGAAGCAGCTAGCCTTCCAATTCAAGAATGCCTGGGCTGAAATAGAGCCATAGATATTCTTACAGACAATGAATGACTTAATCAGGTTGAAAACTAATTACAAATCAGAATATATTGTTGAGAAAAATATAAAATATGATGATTTTTTTTGTTGTTTTCTTTCTTTCCCAGAGTAGGCCCCAAAGCTTGCATTTTAGACAGCAGATCATCTGCTTGGTCACTCACACGCAGCAAACAGACAATTTGTATCTATTTGTGTTAATTGACAACTGTCAAAACATGTACTTTAATATTTTAAAATAACTGTTCTTTTCTGTAAATACAGGGGTTTATTTTCCATTGACCTAAGCACCCTAGCAACCAGCTTGGCTTATTAGTTTTCTTTCTTGCTCTCTCTGTTACTAGAAGAAGAGATTGTTTTAAAAATAAAATCAAACCTTTTCTCACTCTGAAGCTATTGGCATCCTGGTCAGCAGTCTGCTCTATCAATGTGTATGGACTACAAGAAGAAGATAACCGAGCATCCTAAACTGTAGCAACAGGTAGTATTTGTGCCTGCAATTACTAAGTACTCTTTTATGAGATTGCTGAAAGCATATACCTTATATTGCATTTGTATGACAAGGTTCTGTTAGGTGGATGTGTTTGTGTGTATGTAGAGGGAAGGCTCCTGTGAGAAGCTGCTAGAAGCTTCCCTCATGTCTGACAGAGTCAGTGCCAGCCGGAACCAAGATGGACCTGCTGCTGGCCAAGGCTCAGCCCATCACTGATGGTGGTAGCACCTCTGAGTAGCACCCTTATTTAAGAGGGGAGAAAAGTTACTGCAAAGCACAGCAACTGCAGACAAAGAAGAGAATGAGAACATGTGAGAGAAATAGCTCTTGAGACACCAAGGTCAGTGAAGAAGCAGGTACTCCAGGCACAAAAGCAATGGTTCCCCTGCAGCTTGTGTTGAAGACAATGGTGATGCAGACTGTCTTTCTGCAGCCCATGGAGGTTAATGGTGGAGCAGATATCAACCTGCAGCCTATTGAGGACTCCACAACAGAGCAGGTGGATGTGCCTGAAGGAGGCTGTAGCCCTGTGAGTAGGTGTGATGAAATAGGCTCCAGGTAGACCTGTGGATCTGCGGAAAGAGGACCCCATGCTGGAGCAGGTTTGCTGGCAGGTCTTGTGACCAAATGGGGGACCCATGACGGAGTAGTCTGTTCCTGAAGAACTGCACCCCATGGATGGGACCCATGCTGAAACAGATGTGAAGAACTGCATCCCATGGGAAGGGACCCACATTGGAGAATTTTGTGGAGGACTGTCTCACATGGGAGGTCCCCACACTGGAGCAGGGAAAGAGTGTGAGGAGTCCTCCTCTTGACTAGGAAGTGGCAGCAGAAGAAACATGTGATCAACTGACCCAAACCCCCATTCCCTGTCCCCCTGCATCTCTCAGAGGGAGGAGGTAGAGAATTCATGAGTGAAGTTGAGATCAAGAAGAATAGAGGAGTCGGGGAAAGGAGTTATATACTTTTTATTTCTCATTATCCTACTCTGAGTTTTGATTAGTAATAGATTAACCCCAACTTGAGTCTGTTTTGCTGATGATGGTACTTGGTGAATAATCTCTTCCTGTCCTTATCTCCACCCACAAGCTTTTTGTCATATTTTCTCTCCCCTGTCCAGCTAAGGAGGTGGAGAGATAGAGTGGCTAGGTGGAGACGTGGCATCCAGCCAAGGTCAACCCACCACAGGTGACTTAGCCACTGCAGTCTAGCCTTGAAGTTATGATTCAGTTCATAGAAAATGACTATGTGGTTTCTTTTAAAATGTTTCAACTGCCCTAGATACTTACATGACTTTAGCAGACAAATTATTCTATACCTTATTATTAAATAAAATGTACTTCAGGATGAACTCTGTCTTGCTGAACCAGAAACCGATAGAATTCTTATTAAAATATAAAAACAAAATATGATCACAGGTAGCCAACCTGCTTTGACACTGATAAAGAAAACTGTCTTATTGAAGATCTTTGTCATCGTGTTAGAGGAACTTTCCTTGAAATTGTTGCCTAAATCAATTTCCAGATCTGAGAATGTGACAATGAACAACTATAATTAGACCTATAAATATGTAGGAAGTTTAACATTTCCATTTCTGGGCTATGACAGAAGTTTGGGACTACGGTTCTTTAAAATTTACTTATTTTTTCAGTCAAATGAGTAGAAAATGAGAGTCTAGTTAGAGGGTTACAATATATTGGTTGGCAGGTTTTTTTTATGTTCTAAATTCTTCGTTCTGCCACTAACAACATGTATAATAAAAAAATGTTTTTCATTGTTGGTGTTGTTTTTTATGTTTTCCTTTTGCTGTTGTACCTTTCAAAAAATTGTAATAACAGAGAAGAAAAAGAAAAAAAGTAGTAGCAGCCATTGGAAAGAGGGGAAAATGCCTTGATTTTCACTGTATTTCTCCTGTGCCATTGAATTGCATAAAATGTAAAAAAAAAAAAAAAAAAAAGAGAAAGATGGAAAGAGAAACTTCAGCATTTTCATGAGAAACTAAACTACTGCATTAAAGATATTTTTATTATATTTGTTCATGTGTCTATATTTATATGCACTGTAAATTGAATCAGATTATTGATCAGTGAGAGTATTAGTCTACGCTAAAAGTAATACTTTCCTAAAGAAAATAAAAGTCTGCACTAGTAATATTTGTGGGTTAATATCAATGAAATTTCTTTCAGCTCACACATGTACACTTTGTAAGCAATATTCACAGTTTCAGCTCTGGAACTGAGAAACTATAAATTTCACTGAAGCTAAAGCTCACCACTCCCACTTAGTCTCCCCAGTGTTTTCATGACTGGAAACTAGCAACGTATTAGAAGAAGATGTCTTGTTCAATGGCAGAGCCAACTACCTTGACTTTTGGAAAGAAGATTGGAAGCCTGGGCAAGGTAAGAGAAAGATGCCTGCAACTTTCGTAGAGACTTTGGATAAATTTGCTTGTTTTTGAGTCAGAATTGCTGTCTGTGTTGCTGAGCAAATGTGTTCTCTTATGCAGCTGCTTTTCCAGTCATCCAGACTGGAACACATTGTAGTTCTTTCTCTGTGTGAAGTGAAAAAATGATTTTTGGATGTTTGTGTTTGCTTATAAGGCTGGTTTGCATGTCATGAAATTGCTAGGTAAGATTTGTATGAAAAGAAATTTTAGATTTTTCTCTGCATTACACCTTAAACACACCAGTGAAAATCAAGAGTGGATAAGAGATCAATCTAGTTAATGTGACAGAAGCTAGA
The DNA here is from genome assembly GCA_013400375.1 of Thinocorus orbignyianus. NCBI lineage: Eukaryota > Metazoa > Chordata > Aves > Ciconiiformes > Thinocoridae > Thinocorus > Thinocorus orbignyianus. The sequence goes on along the minus strand of VXBW01003226.1, from coordinate 546,670 downwards.
CATGATCCAAAGTGTGGGAAAAGCAAGGACCCAACAAGCAGAAGAAAACACAGGGAACAGAAAGGTAAATTTTGAGTTGATCACAAATTGTCACTGAGCGCATGACTGGGATCTGGCATCATAGCTTAAATATCAGCATTACTCAGTTTAGACCAATAGACAGATTAAAGGCAACTGGCAAAGGCAGAATGTGCCAGCTTTAATGGTGGCACAGGACTAGTGGCAATGAACTAGGGAAATGACTTTAGATGATCACCAATAATTTTAATTGATGAAGAAAACTCATCCAGTGGAAAAACCTAATTGGCAAACTAGTGAGTAAAAGTGATTTAATGTGTTCTATGGATCAGAAAATAAGACCTGGCATGGAGTATTGGCTATTAGTGCAGCTGTTGTGAAGATGATCTGCATTGGAAAATTGAACTGAAAAAAGCCACAAGTGAACAGAGGCATTGGGAAAAATACTGTCATTTAGCAGTATTTTCTGCAAGAAGTTTAGGATGTTTGCTGTCCTGAAGTTACCAATAATTACATAGCAAATTTTCGTAAAGGCACAGCAAGAGTAAAGAAGAACATACAGTGATTTGTGAGGATTCAAAATATTAAATGAATAGCAAAACCAAGAATGTAAGACCCATCCTGCCTGATATTCAGTAAACACATCTATGTTCTACTTTTTTTAAGGCACTACCCAGATGAAATTACCCAAAAAGAGTAATCATACACATGAATGAATACAGATGAGTTGAAAATGAACTTTATCATTCATTTTACACAAATCAATGTCCAGCTGGAAAAAAAAAAAAAAAAGAGTCCATGTCACAAAGTGCCGCATGTATGTGCTAGACCCGTGAGACACCGAGAGAAGAATCTAAAGCAGCACTTTGAAAAGTGACTGGAGGTGTGACCTTCCAGCGAGATGGAGGTAAATGCCTCTTCAATATATCGATACGAGTATCAGGAGAAAATATTTATCATTTAAAGTGGACAATGAACATATTATACAGTAAGGGACAGGATTCCTCTTAGCTGCATTCTGATATGCAGAAATCAGATATCTAAATCTAAGCCTTCTTGCTGTTTCTTGCTGTGGAAGAGTACTGAGCATAGTTGTCTAGCTCAAAGTCAGATTCCTATGTCTCTAATGTGAGATAATCCCACGTTCTTCATTCAATTTTTGTATGGCTAATGATATCCAGATATTTTTCATTGTTTGACAGCTTTTAGGGAGGCCAGTGAATTCACTGGGAATATTTGAGTAGTATTTTATCAGTGAAATGTGGTCTTACCTCTTTTTTTTCCCACTTGAGAGGTAAACCCGGATCATGATCATTTAAAACATAAGACTACCCAAGACAGATCATAAACTGTGATCTGTTATAAGAGAATTAGAACTGGGGTTTTTTTTTGTTGCTATGAGCTAGTCATCTGCTAACAGTTCTGTGGAGGTAGCTTAAAAAAAGCTGCATGTCTTTCAGTTATGATGATTACTTTATATTTTATGACTGAATTGATAAATTAGATGTGTTATTTTTTTTTTGTGAAAGAACCCATGTTTAGCTGGCAACCGAAACAAACTTAGACTGTGCATGTATGCGGAATGTCACCACATAGTCTAATGTGTCAAGTTCTACAACGGGCAGAGCATTTGGATGAAAAGGAAATGGATGGGTAATGACCAGCTTGGCATTTTAGGTGAGATTTAGAAAGCCCAGAACAAGAGTCAGTTTATAAATGCCAAAATCACTTACAGGATAAGAACAAATGTACAACTTCAAGTAAAATATTTTTTCTTCCTGCTGCTATGTGCTATAAACCGTTCCCCCTCTAGGACTGATGGAAAAATATAGTATTTAATGAGACATACTACGCTAAAGAATTGTCTAGCATGTGTTTTGTACGAAAGGAAGTAGTTAAGACTTGCATATTTTGAAACAGCTTACTGAATTTCAATTTAGCCATTCTAATATTTAATTGGGATGTTGAATATATTTATTGACTCTCAGTACTTCACAGTTACTCAGTGATATATCTAGTTGATGGTAAAAGCCAATTTCTGCCATCATATATAAAATAATATTTTATTTTAAGTCTAGTCCTACTGAAATCAGAAAGACAACCTGTGGAATAAGTGGCTGTCAATGGTAAATAAGGGTGGCAGAAGCTAATTCAATGTCTTTTTATTTATTTGCAACATCTAGTTGGAGAGAGTACAGCCATTTACTACTAGCTTTATATTCATCTGATCTGCTGTACCTGTGTTATCAGGTAAACCAAATCACTCTTTGGCTTTAAAATCCTCTGTTAAAGCTGGCTTGATTTGATTTAATCTTGATTTATTTGAAAAATCATTGATTTTTCTTTACTGTGGAACTTTTGTTTTGTTTCCAAACTCCGCAGTGCTTTGAACTGGGTTTGCTGTTAAGAAGCCCTTTTGTAAAATAAAGTTGTGGGTAAAAATACACTGTGTGGAGGTTACCTGGAGACTTCACAATGTGACATTTTCTCTGTAAAAGTACTGTAAGAGAAGTAAACAGCAATACAAGAAGAAAAATGTCCTTTTAAAAAGCACAAGTCTGCTACACAAGATAAGCAGAGAGGATAATGAATGTTATAAACCCTGAAAATTACTGCTTATTTTAGAAAAGTTTATATGTCAGAGAGGAAAAAAAGTAGATTAAAAGAACAGAGTAATTTGTGTACACAAGACTGTAGTTATTTCCCCAATTAAAAGGAAAACTAAGTCAAATTTTATCAGTTAACTTGTGTTCCTTTACAGTGAGGAACATTCTAGTATTGCTGTTCAGGCTACCAAGTGTCATGTATTGTCAGCTCATATGGGATGTTACTTTGGTACATCACAGATTTGTTCAGACGGTCAGCTAATCGGAAGGTAATACTGAATATATAGGTTTTATTTTGATTACCGGAATTCATTCTGTAAAAAGCAGGACTACCAGTAGAAATTCAACTGGAGCAAAAATATAGCTGTGAATGCCCAGAGGATGTGATTTAGAAGATAACAAAGTTTGTCCAACTGCCTTTTGTATTCAGTCCTTAACATCTTTCATGGCAGTGACGGGAGTTTTCATTAGTATGGGCACTTGTCTGCTAAGGATTGGAAAGCAATCCCAAACACATTTCAAACACCAGCGTAAGACACCAATGAATCAAATTTTCCAGTCCTTCATCAAAAAACACTTCCTTAGGCTTCTTCCAATATTTTTCTAGTCAATGGCTATGGAATTTGACCTCATAGGCTTAAGTCACTCAGTTGTTTCTTTCTCTTTTAATTTTATTTTTCATTAAATAATCCTGTTTTCACGGGACATGATTAATGCTGAACAATGCTCATACTAGATGTTTCCAGTCTCTGTATGCACATATATATATCTATCATTTCAAAAGCACAGAAACAGAAAACCTCTGATTTTGTCTGTCCAGACAAAGGACATCATGCAGCTGCACTTTCACCTTCACAGACTGTCTGCAAGTGCAAATAGAAGAGATCCGAGAAGAAAAAAGTCTTGTGAATCTTGACTTCTTCACTCAAGAGTCACCTCTTCTAGAAGATTGTCCTCAGGTTCTTCTCCGTGCTTGTCACTGAGTTCTTCTCTGCACCATCAGAGAGAGAGGCTGCTGTTCTATGTCCTCAGTACAGAAGGGGAGAATCTATGTGTAAACACTCTATGTGTAAATTCTTTTCCCTCATCTTTGGTTAGGTATTAAAATATCAGGAATAAGTTGAGAGTGTCAGTTCTGTGTTGACAAAAACCAGTTAGGTTATATAATTATCCTTAAGGAAGTTAAAATTATGTGGGATGAATCCTACTGTTAATCAGATACATGTATCAAAGAATAAGAATTATGAAGCTCTCTTTGTATTTTTAAGAGTACATTTCTTTTTATTTTCCAGTACCTGGATATTTTCCTCAGACAGATAACTGTAGACATAGATTAAGATAAAATAAAACACACAGACCTGTACTGCACCTATGGCAGAAGTGTTGGACCTCAATGAAAAATAAACTTACTCCACAAAGACAAAGGACAAAACAAGCAGACAAACCCAACAACAGGGCCGATTAACAAGACATATGATAGGCAGCTGTGGGAATTAAAGGTCATCCCTAAACATGAAGCACACTTACCCTTTCAGCTACAGTGCTGTGGTCTTGTTCAGGCAACAAACCCTTGAGATTTCACTGTTACCCGTCTATGTTGAGTTACATTGTTAATTCGAATGCCTAGTGATTATGGTCTGTTATGATATCAGTCGAAAGGTCAATGGATGCAGGAAATTACTTTCTTATAGCTTATATGACAGTCTTTTTGCGATTTTCAACAAAAATTGGATAGTTGATAACTTTCCATATTACATAAGAGAGTCAGGAAATACAATGATAACATTCACAAAGAGACATGATGTACTTGCTATAGGTTTTAAAACATGAGATTAATGACTGAAAAAAAAAAAACAAACAGTCAAGGCTTCCCTGTGGAAAACATTAGCTCTATTTCATACACTGAATAAGACAAATACAAAAAATATAATATAAATATAGTTTAAAAACTCCATGCTTCATAAGATTTTTTTCTTCTGCATTTTAAAAAGTGTAAGAGGGTAAAATAACTATGCAAATAGATACAGAGAAATGTATTTAAACAATGTTTGCAAATATTTTATTAAATTCCAGATAGGTGTTTGCTTTAACTCCTTTCAAACTGCTTTTATTTGCAAACTGTAAATATTTACAAGAAGTGTTTGCTTGTAAGGGTGCTTGGGGGAATACAATTCTTTCTATTGATGCCTACTCTTGTGAGAAGAAAGAAATTCACATATGGACATATGTACTTTTTATTTGGTGTTTGTTATTCTCTACTGTTCTCTTTGCAGTCAACTATATGAGGAGCAGAAAAAATACTGTGTGATAATGATGACTAATCACCTAAAGAAAATTTTGAGTAACTATGGGAAAAAAATCTGTTGGCTTAAACTGTTCACATTTATTGTCCATTGAACAATGGAAAATAAAAAATCTATAGAAATTTAAATAATGAAAAATATATCAGTTATTGATGGCAAAAATGGTCTATTTTTTTCTTGGTGTTTTATCAATTTTAAGACTTGAAAAACAATTTATTTCTTCCATATACATTTGATATGACTTGGTGCTCTTAAAACACAGGTTTTGTCAACACTGAAAAACTGAAACTGTGAGTTTGTCATGTACTAGATAAAGGTCTAGTGTGAAATTAATTTTATATAGAAAGTAAACAATCTATGGTTGACTATTCTAGTTCTCTTTTAGAAGTTAAAACAAAATTTACATGTGAACAGGTCTACTCCTCAGTTCCAGTTTTTTTCTCAAAATTCCCATATAAAGCAATTTGCGTCATGAACTTGAACTTACAAGAAGCTAAACTTTAAAGATCAGGTCTAACTAAGCATTTAAAATATATCCTTAATTTAAACATGGGTAATCACTGATCATCACTTCACTACATGGAGCTGTAAAACCTTTCTTTTTTACCCTCTGACCCCCAGAAATACAATTTTAAACTTGTCACAGATTTTCTATGTGATATTAAGTTTGTGATTCTGCTTTTTGACCACTGCTGTTAGTATAGCCTTGCATAATGTTTTCTGCTCCAATTATTCTTTATAATCTCTATGCTATTGCATAAAAATGCATCTAATAAGGCCTTCGTTTGGGTTTGCTGCTTTTTTCCCCTGATGTATTTATTCTCCATGCAATATCCATTCATCAGAAAGTGAATAAAAGCATAAAAATGAAGGTCCCTCCCACAAAAACCAAACAAACATACTCTGAAAACAAGTAAGCATCAAAAAAAATATTATATGAAATTATGAACTAATTAAATTAAGTCTTGGTATTGATTTTGTTTATCTCAGTGGTAAGCCTCTTCTCTTCTTTGATCTGATCCATCCACTTAACTATTAAAATATTATTTGAGTTGAAATCTATTCAAATCTGCAATGTTTCATATGCCTATCAAAGCTGAAGGCATTTGACAAGGCTGACTGTGTCATCCAATACATTTCACCTCCTAGTGGTTAAAATACAATAGCAAAGCCACCAAGAGCTGGAGAGAGGGAGAAACACTCAAGTAAATATTGATTTTAAAATATTTTGTCAACAAGAAAACCGAAATTTAAAATGTACCACTCAACAGAAGGAATGAGACATGAATGAGACATACATGTAATACAGTAAATGAACACTCCATCACAAAGATCTGTTTCTAAGTATTTCTGTCTCATTAACAGCTTTCAGTGTAGACTTCAATTTCTCAGTAGACTAATAAAGCTCTTCGAGGAGAAGAGAGTATTTTGCAAAGAGGGTGTGCACATTCATGTCACAACATATGTATCTAAGAGCTAATATAGATCATACACTTCTAGGTAAAAATATAATGCTAGAAGAGCTAGCAATTCTGACTGGAACATGATGGACATTTCTAAACTAATATTATATGACATGCTAGTAATAATCAATATTCATTATAATAATCCACTAAAAACTCCCATCACTTCAAAGTGTGAAATTTAAGTCTAGTAAACTACCGGTTGGAGAGTGCAATTTGAATTGCAAACAAATGCTGCAACAGCACAACTTTTATAAATAGTTTCGTGTAAGAAGAAACGTTGCTACCACCCAATATGTGCTTTCCTCCACACCTTGAAGGTTACCAGACCTCTGTCTTGTCAACACTAAGCATAAGAATCAGTATAAAAGGAATAAATTACACAGCTGTACCAAAACATGTCTGTCATTTTTGAAGGGTCAGTCCAGAAGTTTTCAAAAACTTTGGAAGAAGGGAGGAAGGATCCAAACACAAATACTTGTATACTTAGCAGTTAAGCTGAGCATTCATTTGTGATTCTTCTGCAAGGAGAAAGGATGCAACAGTTTTAAGAAGAAATATTTGTTGTATACTTGTCTATAAACATGACTAATGAAGAAAGAATACTGAATTCTGCAGTTGTGTAAGGTAGAGAACATAGAAGCCAAGTGGTTTCCCTGAGCTTTCATTCTGTTATCTGCAAGTTTTGAGTGATCTTGCAACTAAAACCTTCCTACTCATTTCTAATACACGATGATCATGAGATACAGAAAGCAGGGTTTTTTTTTCTAAACTGGGTGACACAAATTCTCCATCAGCTCTCCTTAAGAAAAAAACAGGCAGAGAGATGCCTGTCTGCTTCAGAGAAATTATGATCACCAAATACACACAAATCTATTTGACCTGCACTGGGCCTCATCAAACAAATTAATGATCCATCTGTCAGCTTTCTCTGACCCTTGTTTTCAGCATTGCTGTCATGGAGTACCTGTGCTTTCTGCAGGCAGAATTTTTCACCCTTAAACCAATCAGTAGTATACTGACTTCTGTTTTCAGAGGTCTTGGTGTATGGAACATTTGGGGTGCTAAAATGTGACAAAATGAAACAGTCCAGCTTTAGTAACATAGAATTTTGAAAAATCCAACTGTTTCATCATGCGATATTTTGTAGTAACTTGTGAATTTGTCATGATGGCATTTAAATTTATAAATAGATCTTAATGTGATATTTGTTTTAACACAAACCATTCCTGTATAACACTTCAACCTGATAACACAGGTTTGGCTGTAGGTCTTAGTATTTTAAATCCTTCATGATTATTGTTAAAATAGTACCCTACCATGCTCTTATAAAAGATTTAAGTGCTTCAGTACAAGTTATAACTTCAGTCTTGACTTCCAGACATAAACATTTTATTGAAAATAAGTACCTTAATTTTAATCTTTTTAACTGCTGCTTTGCCTAGTTAATTTTTATTTGATGATTAAATATCGAAATGAGTTAATGACTTTCACTTTGATAAATTATATCGTTATTATTATATAGTTGCATCATCTGGTGTAGGCAAAAATGATGGTAAACAATATGAATACGAAAAAGGTATTTGCATCGAGAAATCAGGTTTTTAGAAAATAATATCTATTCTGCTAAAGACAACATTGCAGAGACAGAGCAAAACTCTATAAGAAAAAAATATTCTGAACATAGAGGAATCATCTCTGAATACTACTATGTCTTTCACAATTGTTTATAGTGTTCTGAATGTGTTCTGAAACTGTGAAAACACTAATAGATCTGAAATACCCCATCACAGGTGAAAAAAAAAAAAAAGCTTAAAATGTGAATAGTAACGTGGCAGATAACTGGGTGTACGTGCATCTGAAAATTTTGATAAAACTCAGACTAAACAAAAGTGATATGTCCTGAATCCTCCAGCGACATGAGACAGAATTACCAGTCAGGAGACCTATCACATATTGCACTTCTGCACACTCGCTGTTTAGCTTTAGGAAGAAAGAAGTTCAAGATCCTGGCTGAAGGAAAGGTCTGTGGAGTGGGAGAAGGTGCCAGAAATCAGAGAATTGTGTGGATACAAATGCTGTGGATACAAATGCTGGGGAATGGCAGTAATGCTTTGGGCATGTAATGCTTTGGGCAGTAATACACAAGGTTGGTGATTGTGAGCAGCAGCGTAGCAAGAACCAACATGACTTTCTGCCCAACCATCCTGGACCAGCAGTAACCTCCCTACAAGGAAGGATATCAAGACCTAGTGAACGTAATGTGAAGGGGAGTGAGTTAGTGTGTGAGTGAATAAAAGTGAAGTAAAAGCTCTGATTATCTGCTCTGTTGCTCTGTTCTTAAACAAACCCTGGGATCTAAATACATTGTGGGTTGCCACTTTGTCCTCAACTATGACAGATCATTAGAATGTAATTCATCTTACCTAGCTAGACATCTAACTCAGTTATTTTCAACAAAGGAGACTGCTGTTCTTCCAGTGCTCTGTCTTGCTCAAAGTGAAGAAGTTCCTCCTCGTGTTTAGATGGAACTTCTTACGTACAGGTTTGCGCCCATTTCCTCTTGTCCTCTCACTCAGCACCAGTGAAAAAAGACTGGCCTCATCTTCTTGACACCCATCCTTTAAGTATTACCAGGTGTTGATCAGATCGCTCCTCAGTCTTCTTCTCTCAAGACTAAAAAGACCTAAGTCCCTCACCCTTTCCCCTTGAGAGAGACACTCCAGGCCTCTAATCATCTTGGTAGTCCTCTGCTGTACCTTCTTCAGCAGTTCCCTGTCCTTCTTGAACTGGGGGGCCCAGAATTGGACACAGTGCTACAAATGGGTCCTCTCCAGGGCAGAGTAGAGGGGCAGGATAACATCTCTCAACCTGCTGGTCACACTCTTCCTGATGCATCCCAGGATGCCTCTTTGGTTCAGGAAGTATTTTTGTCACGGAACATCTAAACCAGAATTCAGACTTGGTTTAGTGTTTCAAATAAGTCATGATTGGCTCTCAGGGCTCACAGCTTTAGCATTTCTCCTGTCTTGTTTCATTAAAGTCAGTTATGCAGGTTAATTAACATTAAAATTGCTCAATGCTAGAATGTTCTTGGAAAACTCAAAGAGAAAAACAATAGGACACGTTGACAAGGAATGGTGATGTTGACTCAGTATGAGGCACTCAAGTCTCTGGGTGAGCACTAATTCAGAAATCAGATTTTTGAAAGGAATCCTTTCATAATATGATATTTATTTGGGAATTTTTGCCCCTTTTTACATCGAAACAAGACTATAATAATTGATGATATCATAAATGCATAAAAAATGGTGAATTAGTGGCTTGATACCAACTATATGAGAAATTTCAGAGGACCACTCTTTAAATACTGAATAAGTGAGGTTAAATTACACACGGTATTGCTTTACTCTAACTGCTGTAGTAATCCCACTTGACCAATTGCACTCAGAATCTAGAATCATGCCCCTATGATTTTATCACAGAGCCAGTTATGTTCTGCAGGAACTAGGACACTGACTTAATTAGGACCCAAAGTGAGTTGCCTGCCTTTCTCTGAAATGAATCTGGTCCCTATTGCCTTACTTATGATGACACTGTACATTATGAAAGTCCCTACACCCTACGAAGCATGCAATTCATTGTAATTTTATATAGTTTTGCACCATTTTTCAGTAAAGTCATATATACAGTATGCATAGAATGCTTGCTTATCACACTTATACTCTTGACTCTAAACATCTTCGTGTTTAGAAAGGGAAAACCATTTTCTCATTTATAATGTAGTCTATTTTGGGGATCAATCATGAATACAAACATTCTATGTGCTCTTTCTTCATCTGTGGATGAAAGGGTCTCCAAGGCATCATAAATTATATATAAGGCAGTTAGAGATTATAATTACCTTTTTAAAAAAAACCCAACCCTGAAAAACACGTACAACTACATATAGCTCGGTAATTGAAAACTGTATATGCTAAGAATTAATACTGGCATAGTAAAACTTCTGTTTGCTGAATCTGTGTGACCAAGTCCATGTTATTGTGACTGCAGTGTAATAACAAAATGTGTTTGGTGCATCTTGATGGTCTAGATAACAGAACTTAAATTTGGAGTATAGTGCAAAGATTTTCCTTAAATGAATCAAAGGTGTTTGATTCCTTGGTTTTAAACAGCTAGATCTGTCAGGCATCAGCTCCGTTAGACTGCAGAAACTTTTAAACAGATTACAAATACCTTTGACATATCTTCATATTATCACTACTGTAAAGAGGAACTCCCTTCTAAAGTTGATAGCATAAATACGCTATACTTCTGTGTTCCAGTATGCTCTTTACAACTTTTTTACGTGTCGAGAGTCCTACCTGGCTGCTAGTGGACATTGAAAGAATCCACTTTTTCCTGAATTCCAGTTTTCTGACCAGTTGCTGCAGGTTCTGTAGAGGCCTAATATGGCCATTTGTATACAGTGGAGCAATTTCCAAGGAAACCTGGCATTTGTTTCACAAATCCTGCCATACATTTAAGTATGAAATATGTTACATGTCGTATTATTCAGAAATAGTAGAATATGCTTATTTCTTACAAGAGAAAAAAGAAGCACAAATTTGTAGTTAGTTATGTTGATCTAGATTGTTCTTCTCTGAGCTAGAGTTTCAGTCTGTCAAGTTTAGATAGAAGTTGTTGTACTGTGCGAAGACAGCTGCTGGTTATCCTAATTCTCTACCATCATCCCAGAAGAATGGAAGAACTTAGACAAAAAGTTATGACTGTTTTCCTACTATCCAATTATAAAGGATTCCTTCCTGTTTCTTGTAACTGCATTCTGGGGGACTACCCTGTATAGTTGTGAAACGTCCTTCCTAATTTCTATTTCTGTGAACACACATATATACTATGTTTCATTCTTTTCTAATTTGAGACAGTTTTACCCCTCTTGTTTTGAAAAATATTCTATAATGGGAAGCATTAATTTTGTATTCTTGTTATCAAGGTCATCAATATGTTTTTCCTGTAAGTATAATGTAAATAGAAGTCAGATTCCAGAGATTTTGAAACTAAAAATGGAGCCTTTAACTTGAATAACATCCCCACAATCTCATTCTATGCTAGTTGTGATCTCCATGGAAGATCAATATAGGAAATATACTACAATGATACAATGCTTTCAAATAAATGGCGTTTGATGATTATACTAAAACCCCAGACATGCAATCTGATCAGGCATACTAATAGAGTTTTAGCGTATAAATTATCTGAGATTCTAATAGATCAATGAGGTATAAATAAATAAAGTAATAGAGCAGTTATTAATATTATTAATATCAGCAATATTCTGAGGCTATTCAAATATACTTAATGTCTAATTTAATTGAAATAGTTATCTGTACTAAGCAGGAAAAAGTAGCATGGAGGTATACAAACTATACTGTCTTTTGTTACCACTTTCTTACAAAAGGAACTATATAACTTGCCCTTATTTGCTAAATAGAAGCACTCTCATTATTCTCCAATTTTCATTAATAAACATGAAAAACAAACAAACAAAAATCTGGTTTGCTTATGAAAAAAAAAAATTGAGAAGTCTTATGTATTGCTTTTTCCCCGATTTTAACATCTTCTGTTGCATACTACTGCCAGCGATTGACCAGAGTGTACATCTGGTATGCAAGGGTCGTAATATCTCTCTGTATCATTCCTGTTTTAGGCCAGCATATGTCTATTCATTTAGATGAGAACTCTATTAAGTTGTCTAGATGCATGTAGATCCATGGCAAATCTAACAAAAATGGTTTTGTCAATGTCCTGGTTTGAGGTAAAACTAACCAATTTTCTGTTTTACAATTTTACTTTTTAGCTTTGTCTTTTCTAACTAACTGAACTCTGAAATTAACAGCACGTTGTTCAGAAAGTTGTTCACTGTCACAGTGATAAGGCCTGATTATACCAAGGAATGGTCTGCAGAGAGACCCTTGCTTATATTTGTTGCTATAACAACCAAGGTCAGGTAATTTCATTATCTGCCCCGCTGGAGGGTCTGAAGTGGAAAAGCATAAAGGGGTCACACCTGCAGGGAGGAGCAGACAGGACAGGTGACCTCAAACTGACCAGCTGGGGTATTCAATCCCATCCACATCATGCTTGGTATAAAAGCTGAGGGATCAAAGGGTCAACTCACTTTCTTCAACAGCCAATGTCCAAGGAGGACCCTGCCTGTTTGTCTGCCTTTGATCCTGATCTGAGTGTTCCTGACTCCAGATCTAGAATCCAGCTCCTGTTGATCACTGAGTCCGATCTGAGACTTTTCCTGATGCCTGCTGGCAATGTGATCATCATCTTGGGAGCTTGATACAGTTTTGTACATACTGTATGTTTTTTTTTCTAAATTCTTTAATCTCTTCCTCTCCTCTCTTCTTCTTGGGGAGTGGGGGGTGGGATTGGTGGTGCAGGGAGGGGCGTCAATTGTTTTTTCTCTTTGATCAGAAGGATGACAGTCAACAAGGTAGACAAACAACTTCAGAGCCTTCAGCTATAGTTGCCAAGTGTTTTCTTCTGGGTTAGCTTTTGCTTGCAGCTAATGCTGCAAGCATTCTTCTGAAAGCGACTGATTACATGTTAACACCCTGTCAGTGATGAGTACAGTATGTACGAACTCATACAGAGAGCTGGACAGCTGAATAGGTAACTAACATGTTAAGTCAAGGAGCTATGTAGTCTTTTGGAATGGGACTCAGAATCAATCATCACAGAGAGCCAACATTTACCTCCTTTCCTATCCTTTAGCTCATGAAAAATCCCTTGTTTGAAATAGTCATCTCTGCCATATTCAAAATGTGTTCAATATTAATAGAGCAATTGAGTCTATATAAATTGTGAGAGTTAAATCATTCCTATCAAGTTTGTAGGTCTCTAATAAATAGTTTGGTGTAATACAAAACTCAAAACTTTTCAAATGAGCAAGATACTTCTTTACAAGAGACAAAAAATTACTGATCAACTCAGAATGAGCATCACATATTGTAAGATTGATCAAAGAGACAGCAGCAAGTATAATATCCGCTCTTTAAAAGATTGAACTCTTTCGTGCAAAGATGTTTTAATTAGAAGTTTCTGGCTTTGCTTTGTAAAATATCACTGCATAATTTAGATATTTACAAAATAAATTAAGAGTGTGATTAGGAAGCAAAATACTGTAAAAACTCCACAAAAATAACTTGAAAGAAACACATTAGGTTTTGGGGTTTATCAAAGAAAGTAAGCAGGAAGAATGTCAGAAGCCAGGGGATATGTAATACAACTCACTGTGAAGAACAGAAGGGAAAAGATAGGAACACAAAGCAGAACACATCGGCTGATTTTAGACATTTGTGTTGCAATATCTGCATTTACATCACTCATCTTCTTTTCTAGTCAATAGTAAAACATGGGCATCATAGGATGTAATTAATCTCAATCCAACACACCTGTTTAACAATTCAGTCTAGGCTAGCTAGATAACTCCAGGAGTATATGATATAATTCACTTGAGTGAGGCAACCATCTTTTTTTATTCACAGTGTAGAAAAAAACTGGAATTGTTTAAAATCTACATCCATATGACTGGAGATTCAGTCTACTTAAATCAAACATGTAGCTATCTTGAGTTTTGGAACAGGGAGACAAAATGAAGTGGCAGATACCTGTGCCTGCTTTGAGTAGCCTTATTCTGAAGTCTAGTACGAAACAGAACAAGTTGATTTTCAAAAACATGATAGTAGGAATGTATGGTATCTTTGTAGTAGAAATATGTAAAACCTTTGTAGTTAAAAATAGGTTTCTATGTACAGGGGCAGGATTCAGTTCCACAAAAAAAATTACTCACAGCTAAGAGAATCCAAATCTACAGAAAACTGCAAGGAGATGCCTTGCTGTAGCTTCAGTTGCAGCAGCTGCTAGTAGGTATAGTAGGTTAATCTAAAACCATATTAGACATCTTTACTGGGGCAGCTGTCCTCTCTGTGTGAGTGAGTCCCCATGGGTAACAAAACAGAAGGTTTTGGTTGCCTACTGTAGGTATCTAGTGTCATTTCAGGCATTGCTGGGCATCCTATTTGTCCTACAGATGCTGGTATGAACAGATGAAGGTTTTCTGTAGGTACCTTGTGGTATTTATCCGCACCTATCTATCAGCATTCAGCTATCTATGAATGTGTTGCATAACATAAGATAATCATGTTTGCCAACTAAATCCACTACAGATGTTTAAGTTGCCAATGGCAAGACTTAAATGTACATGTCAACTAATTAGCCCACATATAGTTTTCTAAAGACAACATACACGTTCTTGGGTATTCTACCTCACCCCGATCTACCACTGCAAAAGAGTATTGTCATTTTGGAAGTTTTATCTCATATTTACCAGAAAGTTTTGTGGCTGACTTGGACTCCCTGAGGGCTAATAAAGTGCTCCAAGTCAGTGCCCAGAGCAGTTGAGTGTGAGCAGCTGAATCAAGATCTGAGAAGCTGCATTAATGATAAGGAAAGCTTGGTTCCTTACTTAGAGGTAGGGATCTCAGGCACAGAATTCTGCCTGAGAGCTGTGACTCAACTGTCCACACACAGCCATCTAGCACCTCTTGAAAGGACTTTGAATGCCTGAGACATCTATATGGAGCTAACAGATAGAGCAGAATACTTATGAGACATTCAAGATTTTTTGGAGTGACAGATGGAGGCCAGGCAGGATTTCCAAGGAAATCTCAAACAAAAAAAATCCTGTATCTAATCCACCACATTAAGCCTGAGAGTTCTGCCATGGGTCTAACTGTCCATATTTCTATCACTCTTTGTTTTCTAGTCACATAATTGTGAAACAAAATATTGGTGAGTACAGACAATAATGGAAATCTTTCCTGCACTGGGAGCAGGAGAAAGATTGTGGAAGCTCCCTTTAAACAACTTGTATGAATGGATCTCTCAGAGGAGAATACATGCCTAACATTGACACATTTCCTTTAATCAAAGAAGAATATGGTCAGATCAGTTTCACGAAAAACATTTACTTGCCATTGACTTCAACAAGGCCAGGAACTAGCCCAGAGAAATTAAAATATTGATACATATTTTCCTTTTCTCTCATTGATAAACCACTTTTGTACAGAAATCCTAAATGAAAAATAGAAAAAGATAAAAAATAAAACATTAAAAACTCAATGGTACTTCAGCATTTTGAAGTCAAAGTCTGTGGTTTCTACGAAACAATGCTTTTAAGATTTTTAGTTGTAACGTTGAAATGGACTGAATTAACAATGAACTAAAATGCCTCAAGAAACAACCTTTTCTAAAAATGAGTTGCTGCAGTATCTCTCTTTAGTGACTGTCAAGAGAATCCTCAAGAGGCAAGCAATTCTGAATACTAAACATGCGTCTAAAATTAAAAGTGTCACTAGAGTGATCTTCTGCACTACTGCTGCTGATGATGCTCATGGGCTCATGCATTAATATGAGTATTTCCTTGCAATGAATGGGCACACATAATAGAAAAATTAGGAAAAGGGTGTTCTTATTACCTTGACCTGGGTGCCTATCCTTAAGCTAGTGCATGACTCATAAGGTCTGGTGGTTCAAGACCTTGTACAGCTACTACAATGTAAAGAATAATTAATATTATTGTTTGACTATGCTTTTATTTTAGTGTTATATATAGTTGACCTATTTCAAGGGTGAAGAATTTAACTCACAAAATCTCCAAAGATTGTATATTCTTGATTTGGCATAATCTGATGCAAGGTGAAGCGTGAGAGAAGGGATGAAATGCAATATGGGACCATGGAATTTTTATAATGAAAGATGCATGATATACATGATGTGTGTTATAAGTATGTATATACTTTTAATATATTTATTGATTCTTGCTTTATATTCTTTTAGTGGTTGCACAGATGGTGTCTGGATTGAAGTTTGAAGGGCAGGAGAAGCTGAAAAATAAAGGAGTTAATTCTCAGCAGAGTTTGGAAGTGGAGAAGTAAATTTTCATTTTGAGGCTGCTCGGGAAAAGCTGGAAATGGACTAGTTGGAAATGGAGAAAAGGGATGCATAACAGTTTGCGTATTCACTGAGTACAGTTTGCAGGACATTTATGGAAGTGGAGAGGAGGAAGAAGAGATTGACTGGGCTCAGTTCAGTTGCCTAGAGGGGCCACTGATATTGGAGAGTTGACAGAGGCCAGGAGCCTGGCTGCCAGCAGCTGCTACAGAAGGGCAGAGGTCTCTTGTAGGTCCTGTGACTGGAGAGACCAGGCCTATGTGGATTTCCATATACTTCTGGGTATGTCTCAAATCATGGTTGGCTACTGTGCTTATGCAACTTTGACAGAGAAAAGAGATGGGGTGACATGTTTTTAAATCCACAAAAATAGCTACATTCTAGGCAGCTACATCTACGCTAGCTACTTTAAATACTCTCTGTAATTGATAGAGCTAGAAAGCACTTCTAGATGTGAAGAAACTTTTCCAGTAATGGAGTTCTGAAAGAGGTCAGATGACTAGGTCTTATATATGAGTATTTCTCTCCATTGGCTGTAGAACAAGCAGAGGCTGAGAGGTAGGCATCAACACTTAGAAAGTCAGGATTCTTCTGAAGCATCAGGTTCAGGGTGGAGTATTAGGTATTGGTAGGCATGTGGGCAAGGGATTGGCATATCAGTTTAAGGGTCTAAATAGAGGCAATTGACATGATGAATTAGTTTTTGCAGTAGAGCTGGAAAAGGTAGATTTTGAGGATACAACAGAGAAGAAAATGTTGACAAGAAAACTAGAGGCAGACGTCTCAGTTGCGCAAATTAAGAATTTTGCTGCCCATAAAGAAAACTTTGGGCTGAAAACAAAAGAGGTCTCATACTGTCTCTGCCACTAGTTTAGTGGTTGGTAATCTCTATTTTAGATAGTAGTGCCTCATTTTCCTCAGATCGGAGCCAGAAATTGTAACACTTTAAATAATTTTACAACATATTAATGTGAAATATTACATAAATCTAATTCCACAGGCTCCTTCTTGTTGCATATTTGTCAGTAAATTCTGGAAGAGACCAGTACATATAAAACTACAGAAAAAAAACTATTGAGAAGTAACNGAAAAAAAAAAAAAAAAAAAAAAAAAAAAAAAAAAAAAAATAAAATAAAAAATTACAGTAACTGACTAAGCTTGTTTTAAAATTATTTAAAATCCAGTTTGAGGAAATAATCGCACATACACAGCCTGCTGTTGTGGCTTTTTAATCCAATAGGTGTAAAACTGAAATCCTTAAATTACTATGGGAGAACTATTTTAAGTAATTAGGGCAAGCCTGTGTAAGATGTGCTAGACATTAAAAATCCAGGATAAAGAATTAAACTGAGATCAAAATAGGATGTTAGAAACTTTGCAAAGTACAAGATGATTTTATGTGGTGAACTACATTAGTTTTGAGCAGTTTTACATTATGATTTATAAGATTTTTTTTCTAGCACTAATACATCAGCATTTGTAGGCAGCAGTTTTCCACTTCCCACTGGCTCTATCAGACATGAGGGAAGCACCTAGCAACTTCTTGCAGAAGCCATCTGTGTAGTCTCTCTGCTACCAAAACTGTGGTATGGAAACCAAATGCAGACCTTGAAGATCATTGAATACAACTGTAAAACTAACACTGCCAAAACCACCACTAAACCATGTTCAACATCTACATGCATTTTAAATACTTCCAGGGATGGTGACTCAATCACTTCCCTGGGCAGTTTGTTCAAATGTCTGATAATCCTTTTGAGAAGAAATATTTCCTGACATCTAACATAAACCTCA
Source organism: Thinocorus orbignyianus (assembly GCA_013400375.1). Lineage (NCBI taxonomy): Eukaryota > Metazoa > Chordata > Aves > Ciconiiformes > Thinocoridae > Thinocorus > Thinocorus orbignyianus. The sequence continues at coordinate 528,463 of VXBW01003226.1, read as the reverse complement.
CCTGGTTGAACACCATCAGCAATAGTCCTCTGTGATAACCGTGGAAGTGGCTTTGAATCTTGGTTTGCTCTTCTGATCTGTCTAGAACCCAAATTTTACTGTAGGATGTTGACAAGAATTTGAGCTGATAACTTCATTATATACATCTAAATGTTGCAAGGGTTGAGTCCCATTTTTAAGCAGTTTTTCCTTGTACCTGGGAACTGGATTCAGTTCCCATATTGTAGATTGTAGATGTTGATTGCAGATAATTAAATTTAGTTGACTCACCAATGTGAATAGGTGTAATTCTACACCTATTAGATGTTTATGTTACCATTATGGTCAATAAAGATGTAGAAATAACTAGTGAAGGGAGTTTAGAGAGTAATCCACTTTGCTGGGGAATATAGTTATTCTTGTTCTTCTGAAGTTTTCTAGTCTCCACTAATTAACCCACCCAAATGCCTAAAATGTGGTATCTAAGTTTAGCTGTACAAGATCTTTAACTGTGATACCCAGAAGTAGCTGCTTCTTTCACTTTTCTATGTGGAAAATTATCAGGTATTTTCTGCATGAAAAAATGTATGTGAAAAGTGAGTACCTAAATTAGGTAGATTTCACTCTTGCTACTGCAGCACTGTGGGATAGCTTGCTTACATAAAAACATATAGTGGGAGTGTTAGAGATGGATGAAAAGTGCTATTGTGATGGTAAAAACTAACCGTTGCACATATTACGGGCAGTTACATTTAATGGATCTAAAGTGACAGTTATCATGTTTTTAGAAGCTGGTAGAAGAAAACTTGTTTTCCAACAATACAGGAGATTATGGAAGGTTACTCTGTCTAGAATTGCTGATTCTTTGCTTTTGAGATCCTCAATCCCATTAAGATTGCATGCAGACAGCACGCTGTGCCAAGGAAAACTTGGATAATTCACTCCAAAGGCAAAGGTCAAGAGGAAAAGAGTACTGGTACCCTCTCTAGTTAGATTAAATTTCTAGATTGCTTTTGATTTCTTTGAGTAATGCAGTAGCAAGCTGACTCCATCTTGATGAAGTATTCTGAGAACATATACAGAGAATTTAGCAGTCGTAAGAGTCTACGAGTCAAAAGGTGCAATTTAGGGAGAAACATATATAAAAGTGTTTAAAGACAGTGCAAATGTCAGTAGACAGAGGACGATGATTGCCTTGCACTAGAAAGAAATATGTAAGCTTCTCTGATACCATTGGGCCATACATTTGCACCCAGGTCTTTGTACATGGTGTTTTTCAGGTATTCAAGGAGAGGTGCATGTAAACATCTCTGAGTATTTGACCTTTCCTACTAGGAAAAGTTCATAGTGATGAAATTTTGAGTTTGCTAATGTAAAAATTCTCAGTACTAGTGCTGAATAGATATTCTTCAGTTTTCAAAAAAGTCCTTTCAGTTTGTTATCAGAAGTGATTTTTTTTTTTAATGTGGCTTTGGAAGGAATTTTTCAAAGCACAGTTTTAAACCCAGCTAGTGTAGGTATATGACAGACTACAACTTTCTGATTCTTATGTCTGTTTTCTTTCAAAGTGATTTTAAACTGTATGAAGTACTTAAACTGAAACTTGTCCAATCATGTTTAAGAGTGAGAATGCTTATTATTATGTTCTGGGTGCTGACAATCACTTTCACAGACAGTTAATTTGTAGAAAATTTTATATCTGATCAACAAAATTATGTGTGATATACAAAACACTTTCATCAATTAAATCTTATAAAGTCAGCAATCAGTCATTTTCCTGCAGTTTTGATACACTGTTTCTTTATGACTTATCACAAATAGGGATTCATTTCATATAAATGTTCATAGGATTTCTCAGAACTTAGAGGAGAAGTGGGGTACTTCTTGTCATGACATTGTGAGATATTGCAGCTCAGGAACAGATCAAACTTTTTTATAATCTATCTCTGCTTTACAGATTCTTTAGTCTAGTGATTACCGATTATTAAGGTAGAGACAAATTAGTAGATGTTCATAAGTGAATAATGTAGAAAGGTTTGTAAGAACACAAATGGGTTTAGTCTTTCCAGTATATATTTTATTAACTGAAAAGTAGAAAATCTAAATCTAAAAATCCAAAAATATAATTGAAAAATGAACACTTGTCCCATAGAAATCAATGCCAAGATGATCAAAACAGTCTGATGAAGAACAGTAGATTTCAGTCTTCCAGGTTAATTTTTCTGTTTTGGAGGCATCTTGAACAGAATCTGTATGACTAGTTGTGACAGATGTACTCAGTCTCTTAACCAGCAGAGCAGTAGTTTAGTTCAGGCTCCAAAAGAGGGGGAGGACCCATAAGCAGGCCAAGAACTCCTCTAGTTTCAATCTGTTCTCTGAAACCCCACAAAGGAGCAGAGTGACACAGTGAACGTTGATGTGTATGAACTTGGAACACTAATCATGAGATTAGCACGACTAGCACATTGCTTTTCCAAGACTTGTTTATCAAAGAACCAAAAAAGCTGTGAATACAAGGACTCTTATTCACAAATGTATGTAATTTTACAAGCCTGGCTGCACAGTGGTGATCTCCCCTTGAACTGGAACACCTCTCAAGGTTGCTCCCTGAGGCAGAGAGACCTTCTATCTCTTAAAGGATGGAGATTCTCTTGAGTCCTCCTATTGTTACTAATATATTTATAGAAATTCTTTTTATTGTTTTTAACATCCAAGGCCATATTTAGTTCTAGTTGGGCTTTGGCCTTTCTAATCTTTTCCCTACATAGCTTTGCAACACTTTTGCAATCTTCCTGAGGGGCCAGTCCCTTTTTCTGAAGGCCATAAACTCTTCTTTTTTTCCGGAGTTGTATGAACACAAATGGTTTTGGGCTTTATGCTGATCTTTCTACAGTTATGTTCAGAGTGTAAAAGCAACCTTTCTTTCAGGATGCCAACTTATTCGTCTCCAGTCTCTCCAGTAAGACAGCTAAGAATAGACATGGCTAGGAACAAAGAACTGAAGAATTCTCTACTTCATTGCTCAAATATTTGCTTAAAGAAATATGGGAGATGTTCATACTGGAAGGGATTCTGAGAAAGTGGAAATTTAGACATTCTGCTGTGTTAGTGATACTTATCATCCCTGGTAACGTTTAAAGTCATGTTGGACCTGCATTTATGCAGTGTTTGACACTGTCTTGAACAAAATCATTGTCTCTAGACTGGAGAGGCATAGATTTGATGGATGGAGTGCTTGGTGGATAAGTAACTGACTGGATGTTTGTACTCAAAGAGTTGAGGTAAATGTCTCAGGGTCAAAGTGGAAGCCAGTGACTAGTACACTTCCTTAAGGCTCAGTACTGGGACTGGTACTGTTTAACATTGTTGACAACACAGACAGTGGGTTTGAGTGCACTCTCAGCAAGTTTGCGGAAAACACCAAGCTCTGTGGAGCAGTCAACACTCTTGAGGGAAAGGATATCATCCTATTCTGGACAGGACTGAGCACTGGGCCCATGCAAACCCCATGAAGTTAACCAAGCCAAGTGCAAGGTCCTGCACTTGGGTCACAGCAATCCCAAGCACAAATACAGGCCAAGTGGAGAATGGATTGAGAGCAGCCCTGAGGATAAGGGCTTGGAGTATTTGTTGATGAGCTCAACATGAGCCAGCAATATGCACTTGCAGCCCAGAAAGACAACCACATCCTGGGCTGCATCAAAAGAAGTGTGGCCAGCAGATTGAGGGAGCTGATTCTACACCTCTACTCTGCTGTAGTGGGACCACATCTGTAGTACTGTGCCCAGCTCTGGGGCTCCCTAAGTAAGACGGACATGGATCTGTTGTAGCAAATCCAGAGGAGGGCCATGAAGATGATCAAAGAGGTGGAACATCTCTCCGATGAGGACAGGCTGAGAGAGTTGGGGTTGTTCAGCCTGGAGAAAGGAAGGCACTGAAGAGACCTTTTAACAGCCTTCCAGTACCTGAAGGTTGCCTATGAGAGAGATAGGGAGGGACTTTTAAGCAGGGAATGTAGTGATAGGAGGAGGGGTAATGGTTTTAAACTGAAAGACAGGGGGATTAACAAATTATTTACTGTGAGGGTAGTGAGGCACTGGATAGGTTGTCTGGAGTAACTGTGGATGCTCCACCCCTGGAAACATTCAGGGCCAGGCTGGATAGAGCTTTGAAGGTTTTCCTGCCTGTAGCAGGGGAGGATGGAACTAAATGATCTTTAAGGTCCCTTTCAACTCAAATTATTCTGCGGTTTTCCAAGGTTCAAATTGCAACTGTTAGTCTGGCTCAATGTTTGTTTTTTATTGGAAAACAAGGTTCTGATCTTTGTGAGGAGAGAGACCTGGAGACATACTGGCTCAAGATATTGGAAAGTGATATGTAGGACATTCAAACTTTCTGATATCTGTTTAAGGGGGTGACTATTGACTGCAAGTCCTTGTCATTGGATGTTATTTCCTTCCTTTATGTGAAATGAAGCAGTGGCAGTCTTTCAATGTCAAGTTCTTCTTTGCAGATGTTCAAATCACAAAGAACTCACACTTGGTTTTGGCAGTACTTTCAGAGGGAGCAAAGACTCATTAAGCACAATTCTTTCTTCTGTAAACGTGTTTCCTTTAGGCAGTGATAAGACAATCAATGTGGAAATTGCAATGCCATTGATACTGTTTTGTATTTGTGATCTAGTGAAGATACGTACTCAGTGGAGGTTTAACTTGTACCTGAGGGCAGATAGAAATGCTCTGAGGAGAAGTTCTTTTCACATGGCCATCAGCTCAGCAATTGCTAGGAAATTATATAATTCCCTATTTTGAGAGATATATTCTGGAAGTATTAGTACTTCTTAGGGCCTTAGTATGCTGAAGTGCTCATTGTGTTTAATGAAGTACCAGGCACAGAAGGATTTGGAGACAAATTCTGAAAGTACTTCAAATTCTGTAAGCTATAGAAGTGCTTAGCAATATTATGCATCCTGCCACATAGGAAATATTTGCTATCTGGTAGAAAATGGAAATAATAGAATTATCTAATGTTGTTAGTTAAATCTCAAGATAAATGACAATTATTCCTAACATCCTAAACTGTGGTCCAGTAGTGCTTCCAAGGTCAATAATTACCTTTTCCAGCCTGTTCTTTTGCTAACCCAAACGTTTTTGAGGTCAAGCTCTGTTTTCTCAGTGGTTTTTCAAAAGCCCCTATGTGGATGTTGTTCTAGCTGCAATAGCAATTAAAATTGGGGGATCTCTGGAGTCGAAGTTGTATATAGTTGCCTCTTGCAAATTTGAACAAAAACACACTATCCAGTATCCACTTGGAGATTCTAATGTAGTGCTTTGTGTCTGTGATGCTTTATTTCTTAGATATCAGAACCTGGACTAGCCATTGAATCACAAAATGGCTGAGGTAGGAAGGCATCTCTAGAGATCTTCTAATCAAACCTAGTCTAACTCTAGTCAGAGCAGGGTCAGCTAAGGCAGGTTACTCAGGGCCATGTCCAGTTGTTTCTTTAGTATCTCTAGGGATAGAGATAGTCATGATAAGCTCTGTGCAATCAGCTGTGATGCTTGATCAATTCCATAGTTAAAGGGCTTTTTCTATGTTTAAGTGGAATTTTCTGTATTTTAGTATGCGCATATTACCCCGTTTCCTGTCACTGGATAGTCCTGTGAAGAGTCTGGACTGGTCTTTATTCTCTGCCATTGGATATTTTTGTACATGAATAAGATCTCAACTGAGCCTTCTCTTCTTCAGGTTGAACAATCCCAGCCCTCTTAGACACTCCTTCTATATCAGATATTCTGGTCCCTTAATAATCTTCGTGGTCATTTGATGAAATTTTATCAGCATGTCCACATCCCTCTTGTACTAGGGAGCCAAGAGCTGGACACATTACTCCACATCTCACCTCAGTCTGCTGGTGATGTTCTTAATGCAACTGAGGATGCTATTGGCTCTTTTTACTGCAAGGACACATTGCTCAGTCCTGATGTGTACTTCATGACACCCAGGTGCTTTTCTGGAAAGAAACTTTTCACCTTTTGGTCCCCCAGTATGTACTGGTGGATGAGATTATTCCTCCCCAGGAGAATGATTTGTTTGCTTTTGTTGAACTTCATGAGATCCCTCTCAACCAAATTCTCCAGTCTGACCACGTCTCTCTGAACAGCAGCACAGCTATCTGGTGTATTAACCACTCTTCACAGTTTTGTGCTGTCTGTAAACCTGCCAAGAGTGTGCTGTCTCATCATCACATTATTAATGGCGTTCTTAAACAGTATTGCCTCAGTACTGACCATTCCAGTTGAACCTCATGCCTTTGATCAAAGCCCTTCGAGCCTACCAGTTCTGACAGTTTTCAGTCCATTCACTCTCTGTGTATCTAGACCATACTTCATCAGTTTGCCTATTAGGGTATTACGGGAAAGCATCAAGAGCCTTACAATGGTCAACACTAAAAACATTCAATGCTCTCCTCTCATCCATCCAACCAAGGCTATCAGGATGGTCAGACGTGATTTTAGCCTTGTGAATCCATGCTTACTACTCTCAGTCTCCTTAATCGTCATGTGTCTGAAAACAGTTTCCAAGATTATTTGCTCTATCTCCTTCTCAGGGAACAATGTGAGGCTGACTGACTTGTAGTTCTCTAGATCTTAACTCTTGCCCTTCTTGAAAATAGATGTGACATTTGCTTTTTTCCAGTCCTCAGGAACTTCTCCAGCTGCCATAACCTTTTACAGATAATCAAGAGTGACCTTGTAATGACATCAGACAGCTCCCTGAGCACTCCTACTTGCAGCCCATCAGGTCCCATTGACTTGTTCATTTTTTAAAAAAAAAAGTTCCCTAACCTCTTCCTCTGAGTGTCTTTCTTGCTCCTGACTTTCACACGGGTTTCATGGACATGAGAATCCCAAAGTCTGGTCTTACTAGAAAAGACTAAGGTAAAGAGATAGTGAATATGTAAGATTTTTCTTTATGCTTTATCATCAAGGTCCTCACCCAATTCAGCAGTGGGATTGAATTCTTCTTAGTCTTTCTTTTGCGACTGGTAGGCCTGTAGAAGGCTTTCTTGTTTCCCTTCACGTCCTTCACCAGATTCAGCTTCAGATGAGCTATGGCTTTTCTAGCTTCATCCTTCCATACTTTGACAGTACCTCTGTATTTCTCTTGGTGCACCTGTCCCTGTTTCCACCTCTTGTATCGTTTCTTTTAATATTTGGGTTTAGTCAGGAGCTCACTGTTTATCCATGCAGGCTCCTGCACCCTTATTTGACTTGCTGTTCATTGAGATGGACATTTCTTGAGCTTGAAGGGCATCATCCTTGAAAATTATCCAGTTCTCCTGGATCTCTCTTCTCAGCAGGCCTGTTGCTCATGGGACTCTTTCAAGTTGATTCTTGACCAGGCTCTCCTAAAGTTAGGGTCTGTGATCCTGCTATTTTCTCTACTCCCTTCTCATCTGATCTTGAATTCTACCATCTCATGGTGACTGTCATCCAAAGCTACCCAATGCTATAGGGTCAGGCAAGTTCTTTGAAGGATCTTTCACACTGACTACAGGGTTGAAGTTATACTTAGAGCCTTATTGTTATATAAGGCCTTCAGTAATTAGCATAGCTTATCATCGTGCAGAATTTCTAACAATTAGCATAGCTTTCCTACTACATAAAATTACAGGTAACTAGACTTTTCAGTCACCTGGACCCTCTGTATGTTGGGTCAATTTGTTAAGAATCAGTGTGCGGTACAATAATTGTAATCTAGACTCTGACTTTAAGAAGTATATGATTCACTTGATCCTTGGAGGAAGAAGAACAGCAGAGGGGGTTTAAAGTTATTCTAGCCAACAGTGAGGGTTGTCTCCCTTACCGCTCACCACAGTGCAGGCATCCCCTTTATTACACCCAGAAGCATGAAGCCCTTAGTAGTGTGACTGCTACTGCATCAGCTTCAAAAGCCTTTTGGATAAGTGGATGCATTTATTTCTCTCAGTCTAGGAATTAGGTCTTTACCATTTCCATATGTTAGTGGATTCTGAAGGTACTGCCAGGTAATCAAAACGCAAGAATTTTGACTGCAAGAGACAGTGCAAGCTTCACATGGTAGTGGTTGCATAATAATCTTTATCACTTCCTGTCATTTCTATGTCTGTCCCGCCTACCTGTTGTTCTGAGTTTGATCTAATGGTGCTACTCCCAGGGAACATCAGACCTTATCATGGGGTGTGTGTTTGTTAAATCTGAGCAAGAGTTGAATGAACAGTCACAGGAGGCATCCCTGACCACCAGGGGATCATAGATTTTGTCATTCAGAATATCTCATGTGCTGTCATGCTGCCCTGTTCCATAACTAGTGTCATCATATCTGGCAACACTGTGTACTAGATGTCAGGAGCAAGGAGGACTGGTCAGTTCGCTGCACCCAAAGCTGCATTCAGCTTTCAGATTGCTTCCTTGTTTGTATAAGGTTTGTATTTTCAAATGCTTCCTTGTTTGTATAAGGTCC
>VXBW01003226.1:469736-513568 GCA_013400375.1 Thinocorus orbignyianus | reverse complement strand
CTTCTATTTCTAATGTGGCCATTATAAAACTCTTCTAATGTGGATCTGTAGAATCAATCATTATCTATAGCTAATGCACTTGAAACATATATATGTGGGTTTATGCTGATTTGCTAAATGATCCACAAATAAAATATAGGCTTTCTTTTATGAAAAGCAAACAAGCATTATATAAGGTAATTATGTATCTGACCAGCTACTTCAAGAAAACTTGAATTTTTTAGAGTTTTATTGTTTGCTTAATCTTCTAGTTTTGCCCCAGTGTGCTGTATTTTAAAAGCTATGCAAACTAGGAATGAAAAAAATATTGATGCAGGACTCAACGAACAAACAAAAGAAGAATGCATTCTAAATATAAAATAACCAAATTTACTAATGCAGAAGTATTTTCTACAACATCTTAACTTCTGATACGTTAAAATAATTATTTTATATTGTAGAGTGAGAGTCAGAGTGCCCTATTCAGATTTCCAAGCTAGACAAATGCATTACTCTTCTGTAAGCCTTTCAGTACTCCTGCCTTCTCCCTCGACAAACAAGGGCAACTCAGCCATTTACTGTGGGAGAACTATTTTACTAGGCGCCTACAACTCATATGCAGTTTTGATTCCACAGCTAGTCATTATAATAATTATGAACTCTATTGATTTCTGTTTTCTCACTGTTATGCAAGTTGCAAGTTGTTATTCATCTGGCATAGTTGTTACCTAGTAACTGCCAAGGAAAATGTATCTGTGTATAAAAAGTTTTGCTAAACCCAGCAGTCAGATCACTCAAAATGTGTATATAATGAGTAAGCCTTTGCAATGAAATTGTACAATACTTCTTATAGTGATCAGAAAAGAACACATCCCACATTAAGTAATGCAACTGGTTTGAAAGAGATGACCATTGCTGTAATGTTGTGTTCTTTGGCCTAATAGAGAGTAGTAGACTATTCAAGAATGACTACTCACCACACCATACAATTATATGGACATTTTAATGATTTATAGAATCAAAGAATCATAGGCAGTTTGGGTTGGAAGGGATGTTAAAGATCATTGAGTTCCAACTGCCCTGCCATAGGCAGAAACACCTTCCGCAAAAAGGGAAAAGAGAGAGCTTCAAACTGACAATTTATCTGGACTTCACTCACAGGTTCGATATGCCACTAGTGCAGATTCTATGGGTACAATAGTGAATGCACTATTGCAACTTTAAAACAATTAATGAAATATACCCTTACAACCTACAAGTGATCCCGAAAAGGAACAACACAAACCACAAGCGCGCTAGATATTAATATCTTGAAAGAGTGCACCAGTCACAATCTTAATACCATGCCATATACCATATGTCTGTTTCTTAATCACTTACCCTCTCTCATGGGTAAGGTGGCTCAGCTCCTGGGAAGTTACCCTGCACAGTGTCTTGGACACGGGTGGGGACAAATCTCCTACAAGCCAGCTGTATCATTGGAAGATTTCTCCTTTTTCTCCCCAGACCTTAAGGTTTATATTTCTCGATTCGATGGGAATGCAGGTTCATGCCTGAGTGGATTGCACTATCTGGAATATTTGCCTCTAGTGATGTAATGGCTCCTAAGTTTCTGCTGCTAATTTTGTGATGTCTAGCACTCAAAGTCATGGGAATGGTGGTGGGATGGGACTCAGGGCATGTTGTTTTTTAAGGCTCCATTCCATTTCTGTTCTTATCGTGATGCAGTCTTGAGACAACCCCAGGATAAGCCGTTTTTGAAGCTCTCCCCGAGTTATCTCTGCACAGAAAAGGCAAGGCTGAGATGAAGTTGAGTCAGGTAACAACTCCCTGCACCTCACCTGTTGTGCTCTGAAACCAATTTGGCTGGGTGCTCCCATACACCAGGTTGCTCAAAGCTCAAAGTCTTGAACACCTCCAGTGATGGCGCATGCAGAACTTCTCTGGGCAACCTGTTCCAGTACCTGACCACAATCACAGTACAGAATTTCTCAATATCTAATCTAAACCTCCCCTTATGCTATTGCTCCACTCCCTCACAAAGAGTTCCACCCCTGCCCTCCCATCTTGCCTGTAGGCCCCGCTTTGAGCATTTCTAACTCAGTATGGTGATTTGGAAGACATTTTATCCTAGCTTTGAAAAACCAGGTGGGATTCTGTTAGTTTAAGGATGTGTTTTACATTGCCGGATGTTCCATCTCTATGAACCTTTTTGATAGTTTTACATGTCTTGCAATATTTTTTATTATCTGTTTTCTCAGTACAATTGATAAAAAGTAAGCTAGCACTGGGAAAAGGAAAGATTACCACAGGATTCCAGTACGAGCAGTTGATTTGATGATAATATTCTATTAGTTATGTTTTAAGGTTTATCAGTCAGTGAATTTTAATCCATTTAAAATACAGTAAAGGAATTGTTTGTATAATTTTAGGTTGTAATAGTATGATCACTAATGTTGACCATCATCATAGTTCAAGGAAATTATATCAATACATTAGATCTGAATTTACTCATAATCAGATAAAAAAGAGGTCAGGCTTATCTGGCATTTCTGATTTTCTTTAGTAGTCTGTTGATGGCCATTAATTATGACAATCAGAGTCAAGTCTTTAATGAAGAACTAGTCTGCTGGTTTTGCTTTATGGTCTATTTGTGAACAATACAGTATTATTTAAAGTTTTTCTGCTTCTTACAGAAAAAAACAAAATTGGAATAAAAAGTCTCAAAATGCTGACACATTTCTAACTTAATATACTTTTTAAAGTACCTAAAACTTTGCATTCCCCTAAATGAAAACTGACAACAAGAGCCTCTGATATTTTCAAACAGCCAAATAATGCTTTGTGACAGAAATCTGTCTTTCCTCTGTTCTTGAAAGAAGTACAGTAGAGAGAAGACAGAAAGCATCTTTTACCTTCCCTGTAGCAGTGCTATTTTGTACAGGCAAGGATCTGAGGAGATAATAGTCACAAAATCCTAAGATATTTCTTTCTCCATGAAAGCAGAGGGAAGCACTCAGTTTGGAGTAATTTGTTTATACGTTGCTTTTTGTGGTAAAAAGTAGTAGATGTATAAGTTTTAGAAACTAACTAAATTAACAGGTCTGGGTGATTAGTTGCCAAACAACTGGTAGTGTTAAGTTTACACATATGGATGTATAATCACTTAACTGTAAATTCATCTTCAATTCAGAATAAACTTGAAGAAACTAAATAGATATCAGGTCAAAGTGGAAAGTAAAAGGAGCAGAACTCCCTTAAGAGAGACAAACACAAACTACTGATATATGACCTGGAAAATGAAGGTGGGAAAGAAGCTTAAAACGACACAGTGCCTTTGGAATGAGTAATATTTTATTAAAAATAAAAATAATGTAAAATATATTTGGAGATACTTTGAACTAAGATACAGAGGATCTTAGTGGCTGTAGAGTGAAGGACAGCTTGTTAGTTTACCTATGGAAGAAAATGAAACAATCTCAATTTAGAGTGTGATATCACTAATTATTTCGTGAACCTTCTATACAGATAATGTCCTTAATGAACTGTAAATGTAACTAAGCTCTCTTTACCACTTGTGAAGAAAAACAGAATTCTCCAAGGCTCAGTTCAAATAAGTGGTTTTAAATGCTTATTTTAAAATTAAATGTGTTACTGCCTTTTAACTACACCTTTCTCTTCCTCGACCATAATTGAAATCTAGACAATGAGTTCAGATATAGACATCAAATGCAGGTGTCACCTAAAGTCTAGTTGCCTGAAGACAAGATGTACCCTCTCCCATTTCATTTGACTCATTTGGAGGATTAGAAATTACACAGGTTTGCTCCTGGAAATGGCAAAATTATTGGAAGGGAGAAACTGATTCTAATCACAAGCCTCATTCACTTTTGACAGCTTCACTGATTCCACATACTTATGTGAAGAACTGAATAGAAATGGCAGAATCAAAAGAAATTAAATTAAATTTAGTTTCCAATTTTATTTTATTTTTACGTTATTAGAAAAACATAGCATACAATTCTTGTGAAATGGAAAAGGTTGCATTTATATATACCTGTGAACATTTGGGTCATATGTTAGGAAAGTAGTACTATCCATAGTACTGTGGAATTATGAAACAGTCAGTTTTTTACTCTGCCTGGTTCTACTTTTGCAAGCCACTGTTCTCAGCTCTTATAGCTCTACCAAATGTCTGCTGTTCGGTTGGACTTTTTCAAACCAGGTGTAAGACTAGGTGATATTAGTGACCTCAGAAGAAGGGCACCTCTGATGATTTGCTGGAAAACTTCTGTGTAAGAATCCACAGGGGTGATCACCATCTACACATTGCTGTTAGGGTTTGATTTAAGCTCCTACTGCTCTCATGATTGCCACCATTATTGTTTGATGGCTTCTGACCAGGGGATACCACCATGCCAGACATGTATTCTTGTGTTTCCTCTGCCTTACTGCCTGACCAAGTCTACAAAAACTCAGTCTCCAGCTAGTGATGCAATGACGTTAACCAGTTGACTTGCAAAAATCATGTCTTTTTTCCTTATTTTAGCACTGAACCTTCATACTTGTGATAAAAAATAATGTTAATGATGTGGAAGTGACAGCCTTTTCACTTCTGTTTTCTTATTTTTTGATTTTCTTTCTTGGAGGGGTGCCTTTACTCAGTACTCTACTTCCTGAGCAATTAACTCTAGAAGTTGTTGGATACTGAGCTTGAATAAAGGTGTGCTGAAATGGGTAAAAAGAAATGATCCAAGAATGATGCCTACAGAATAGTTTCTTCAACACCTAAGATAGACTTATATTAAAAAACTCTGTTCTTCTGAAGTTGTTTTTATTGGGAGTTATATGTTTAATATTGAAAAATAATTCTTCAACAATTTTTTCTTTGCATTACAAAATGAAATGAGGTATGCAATCTCACACAGCACTCTGAGGTTCCTTGCTGGGGTGGAGATGCAGACAGGTTAATTCTGTACCATTTATAGTTTGTCCAGCCTGCCCTTACTAGCATCACAGTTGTAACTTCACATTTGCAGTCTACAATACACTAATCACATATATTGATTATGTTTACTCCCTTTTCAATTAAGTACAACTGTGGTTTTCATAAATGGATACATAAAAGTTAAAAGGGATTATTGTTTTGTTTTGTTTTGTTTTGTTTTGTTTTTTGTTTTTACAAGATCTAAGCAATTTCATAATCAGATTATGATTTTAGTGTGATTGTTTTCCTTGGCAATTAAGCTATGTTTAAAATATTTATTTTGAGATATGTTTTTCTTACATAAAAGAGTTGTTCAGGACCAAGCATTTGACATACACACTGCTAGTACTATGTAGTGACACAGCATTATCACTGCTGTTCTTGTTGATGAAGACTGATCTTATTTTGTTCATGTTCATGCATTTCCTTGTGCTTGAACAATTTCATGGAACTAAGAAAAAGTATAATTTCAACACTCATAATACCAAGCAATTTAGAAAAGAACATCTGGGGAATAAACAAGGCCCTAATGCTTCAAGGCCATGACTCTTGAGATTTGGCTTTTCACGTATTTCTGCTTAAAACATAGAAAAACTGTTTGCATTGGTAATTATGAAACAGACTTGACTTTGCTATGATGAAGAATGTTTTGTTTTCTTTGACCCATTCCTAGTGAAACAGGAATAATAGCATTTCCTTTTAATGTTTTGTTATTTTTTAAATTATTTTTTAGACAATAAAATTTTCAAAGCAAAGATAGTTTTTCAGAGCTGTTTAGTACAATTTTGCCTCCATCAGATTATGTTGTCATTACTGTAGTGATGTAATTAATAAAGCTATCATACAAAATAGCCTGTTTACTTTCCACAAAACAGCAGTATTTCACTGTTTGCAGTGTTACAATATTTAGTATACAGATCTCCTTGACTTTTCTTTTGGAAGTTGCATCAAACAGAGAAAGCTTTGGCATTCAACACATTCTAGAGTGTAGTATTTCTTTCTTTCCCACTCCCAGTATACAAGCATGCAATTCATAGTAATTATATGAGTTTATGGTTCCTCTCTCTTTTACAAATCTCTGGATGCAGTTATTCATTACAAATTGAGTTCTGTCTCTAAAAAACGCCACTTCAAGTTATTCAAAATATCAATTCAAAACATTGGAGCAAATAATTATTATCTGTACTCCTGTTTCCAAATCTTTTGAAATTGTATTGAGCAATTATTCAGCATTCTATCACCAATCCAGACTTCTTCATATAACATCATAAAAGTGGCTGAAAACAATGAGAACTGAAAGTTTAAAAAAATATATTTTCAGCCATATCAAAACCAAAACAAACCAAAACAAACCAAAATATTATTCAATTCTTTTTGACCTCTAAAACCCAATGCTGCCTCCCAAAGACAGGGCATGTCTGACTACCATATAAAGTGTAATTTCTGCTTGTATATCAATGTATTATATGCTTCTGTACAGAGGCAATAGTTAGATACTCCAGTCAATGACAACATTGTTCTAAACTGTTTATACACAGATCCCTTTCAGATTTCACTTTTTTTAAACCCTGTTTTGTGTGTGAATTTATACAACAGATAAAGTAGAATTCATGTAATGTAACACGAGAACACCAGAGTTAAGAGTATAGTCTTAAACTAGTTTAAATATATACATTCTTTCTGTTAGTCCCTAAAGAGACCTAGGCATATCTGAACACTGACTTTGATTAAATAATCTATTGGTGAGGTGAATTGCTTTCTAGCTGTTAGCCTGTTTCTGTTGACTGTAGAAGTAGCAGGAGATCCAGTTTTGATTAGGTAAATTTAGTTTTTGTGACAAGTAATCTGTCAGGGAAAGAGAGTGGACCCAGAGGTATACTGTGAATTCCTCGGACTCTTGGGGAAGTATGCACATTGAAAATCAGAAACCTGTCTCAGAGTTATGCTAGGGAAATAAGAGGGCCCATATCCATATGTAACCATTTGGCTCCCAGAAAGCAATTTATAGTTTCTCATAGCTGCTGAACTTTGATCTACCTTTAAGGGAAAGAATTCAACACTAGCAAATAAGATTTCTATTACCCATCACAGTATGCAGGGAAACACACTAATCAGCCAATAGAAAACAGCAGAGAGAACCTGGGCATCTGCTTCACTGCCCCAAATTCCCTGGTTATTTAAGTTGGTGATTAATGGGGTGAAAAATGCTCCTTTTAGACTGACAGTCTTTCTCTATGTGGAGAACTGGATCTTTTCCTTCTCTGCCTTCTATGAGACGTGTCTGGAAGTGTCAGTGTTGTCCACCTTTCTTATGATAGCCCAGAGCACACGTTCAAGATGTAACAGATCTCATTTCTATGACTTCCTCAGCCTGAGGCATTTCAAACCTGCATTTCCCAGGAGAGTGACTTAACCAGTGGAAAGGGAGGGAGCTTTCTCTCCAGCTCTTCTGACAGAGCTTTGAGTCTGCAGCTAGTAATTCAAGATTTATGGGATGAGAGAGAATAAGCATAAGAAGTTCCCTGCTTCTTAACCCACTGGTGGAACCATTCATCTGAGAAAGTGGATTTTTTTGTGTTTTATTTGTATATTATGAAATGGAAAACAAGTAAGCAGCTGTAGGAGCAGAAATCAGATTTAAGGACTTTAATGATCCCAAATTATTAGTCCAATTATCAGGCTACTAGGTAATCTCCCTCTTCCGTCTTTCCTATGTCCCTAGGAGTCCTTCCCATCTTTTGATGCGGGTCTATAGGTTTAGCAAATGTGGAGAACATACTTTCCTTCTTTCCCAGGCTGTTGGGTAGGATCTTCCCTTGGGAAGACCACCACCACCAAATTGCTAAAAGGAGAAAAGTTTGTGGTTTTATTAACTAACCAAGAGCAAGACTGCATATTCAAGTAATCTGTAGGTCATTTTTGCAATTGATTAGAATTAAAATTATGATGAGATGTTGGAATGATGTGGAAGGAAGGTAGACTAGTGAACTAGGGCAAATTTACTAGAAAATCAAGCAGGACTAGAAACTCAGCTAATGAAATAATAAAAATAAAATAAAAATTCCTATTAGAGGACTGAAGAAATCCTAGAAATCCGTACAGTACCTAGAGTTTGAGAACCATGATGGCTAAACAGCATCAGTGCAGTCAAAAATACTGTCTAGACCACGAGGTAAATGAGTTTATAAATGGTCATCTGAAGAGTGTAAAATATTTTACAAGATTATAACAATAAATTATTACAGACTTGTATTGAATTTGAAGAAAACCATTTTAGTCCTTTTGAGTTTGCCATTAGCTAACCTAAGCTGCATCAGTATGGGGTGTGGAGTACCAGGAAGAAATACTATAAGAACTCTCTTGTATATCAATGAGCTCCTGTATTGAGCATTCATTCATGAGAAGTGATTGTGACAATATTAGTCACCTGTCATGGTCTCACAGACCCTATGTTACAAAGGCCATACTGGAATCAAATTAAGTATTGCATTCCCATTTTCACCATCTGCAGTATAATTTTCAGTCGTTAGGTAGTGTTTAAAGTGCATCACTTAAATCTTGCAATGAGGCTGTGTATTTGTTACAGTAATGTATAAAATTCCAGTAGTTTATCTGCAGAAGGCTTTTGCAGACAAAAAATAGAGCCAACAACGTGTTAATGAAAAATAAAGCAACGGGAAGATTAATAAAATCTTTATAGTGAGGGGAAAACAATGTAAAGTGAAGTCCCTCACTGTCAAGATTCTACCCATGGGAATGTAATGCTATAAAGGAGAAAGCAAGCAAATACTTGCAGGGTTTCTAACAGGAATCCCCTCAAACATGATCATCATCAACAGTATGTATCTTTTGTGCTCTTGATGGCAGAATGATCACTTTGTCCATTTTTCTGAGAACTCTTTGTCTCTCTGCTTCAACTACCGTATATTCCTGAAGAAGGGTGGTTACAAGTCAAATGGAGACCTGAAAAGCAAGTACTCAAATTTTGGGGCTTAAATGAACCATGGAGTCTGCCTTCCAAGAAGGAATACTAGATGATAAAACCCTGCCCAGAATATGAAAATACAAGCTAAAAGAAAATGTAGGTATGTCTTGAATAGGTGCTGGTGGGAAAGCAGCTGAGTTATAGAAATCGCATGACTCTTATATCTTGATCCATAGCCAGACGTGCAGCCCTATGCGATAAACCAGTGTAGAATTAATGTTATCTTAGATCTACATGTCCCAAGTGATATAGTGGGCAATGTTAACTGTAAAAAATCTAATTGAGATTTATATAAAAATCATACAGTATTTTATACCCATTTTACCTATTTTAGTCTTTTGGTTAAAAACACACATTTTATTACTACAAATATGCAAAAAAAAAAAGAGTATTTTCTATCAATGAGAATATTTGAGTCACTTAAGTCATTATAGTTGCTCTAGTTGATCTGAATTATCAATAATTTTTAATTATATTCTCCCATACAAGTGCTTGAACTTTAGAAGAATGTAGTGTCTGGTTTCTTCAATCAACTGATCATTAACATTTTATATATTGGCACGTGTTACCAAAAGCAAAAGTATCATACGACAGTTAAAGAACTTACGTGGTGAAAAAAAGTTAAGGAAAAAAATACTTAAATGAGTTATCAACATTGCCTTTTTTAATTGCATTTCCTTAGAGATTATTGTATAAGCAGATTCTGGGCTCCTTCTTACCCGCACGAAAGATAACATGAAAATCAACATACAAGATTTACACAAAATTAACAATGAATATATTACCCCAGCTTATATTATGCACGTTTTCTGATTGGCTGTTCATACTCTTAAAGCATAAATTAGTTTCAGTATGTATCTTCCCTAAAGCACTCTAAACTGCCAACTCATGGTGATCCCAGTTATTTACTCTAAATAATTTATCTCCACATAAAGCTAACATAAAATTTGGTCTAGCAATTAGCATGACAGGGTTGTTGTCGTCAGATATTCCTATTATAGGCTGAGACTGATATACTTGCTGAGGATGTGATAAACTGTTTAACAAGTCTATCTTCCACTGACAGAAGTTTCCTTCAGTACCATTCTGTGGATTATATAGGTCAATGTCTCGTACTGCTTGGTTAATAGCTCAAAAACTGCCTTATATACTTGCTTAAATAAGAGATGGAAGTATGCTTAAGCTGAGTTTGCATCCCCTTTGTGCTAGATGTCTGCAAATATTTTATTGAATAAGCTTATTGCCAGGATGTTCATGAAAGCAAGATTTAAGCCTGCATTAAGGATGTTGAACCTTTAAATATGTCTATTTGTCTCATACATTCAATTCTCAGAATTATCTCATTAGGAAACAGATGTCATCTGACTAGAACAGACATAAAGATGACCAAATTACTTTATGAGAAAATTCTAATTTTTTTTTCTTTTCAAAATTTCTCTGTATTTAATAACTCTTCAGCACCCTCCATCAAGTCAAAAGAAATTAAAAAAGTCAATAACAATAAAAAAGAGTAAAAAATATGCTAGCAAGCATGTTAAAGACTTAATTTTGATTAATTTGAATCTAATATAATTTATCTTTTAATTTTAAATCTTGGAAGTAAAAAATTGAGGAATTTTCTGCTAATTCCTAGATATTAAGAAACTCAATCACCAAAAAATGCCCAGACTTTACTATGAAGAACAGAGCAAACATGATATTTATGTGAAAACAAGACACAGACTCCTGAGGCAAAAGAAAAGTTTGAGGTCACTCTAGTAAGTAACAGTATCACATGGCAAAATAAAACCACTACATTTGAGTATTGCTTATGCTGTCAGAAATGCAAAATTAATTTCATTTTGTGTGCATGCAGTTACATAGGTAAAATATAACTACATATTATTATTATCTTGGTCTATGTTATAGTTAGATAGCATTAAAACATCAGTACTTTTAAGATCAGAAGAGACACGTGTACTAAATTAGTAAGAATACTTATATGCTGTTGAACTTCTACAGACAGATGATTCTTTTAACGATCTAGCAGTTAAAATCTCCATGAATACTCACATCATTTCCAGATATACTTCAGAGATTATACCAATGTTACTGAAAAAAGACTGAAGGCATGTCCCCGGAGCGATGGTATGTGCTAATCGATATAGTTTTGCACTTTGGTACAGGGATCATTTGGGGAACAACGTGGGCCAGGGAACTTAACCAGTAACATTATCGGATGCAAGAGGAAACGTAGTGACCAATGATGAGGCAAAGACTGAGGTATTTAGTACCTTCTTTACTTCAGGGTTACCCAGCCCCCTGAGCTTGATGACAGGGATGAGAAACAAGATGAACGCCCTGTAATCCAACAGGAAATGCTTACCAACCAGAAACACCACTTCGACATGCACACAAGTCTATGGGGCTGGATGGGATCCACCCAAAGTACCAAGGGAGACAGCAGGAGTGCTCACCAAGACATTTTGCATCATTTACCAGCAGTCCTGGCTAACTGAGGAGGTCCCAGCTGACTGTAGGTTAGCAAAAGTGATACCCATCCACAAGAAGTATTACACGGAGGATCCAGGGAACAAAAGGCCCTTTCAGTCAGACCACAGTGCCTGGGAAGGTTATGAAGCAGATCATCTGGAGTGCCATCATGTGGCATGTACAGAACAACCAAGCAATCAGGCCCAGTCAGCATGGGTTAACGAAAAGCAGGTCCTGCTTGACAAACCTGATCTCCTTCTATGACGTGGTAACTTGTTTAGAGCATGAGGGGAAGGCTGTGGATGTCGTTTACCTAGACTTTAGTAATGACTTTGCCACCGTTTCCCACAGCATTCTCCCGGAGAAACTGGATGCCAGTGGTTTGGATGGCTGTAGACTTCACTGTGTCAAAAGCTGGCAAGATGACCAGGCCCAAAGAGACATCATGAATTGATTTAAATCTGATTGGACATTGAGGTATTGGAGAATGTTTAAAGAACAACAAAGCTGGTGAAGGGTCTAGAGAACAAGTCTTACAAAGGAGTGGCTTAGGGAATTGGGGTTGTTTAGCCTGGAAAAAAGAAGGCTACCTGAAACTACCTGAAAGGAACTTGTAGAGAGTTGGGGGTCTCTCTCTTGTCCCATGTAACAAGCAACACGACAAGAGGAAACAACCTCAAGTTGTGCTAGTTGAGGTTTAGATTAGGAAAAATTTCTTCACTGAAAGGGTTATCAAGCATTGGAATAGACTGCCCAGGGAAGTGGTTGAGTCACCATCCCCAGAGGTATGTAAAATACATGTAGATGCAGTTGTGAGGGACGTGGTTTAGTGGTAACTTGTCAGCGTTAGGTCAATAGCTGGACTTGATGATCTTACAGGTCTCTTCCAACTAAAAGGATTGTATGATTCTATGATTATCAGTAAGGCCATCTTTCTCAGGAGCAGGAAGACACTTTAATCATATAGAATAGAGCTATGGTTCTCCCTCAGCGGTAAGAGAATGACCTATGGCTTTTCCTATTTATTTGTATAGACATTACAAAAGATGAATATTCATCATCACACTAGGGAAAACCTGATATTATAGTTTTATTACAAAAGTACTGAAATCCGATTTTTTTTTAAGTGTTTAATAACATAGAAAAAGAAAAAGGAGATGAAGAAATACAAGAAAAATAAAGGTCTTAGGGATTTGCTCTGTTAACACAGAATAAAATATTTTGGACTTACTGTTACTATAAAAGGTAGTAGTATACGCTCTGATTTTGTCATTAGCTGTCTCTATAGTGTACTGAAAGTACAGAAAATCCATGAAGGACAGAGCTTTGACAAAAAAGGGGCAACTGCAATAAATAATTTTGTTACTATATTTCTTACTTTTTTCTAACGAATGGATGTTTCTCTTGTTGCTTAGTGTTACAACTGGTAGTCTGTCTATTTTGACAAGAACTATGTTAAAGGAAGACTTTTACAGCCTGAAACAACAAATTCTATGAATTAAAAATAATTAAAATCTAACTCTGAAGAAATACAGAGAAGGATGTTTTTAGAAAAAGATCATCCTTTAACCTTCTAGGGCTTAATGTCATGTACTTTTTCTTCAATCTGAAATACCAAATTGGCAAAACACGATGCAGTATATAAATACCTATATTTTGTTATAATGTTAAGTATAAGAAACTTTGTTCATGGATGTTTATGTGCGGCTACTTGTATTTTGTAAATTTACAAGCTGTGTCCATGTAAGAATTTCACAGCCTAGTAGAAGAATGCTAAATGCAACACAGCAAGAAGATCGTAATTAAGAGATGCCTATACTGCGCTTTAACAGCTGGCTCTGCATATTTCTCCTGATTACAGCAGGGGATTTCCAGGAGGAAAGCTGTGCAGAATGGATCTGAAATTTTTTGTTTGAAGACAACACATTGCCACTATGACTCAGACTACTTTTATTACCATGTCTGGAACTTGTCATTAGAGCTTTGATTAAGTGCCCATTTCTAGGAGAATAAGATGACTGTGGCATGCAGTAACTGAAGATTTCTGGAACTATTAGATCTTTTTCACTTCAGTTGGTGAGGTTGCATACCAAGAGATAATATGCAGAATGCATTGACTCCATTTGTTAGTGATGTCTTCATGACAAAAAGGAAAAAAAAACCTCTTGGTACGTAGCTTCTCTAACCAAAGAGACAACACGCAGCTCGTGGTTTTGATCTGTTGACAAAATTCAGTACAGCTATTTGTAAGCTTGATTTTTTCCTGCAGTCATCTTAAGCAGTAAGAAAAAATATTTTTCTTGCAAGATTTTTCTTCTTTTTCAAAGAAACACAGTGAAAGGAAGACATTTAAAAATTTCAAGAATGATGGTCTCTATTCTGATCTCTAGTATATTAAATTAAAACTAATTTTAATCCCTCAGACTCAGCATAATTATTTATGATTTATTTTTTCTGAAAAAGAGATCTAAATCTGAGCTCAAACTTCAAACAGTTCCAACTCGAGAAAGTCTATTGATCAAAAGATTACAGTTATTCCCTAAAGATAATTATGGTTTTCAGTCAGGTCATGACATGTCATAAAACAACGTCCAGGGAGATATTACCCTTTATACAAATTACCCTTTTGTTCCTTCCAAAGGGATCACAGATGACATTTAACAGTTGCAAGTGAATTTGATATTGTTCTGCATGAAAATATGTGAAAGCTGATAACATATTGCTTGTAAATGGAAAAGGATGAAAACAAAGAATAATACATGGCAATCCTAATGCAACACGGACATAGAGTTATGCCATCTTTTAAATTATATCTATTCAGGTTTAAATATTTGCAACAGAGCATAAATGTTTTTGTAGTTAATTTAGCTAACAGAATTTCCTAGAACCAAATGTGTTTGCAGAACGTTCTTTCCTGTGTATAAACATTCAATGATACAAACATTCTTCATACGGCGATATGTACTTGGTAGCTGCTGAAAATTAAATCTGTACTTAAAACGATTTCTCAGTATTATATGTTGCTGTGATCCCAGTCACATCAGTGCCACTACACAGAACTGCCTATAAACATCTTATGTAAGACCGCTCTAAAAGACAAGGCAACTTCTTTTATTTCATTGGATTTGCAACTGTGATAGGATTTTTGATACTTTTAAACTTAATACAGTGACTTCTTATCGGTAGCTTTACTACATGCATTATTTGGAAGGAGCCACCACTATTTATTACTCATCTTGGTATTCCAAAATGAAAGATGCTGTAAAAATGAAAATTATTCATATTAAGATGTAATTTAAGAACATAGAAACCTTCATACTTTAACTTACTCATGTAAATTCCACGTTCTTTGTCATTTAGCAATTATGCTATGAAAACTGAAGGATTGGATCTAATTCTTTTCATTAGTATAAGTGTTTTGACATGAATATTTTGCCAGAACAATTCAGTTTAATACAAGAAATTAGAAACTAGAAGTCTTAAGCCGTTTTGTATCCATCCTTTGGGGTATTTGAAATAGAACTTGACATATTGGTTTCACATTACCAATACGTAAGTTTAAAGAAAGATTATTTTGGACTATTACTGTTCTAGTTTTCAAAATCTTTTAGGAAGTGGATGGGCATATTTCTTAAGGAGAAAAAAAAAAAAAAAAAGGAGAAAAAAGAAAAAAAATGCAATGTAGATGTTAATTAACCTAAAAGCACACTAAAACTCCTAGTAAAACTCATTAGGTGCCCCAAGTTGTATGTTTATGAATAGTCTTGTAAAGGTGAGTAGCTCTGTGCTGTTGTGGTGCCTTAATGTAAAGAGGATCTTGGAATATGTGTTTTAATCATCTTGGTCTCTTGAAGATCTCATCTAATGGATAAACTCTGACTATTCTTATCATACATGGTAAGTGTATATAACAAAACAACAACACAAAATTTCAATGAAGAAATAATTATTGTTTACCTTATTATATCCTAATTATATATGTCAGTGACTAAGGATATAAGATATTTCCTTTCCTGTTCAAGATAAGTATTTTTCATTTTAACCAATGACAATCTAAGGGAAAGTACATAATAGTTCTGAGAAGTAAAAATTCAGATCTCTCTTCCTGAACATTTCTTGACTCTTTTCGTTGATTTGGAAATTTTTTATTCACCATAAATAAATTATGATTTCATATTTATTGTAAAAGAAATGTAGGCACCTTAGGGCACCTGCAGAACTACCTGTTTGATAGTTTTAAAGGACTCTAAATTGCAGACTGGAACAGAACAAAACATTTCTACTGCCTACCTCGCTTCTCTCTACCTCAAAACTGCACAGACAAAGCCTATAGTTAGCACATTAAAAATTAAAATAAATTAAAAAATCAAAACCAAAATAAAACAAAACCGACCTAACAAAAAAATAATAATCACAAAACAAAAATCCAGTAATAAAAATATAGTTCAGTACTGTAAAGAGGAGAAAAGGTAAACTCCCAAAAGGATGATTAATCTCGCAAGAAGGTCAATGAAGACTCCATGACTACAAGTTAAGAAAATACACATCCAACACAGGCTTACAGTAAGAGCCATTATCAGTTAAAAACAAACTACAAAAGGAAGCATTATTTTATTCATTTTAGTCTTGACTTCAGGAGCAAGCAATATTTTCAAATTTATTCTTTATCAAAGTTATATGATCCTTTTACTTAATAAATCATATTTATGATCAGCTGTTTCTGTCATGTCTCTAAAATATATGTGTACATAAGCAGTGCCAACTGTAAGAAATAACCGAAGTGCTCAAGAAAAGAATTTGTGACTATGCATAGTTTAGCATCACATCTTGACCCACTGTAATAGAAATCGTTAGTAATTACAGTATCGAAAACTACTGAAAAGGTTTTCCTTAGAGGATGGATATAGAATTTTTAAGCCTCTTTGAAGGAATTTCCTATTCCGAACATATCTCTTTCCTAGCAGAGTTAAAGTAATCTTTGTACTCTTCAGAACATAACCTCCTTCGTATTGTCCTTAATGACAATAGTGTGCACACTGTATTATTTAAAGTAGTAGAAAACAATTTAAACATACTGTCCTGGTTTGGGGTAAAATGAACCAATTTTCTGTTTTACAATTTCACTTTCTTAGCTAGGCCTCTTCTAACTAACTAAACTNAATACGGTTTTGTATATACTGTATACTTTTATTTTATTTTTCTTTCCTTTTTTTTTTTAAATTTTCTTTTTGTTGTTCATTATATTATTATTCTTTATGTTTTTATTAAAGTAGTTTAGTTTTTCTAAACTCCTGAATCTCTTTAATTTCTCCCTCTCCTCTCCTTTTTCCTTTTTAAAAAGGAGAAGTGGGGGGGGAGGGCTATCTGTCCTTCGGTTCTGATTTGCTCTGAACCACGACACATACTCAGCTCAGACGTGAATGTCTTAATTTTGAACTTTTAAGCATTACCGGAACTTCAAGTAAAACTAAATTCTAAAGCTCACCTGAGCACTTCAAACAATCAACCCCCACAAGCAAGTAAAAACCAAGATGTGTACCAACTATGTAACACACATGTCCGAGATTCCATATACCCAAGTTCATGAACCGGACAGCTCACAAGAGACAACCTAAGACAATGCCCTTTTCAGTTGTTCTGAAGCATATGCTTGCTATGACTGCAGATTCATAGCAGTAACAGTTTTGTCATTTATACTGTTATAAAACCAGTTAGGAATTGTTAACAAGTCACTGGTCATCCATGTTGCCAATACCAAGAGATTGGCAGTAAAAGACTGATTTCACTAAATTGAACTAAATCTAATTAGATTTCTACCATAAGCATTTATAGCAAAATACTGGTCTTAAAATGGTCAGGTGAACTGGACCTTTAGAGAGCCTCATTGTCTGTCAGATGCAAAAGGATGTCAGACTGCTAGTTCACATACAGGTGTCAATAATGTTAGACATCTAAACTTAAGCCCTCCCCAACTGGAGAGGAGATTTCAAGGTACTTCAGAAGCTGAAAAATAGATCTTACAGAGAGATTTGAGAATCTTATTTATCTTATCAAAAAAAAGGTCAGGAAGAAACTTAATGTGCACTTCCAAGTCCCCTAGAGATAGGATTTATGATATTAAAAATTACCTTAAAATATAAAAGCAGATAAAGAACCTGCTGAATGGAGGCTGAATGCATCCTGCCATTACTTTTTCCCTTTTTTTTTATATTATTTTATTTTATTTTATTTTATTTTATTTTATTTTATTTTATTTTATTTTATTTTATTTTATTTTTTAAGAAGAACAATTTTCAACATACCGGGTTACCTGAGAAGGGTGCATTCTCTTTCAAATTAAAAACACAACATGGCACAGAGAATAGGAAACTCTGTAAATTGTTAATATTGTTATATTAACATTAATATGTAATTATTATTACAAAACTGCTGTTGGAGAATAATCCCTTGGAATATACTTGTTTCTGTGCTCAGACCCTTCAAGTAGTCCTATACTCTTTGTGCTTTCTAAGCTGACAGGTTTTCAAGGCTTAAAAATAATCTTCTGTTTTAAATTTTTATTTTAATGCCATCTTACAAGTTTTCATTTCATTGTGTCTTACTGTTACTAATAAAAATCAAAACATCTTAATGGTATTATATATACTATTGACAAGACAATTTTATCTGCACAATTTGCTGAACCTCATCTTTATATTAGCCACTGATGACAAAAAAGAAGACAGATGTTTTACAGATGTGGAGAAATAAGAGCTCATTAATAATTAAGAGACTTAGTTTCATAATTGCATAAAATGCTGGAGAGCAGCCCTGAGGAGAAGGACTTGGGAGTGCTCATGGATGAGAAACTCAACACGAGCCGGCAGTGCGCGCTGGCAGNGGGCTTTGAGCAACCTGGTCTAGTGAGAGGTGTCCCTGCCCATTGCAGGGGGTTTGGAACTTGATGATCTTTAAGGTCCCTTCCAACTCTAACCATTCCATGATTCTATGATTCTATGAAAATATATAGACAAGTGTCACATAAGGAATTTGTTTTAACGCACAGGACTGTGGAGAAACATGACATTAAAAACTAATTTTTTCACTCTGCTATGTTCTACGTGTGCAAATTCTAATTGCAGACCTCTATGTGTGCGTGTGTGTGCATTTATTTTTTCTGTTTATTTTCTTTTAACAGAAGTCCCTGAAATCCCTGGCTATTTTGATCATGCAATTTTGGCAAGAAGCTTTTGCTCGTTTCCGCTCCAGGCCCACAGTCTCTTCCGTGATATGCCACTAGTACTTGTGTCAATCATGCATCTCCACAACAAGTGTTGTTAGAGAAGAGCCAAGACTGATAGTTAAAATGTCTAATAAATTTTAAAACATATGTTATTATACCACAACAGCAAAACCCACATAACTGTTGTAGAAGTATAGATGTGCTTAAGACCAGCATGTATATTCTAGTCAAATTGTACACATAATGTAGATTTATATAAATTACATATATTCTGAAGTTATTCACAGAGGTTCTGTCTATTCTGTTTTTGCTAAGTTTTGACATTAGAATTCGGAAGAAAGATCAAAAGTTTTCAATAATACGTGTGGAGGGAAAGGAAGAGAGAGGAAAGGTAATGTTCTGGGAAAGACAAACAAAGGAGGGTACAGGAGTTTGTGCTCACACAGAAAGTGTAACTGTGTATTGTTTTATATTGTGTTGCTGCAAGAAAGTTCCACTAGGATTAGAAATCTTCAATTAGGAAAGGCACGTGTCCACCTCTTTTTGGAACTGGTAAACTTACATAGGTTTTTTCCAAACTCCTAATATTGGGACTAGAAAAGTATATTTCATTGATTTGCTGTAAAGCAATGCAAGGTAGCACTACACTTTTGAGTGGTCTCTGCAGTATATTTTTTTTGTTTTGGGTGAATGGAATGCATATAGCCGCTGTTGTAGTATATCACTAGAATTAGTTTCCCGGGATTAGCATAATGTTGTTCTGTGAATCCTCCTTTCCATTTTGCTGCTTTAGTATGCCTATTTGTTTATAGAAAATCCTATCAATCACCTGGATTCATTAAAAATCTTCCTAAACAGTGCAGTTAGGTATGATTTTCTTTACCATTATTTTTAAAACTGTGCATGGGAAACCAGATTCTATGCAATTTTTTACTTAGTATAACTCTCCTTTGAGAGGTAGACTAGATTTACATCAAGGTTGATTATGCCAAGGTATGATCAAACTACTAAAAATAGTATGCAGAAAGTTCTACACTTTTCATTGAAAAGAATCATTTTGATACAGCAAAGTTGTTTGGTCTGGGACAGCAAGGAAAATGTTTTGCAAATGCTGTTCCAGAGTAATGATATTCAGGCACTGCCTAAAACCCATTTCAATATAAAGGTTTGGAAACACTCTAGAGAACTCTGTTTCCGTGGATAACGATTTAAAAACAACTTTGAACCTTTTTTGCAGCAAAGTCGGGTCTACAGGAGGGAACGCTTGCCTTTCTCTCACCTTCCTTTCTTTCTTCTGCTTCTCATCCAAGTGATATTAGAAATTTATTTAGCTTAATGTAGCTCTTATCTGCAGCCTTACCTATGTCTCTTAGTAACTTACACTAAAAGTTACATCGTGGAAGGGATTCAACTAATGTAAAGGAGCCTTTAAACATTCAATAGATTTTATTTATTTACTTTTTTTTCCCCACATATAAACAAGAAGACTGGTCTCTCTCTGACTCTGTGGGGAAAACATTCCAAATAGATTTAAATGTGTGTGAAAAGCTGTGAGTTCAGTGAATCCAATGGAAAAAAAATTATTAAAGGGCACTAAAATGCCATCATAGAATCATAGTATGGCTCTTGGAATATTCTTTCTGAATGCTTTTTAAATTTCACAGCTAGTTAGGAGTTAGCTGTGGTTACCTTGGTGTAGTAATTACTTGTTTTTCACATATCTTCTGTTTCTTACTGTCTTTCCCACTTTACTTTTATAGTGTTTTGATGTCTGGATATAGACGTGGTTATGTTCTCCTTACTTAAGAAGAAAAGCACTGAAAAGCTTTTCCTCTGCATTGTGCAAATACTTAATTCCTTTGACATAGTTAATCTTCAATAATTTCAACTCCATGAACAAAATTTGGAGGTTTCCTTCCTCAAAAACAACAACAAAAAATATTTGAAGCAACCTTTCTAGTAGCAATGAGAACTAGAAGAGGTTAAACTACGTGAATTGACTTCTGAGGATCAATATGAGAATATGAAATGCATATCTGTAAATCCTCCTTTTCTCTAAGAATTAGTGGAGGAAAAATGTCTATCAGTAACATAATATGAATATAAAAGTGTTTTGGTCAACTCAATATATTTTAATTTGTTTATTATTTTTATGTGTTCAATAAAACCTTCAATTTGTAGATGTTAGTATGTCAAGCTTGTAGTATACTGGGGTATTTTAGTTCATCTCCGTTTAACCTGTAGATGGCATCACCACTACATTTACAAACAGAACTATCCAAAACAGGGGTAATACCTACTGAAAAGATGAAGTTTCTTAGAACACTTCAATACTGATCATAATGGATGAAATACATTAGAAACTGTGATTTCCCTCAGTATTTCAGTGGCTTTTAGGTCTCTCTGTGCACATTTTGCGAGCCATATACTGAGACATCTTTTGGAGTAATTTCATTAGAGGAGGGACATGATGTTAGATAAATCACAAATCACATAATGCTCAGTTTTCTTGACTCCTGAGTATGCTGCCCCAGTTTCTTTGCCTTTCTTACCATTCATTACTTGTATTGAGATAGCATCTCTGAGGCGTAGGTGCCCTTTTCTGTGTTGTACAAGCATATGAGAGAGAAGTTTCCTGCTGTCTTGCTTTTATTCTTTAGGAAGTACTGAAGTGGAGACTAAGGAAGCAAATGATGAAGGGGTTTTACCTTTCTGCCTGTTTTCTGTGTGATCAGAGCTTAGGGTCCCGCTCTTTATGCCTCAGTTTCCGACACCCAAAAGTGTTTCAAACTGAACTCATAAAAATTGGCCAGTACTTTGCACCTGAAGATTGTTTTCCTGGTTTTATAATCAAAACAGCCCATTGGAATACTGCTGTTATACATATTGGGTCTTGAGAGGTCATAATTATGATTATTGTCATGCGACAGTGTCAGAACACATTGCGAATAGTGTTGGATGGAACTGTGGTTAGAATGGAAGACTTAGTAGCAATTCTACCAGAATCATAGCAGAATTTGCAATCAACAGTTTCCAAATGTTTTCTGTACTCAATGCATTGATCTGCCTACCTTGCAAGAACAACAGCTAAAGGGCTTGTGGTAATAAAACCTATTTGAGATTTCATCAGTAATTCGCCCATGACTTGTTGAGTTTATATCAATTGAATGTATATAAACTCCAGGGAGAATGATAAAAATTTTAAGTAGCTCAGTGATATTCTTTCTTGCTGCTGTGAGTAATAATACTGTCCAAATTTGGTCAAACATCTAGTCAACATACTGTTACCGACATAACCAGAATTTCTTTGTCATTTTGGAAACAGTTTTATTCAACTTTGGATAAGGAGAAAATAGATGCAGGAAAAAATGGAAAACCAGAAACAATATTTTGGAACATCAGTGATTCACTGTTTTCCTTTGTATTTAATGCACAGGAAATAAAAGTTGTATGAATTATTGCAAATTGCCTCCTCTCCTCTCCTCTCCTCTCCTCTTTTCCCCTCTTCTTTCTGTCTCTTTTCTTTTTTTCCTCTTTCAGTCCACAAAGCTATTCTTTCTTTGGCATTTGTTGAGCATAATATTGCTGGAGAACTGAAAGGACTAACTGATGAATATGAGCTTCCCATGTTATTGGTTGCAAAGAAAAGTTCAAATGACTATTCAGCTGCTAAGAAAAAAATATCTCTTTGTTGAGTATAATTTGCTACCATATTAAATTATAAATAATCTGAGTTTGCACACCCTCAACAAGTGTTATATGCTACTGAAAGTGAAAGGAATTTAGTGTCAATATACAGTGCCCTTGTAATTGGAGAAAATACCCTTTTGAAATGAGGCTGAGTGAAAGATTGCAAACTGAGAACACTGTGGTTTACAGTTGTTCACTACTCTGCAAGAGGACATGCACTTAAAAGAGGACAGAACTTCAGTTATTCATCTGGGAGCCATTTGGCAAAAAGTATTTTGCAGGACATTATTTGTTGCTTCCTTCTCTCTATCCAGTGAATGGCTTTTATTACTTTCTGTGACCCACTGCAGCAGGTGCCTAGGTTTGTTTGGACCTCATTGCCTCTCCTGTCAGGGTTTAAAAGTTCAGTGAAGAAGGTAGTCACTTCACCGTGATAAACATTAGTACTAAATTTCTCTTAGTACTCTCTCTCTGTAGTACTAATCCAGACTCTCTGGTGTGAATACAACGCTTACAAAAGTGTGTGTCATCTGCCAAAGGCAGCACTAGTTAATTGCTTGACTGGTTTCCCTCCCACGTGTTTCTACTTAAAAAAAACTTCCTGAAACAAGTTTGAAAACTGTATCAACGTTCAGATAAGGAAATATAACCATATCCCCTAAAATTTGATGTGTACAATAGTTTTGCTGAGCAGCTACCTAACTTTATTGCAGAGCTGAGGTCGTTCAGCCTAGAGAAGAGAATTCTTCAGGGAGACCTTAAAGCAGCCTTTCAGTGTACAAAAGGGGTTTATAAGACAGATGGAGAGAGGCTTTTTATCAGGACCTGTAGTGATAGGATGAAAGGCAACAGTTTTAAACCAAAAGAGAGTAGGTTTAGATTGGACATAAGAAAGAATTTTTTTATGAGGAGCATGGTAAGACACTGGAACAGGTTGTCCAGAGAAGTTGTGGATGCCCCATCATTGGAAGTGTTCAAGGTCAGGTTGGATGTGGCAGCATGATTGGATTAGGTGATCTTCAGTGGTTCCTTCCGATGCAAGCCATTTTGTGATTCTCTGATACTGTGATTCTATCACAAACCTTTTGGCCTGCCACTGCCTTCAATCATGACCAGTTCTGCTTCTGCTGAAATTAAGCCAGCTTATAGTTTGCTTCAGTGACCTAAAACTTATGTCTTGATAATTGAATTTCTTCTTTTATGAATCTTTTATGAAACTCCAGATAGTGATTTATCTTTCTTTCTTGTCAGGGCAACCCATATTTAACCTGATGCTAAGCACCAGTTCTGACCTCTCACTGGGCCTAGTACACAATTCTCATTCAAATGGACTGTCCAGCAATAGCCTTACCTGTATCTTGCATTTAAATTACAATGACTGATAACTTGCAAGCCCTCAGTCTAACTAGATTTTTGACTCTCAGTCTTTCTTATTAATCTAATTCAGGTACCCACAGATTTACTTTTCCCATGGGTTTGTGCAACTGAAAGGACCTTGTAGTTTTCCTGAAGGCAATTCTGCTTTATATGTCTTACACTAGTCTTTTAAGAAGTGCCCATATTAAAATACCTGTGACCATCTTGAGATGAATAAGTAGTGTCTGAACTGCTTCTTTCATGTGCCAAGTAACATCATTTAAATTGGAATAGAATTTACCAAAAGCACGTGTATTTACACTAAGGAAACAAATTTATTTCCCCAAAATAATTACCTATTACTGTCTCTGTGTTTTGGGAAAATTAGAGTCTGAGAAATAAATATTGTTTTCAATCAAATCAGGCATTCTTGAAAATGACATCAGTATAATCTAAGTGAGTTATCCACAGACCGGTTTAAATTGTAAGGGCTTTTAAGCTTCTGAGCTGCAGGTTTTGCTTTATGGCAAGTTATTATACAGTAAGTGCACAAGAGACAACACGATATGATTTCAAAGACTAATCTTGGCAGATCCTCAGCATTCAAATCACTTGTTCTGAATGCAATAGAGCATGTATCCTGCTATGCAATGCTTTCGTTGGTGAATTATCTTTCATTTTATGGAAAATATGCATATACATACACTCAAATACAGTTTTGAAAATGAACACATACAAAGCATGTGCTGCTGCATCAGTTGAATTACAAGGTATGCTAATAAGTATTAATAATAATAAAAAAATCTTTCAGAAAAATAGCAGTGTAGCCTTGCAAGACATAACAATTCTAACTTACTCTGTTCCATATATAACTGAAATATTTTAAATATTCAATTAGTTCTAACCATATGTCACATATGTGATTATATCAGAATACAGAAGACATACAAATGTGATACACACATAGATGAACTATTGTGCATATTAGGGCAATGTAGACATAGCAGTAAGGGATGTATTGAGCTTTATAAAACTGTTTATTCCATTAAAATTTACAGAACATGACACGCATTCAAGAACGTATTAGGGCAGTTTTTTTAAAATTAGTCATCTTAGGGTGATATTTAGTTATTACATATTGGAAATTAACTACAAAATATCTCAACCATCAGAAATATTTACAAATAAACTTTTACTTTTTTTTTTTTATAGTTAAGTAATTATTTTAATCTGTACATGTTATTGACGATCTTAAAAAATTATGTGAAAGCTACAGACCAATCTTTGTTAAAGTAAATTGTGCTAAATAGTAGCTAACATGTTTCATATCCAAGATACAAAAATGTTTTTAAACACAGAAAGTTTAAATGGTGTTGGCAGTTTGAAAAGTTTTTATTACCCCACCACCACTTATGTGGTGTTAAAATAATCTTACTCAGCCAAAAATCGGTAACAGCAAATCCAGCCACAGAAGCAGTATATCTGTATTTGTTGTAGACATATTTGGTCAGTTAACAACCCACAAAGTGTGTGTTACCATGAGCTCAAAAGTAATCCGTTCTACAGAGCATACATATCAAAAAAAACAACAATTTGTCCAGACTGTCTAGTGGTTCAATTACCAACAAGCAAAACACTCAGAGTTTTTAAATATCATGTCAAAATAGGGCAATTTGGAAAAATTAAATCACAGATCTTGTTATACTTCAAGAGAATTTCCTTAGACTACTTGCAGTAGTCTAAATGAAAATAACCAATTTAACTAAACAAAAATAAAGAAGTATGATACTATTTTGCAAAATTCTTTTATAAAGTATTTAGACCTCAACTGCTGAACTGTGCCTCTTGAGCCACATTACTAAAAATGGGATGATGGCCCAGTTAGATAGCTTTCTTTTAATTATTTTCAAAATGTTATGAGAACATTGAAGACAATTAGAAATGTCTAACAAGACTTCAAAAATCTTCTGCCTCACAGCACATTCTTTTCTGAAAATAGCTTAAGATTACAGTGCCCTTTGTACAGATAATACATTTTCTACCCAACAATTCTCGGAGTAGTTTTAGTGGAATAATAAGAGAATAATAAACACCCTCTGTAATAAACACCCTCTGTATCCACCTCTTAGCCCTTGGCTTATAGTCTGAAGCCACCCAAATGATTTTTGTGCCCAGTCACGCAACACTACTCTATTACATTTCATACTTCAATGCTATAGAAATCTGTCTTAATTTCATTTTGAATTTTGTTTATAACAAGCTATTTTTTCCATGTGTTACCATAAAATCATAGAATGGAATGGTCTTTAAAGATACTGCATTGTTCACACATTAAGGAAAGGTATATAGTCAAACAGTTTCTAGGGCAGAATACAGCCACGGCTGGTATGTGAGAAATCCACCGCATCTGTGATTCCCTTACAATATTGCTTTCAAAGCAACACAGAGGGTGGAGTAGGGTGGAGATTCTATGGCCAAACTCTGTGATAACACAGCAGATATAAGAACAAGATGGTCCTATGAAACTGATAAGCTGCCTAATTGCTACCCTGAGCCAACAGTCTGTCAAATTTTGTTGAAATGCCATCCTTTTGTGCCAATGTTCCTAATTATAATATCATTATAATACCAAAACACACCTCCATCCTGAAGGCTACCTGCCTCCAAGGTGCAACCACTCTTCCTTGAGTCTGCACCCTGAATTTTTCACAAACTATACCTTTAAATGTGAGGCAATAGATTTTTACACCAATCACAATAAAGTCATTTATGACTAAAATCACTCAAACTCCATGTTGAAGGTAAAAAACAGTATAAAAATAATCCAAGAAAGGGGAGATAGGAGGGAAGGCACCATCATGAGCAAGTCAAGGAGGACTCCATCACAGACTGCCTCTGACTTCCGGGACCAGTCAACAGGTTTCCTTCCCCTGGCAAGTCCAGTTTAAGGCTCTCTTCACAAGCTTGCAAGGCTATGACTGAAGACGTTTTTTGCCTTCTCTGACAATTGGATCCCATCAGCCCCCAGTAGACTTGTTTTCTCAAAGTGAGTCCCATGGTCTAAGTAGTCAAACTCCTGGCTGTTTTCTATAGTGGTTTCCAATTTCTCAGTCTTCAGAAAAAGTATACAATTTTAGTTTCATCATTTAAATAAACTAATATATAGTACTTAATGCAGCAATTTATTTTCCAGCTGCCAAAGAAGCCAGACCAGTATAGAGAGAAGATACAGGCAAGAAAATAGGATAAATAACCTGAGAGATGAGAACATATTTAAAGGATTTGTTACTTTCTTTGCTTACTTTACTTCCTAGAACATAATCAAACTGGTTCTGTGAAAAAATAGGAAATCTCATTTTTCAAAGTTATTGATGAAATTTTAGAGGCAGAGTGTGCCAGAAGAAGTAATATCTGCCATTAGATCTTTATTAACTGAAATAGACAAGCTTTCNTTGCTACCCTGAGCCAACAGTCTGTCAAATTTTGTTGAAATGCCATCCTTTGTGCCAATGTTCCTAATTATAATATCATTATAATACCAAAACACACCTCCATCCTGAAGGCTACCTGCCTCCAAGGTGCAACCACTCTTCCTTGAGTCTGCACCCTGAATTTTTCACAAACTATACCTTTAAATGTGAGGCAATAGATTTTTACACCAATCACAATAAAGTCATTTATGACTAAAATCACTCAAACTCCATGTTGAAGGTAAAAAACAGTATAAAAATAATCCAAGAAAGGGGAGATAGGAGGGAAGGCACCATCATGAGCAAGTCAAGGAGGACTCCATCACAGACTGCCTCTGACTTCCGGGACCAGTCAACAGGTTTCCTTCCCCTGGCAAGTCCAGTTTAAGGCTCTCTTCACAAGCTTGCAAGGCTATGACTGAAGACGTTTTTTGCCTTCTCTGACAATTGGATCCCATCAGCCCCCAGTAGACTTGTTTTCTCAAAGTGAGTCCCATGGTCTAAGTAGTCAAACTCCTGGCTGTTTTCTATAGTGGTTTCCAATTTCTCAGTCTTCAGAAAAAGTATACAATTTTAGTTTCATCATTTAAATAAACTAATATATAGTACTTAATGCAGCAATTTATTTTCCAGCTGCCAAAGAAGCCAGACCAGTATAGAGAGAAGATACAGGCAAGAAAATAGGATAAATAACCTGAGAGATGAGAACATATTTAAAGGATTTGTTACTTTCTTTGCTTACTTTACTTCCTAGAACATAATCAAACTGGTTCTGTGAAAAAATAGGAAATCTCATTTTTCAAAGTTATTGATGAAATTTTAGAGGCAGAGTGTGCCAGAAGAAGTAATATCTGCCATTAGATCTTTATTAACTGAAATAGACAAGCTTTCGGTTCCAAAATTCTTCATCAGCCAGTGCAATTTAGTTCCTGTAGGAAAAAATAAAAATAGACTTTTCTTTTTTTCTACAATGAAAAAATTAAACCAGCTCTGCTGTACTACTTATTAATAAATTAAGAAAAGGCTGTGAATCTATTCTTGTGAATGTTACAAGATCCCTGCCTTTGTATTTCTGCCTCTAGGTCAGAGAAATGTCCTTCCTTTTGATCAGAATAATACAAAAGACTGAAATAAGGTGTTTGTGCACATGCGGAGAGCAATCTGTGTCTAAGCTTTAGCCATCTGAAATGGCTAAAATATGGCTGAACTTCTTTCAGATTGTGAAGAGGCAAAGCAAATGGCAAGGCAAGAAAAGCATACAGAGCACTTGAGAAGGAGGAGTTAGAAACAAAGGCTAAGATGAAGACAGAGCTTATTTTTTTTTATTTTTAAAGTAGCTGAGGCGTTAGAATATGATCAAAAAGGACATAAAGGTGAAGAACATTAGAGGTTTACTGATTGGGGGAAGAAATTGCATGGTCAAAGCAACAATAGAAAACTTATAGCACCATAAGTTTTAATGTTTCTGAAAGTTCAATAAAAGGAGACCAACATTTCTCAAGGACAAGTGGGCAGTATTCCAGATACATGTAAACCAGAAGGACAAACTTTTCCTTTACAGAGACAAGTTCTGAAGTCGAGTCAATGACTCTCTGTTGGATGTGAGGTTCTGGAGAAAGTCTGAAAGTAAATTGAAGAACAGACTTTTTTTTCTTTCAAATTTTTCCTTAAAACTTATAAATGTAATACTTTTCATTCTTTGTCAGTTCTAGACTTTTATCTGGAATATAAACATCTATTGCTGCCAGAATATTTAAAAATGTAACTTGGATAAAATGGGAAATATAACTAGATGATAGATATCATAGTTCTTTCGAGGTCACATTAGTAGTAAAGAGATTCAGGGAAATTTCTGAACAATCTCTGCAGAAACCTGAGACAGGAACATAAAGATTCGAATAGTAACTCCAGAGAATGCCACATGAAAATAGGAAGAGGATCTCATTCTTGCTTTTTTCTCAGCCAGAACTTCTGGCTTTCCGCAGAAAGCCTAATGCTTTAGGAGAACCAAGCCTTTTACAGCTCCTAGTGATGGTCGTTTCATATTTTGAGAGCACAGATCCCATTGGCATCTTCTTTTATTAAAATGTCTGGGAGTATTCATCATGTTTCTTTAGGCTCTACGTATTTTGCCAAACACTTGACTTCAAAAGCAAATATCTGGATATGGACTAAGTAAGAGTTACAGAATCTGACATATAACGAAAGTTTGATTCTCCTTTAAAGAGAAGAATATATCAAATACATTTTTTACTTGAATTTCTGCTTATAAGTAAAATTATGAAATTTTCAAATAAGTTGCATTTGGGTTACACTGTTTGCACATCCTTTTTGACAAAGTATAGCCCAAGGACAAAAGTACGAAGGTAGGAAATGATGAATAAATCTCTTCCTTCTGACAGTGCTCATGTTTGCTGTTATAGAAAACACCAAATCTCAAACATCTTCGTAACAGTCAGTCTTTTTTTCCTTACTCCTCAACTAGTTCTGCCATTCTTCTGCAGTAAGTTGAGGTGTATAAAGCTTACAGGTCTATACATCTGCTGATTATCCTTTTTTGAAATAATAGATTGAAACAAGCTAAGGATGATTCATCGACCTCTTTTAAATGCCCAAGGGGAGATGATTTGGCTCTGTAGATACTGATCATTCTCCACAGACTATGAAAAAGCTTGGAGTGATTAGCTCAAATACACACGCTTGGTCAGATGACTAGAAACCAGGGCAGATTAATCCTACACTTATTTGCTGGCAGCTGCCAGAAGTCTTAACATCTCTATAGCTCAGTGAATAATTTCAGATAGGGAATGCATTCAATTAACTTCATCTGCCTCTAATTTCTAATCATAAGCAGTCTTTTATGTTCTACTCTTTTGAAAAAAGGAATAATTTATAAAGTATTCCTTAGTCTGTACATATGCAACATAAATTTCCAGTGTATGTAGCTGAGATGTATGGGTTAGTTTTCACTGGATGTTAAGGTCACACAGTAATTTATTTTCTTTTCTGACAGGATAAACGTAAGTGTTAAAGTCAGTTTGTGTTACTGATTTACTAATTTCCTCCGAAATTCTGGTGCGGTTTGTTGTTGTTGTTTTNCAAAGATTTAATGATATGACACAGTTTTGTCCCCATTTTTTTTTTTTTTTTTTTCTTCTTCCATTTATTTTCTGGATGTAAAGTAATTCTGCAGAATACCATTCAGAGATGAACAAAAATAACGAAAGCTCAGCTGAAACATATTACCAGTCTTTAACTGTTTATGAGTGTATGGAGTATTCTGTCATTTGCACTATGAGGGAGGAAGGGAGACAATCAGTTTCAAAGAATTCAATAACTCTGATTATTCTTACCATTTTGTAATTATTCAATAATTTGATTTTGTCAATATCAAACACTATTGGCCTAGGTAGCCATCTCCCCCCCCTTCCCTCCCCCTGCCTCCCCAGTTGTTGTTTTTTAGCACTTCTCTATGTTTTATTCACTTTGCTGCCAGTGGAAATATCAGGGAAACTCCCAATAATTCCATAGGTTTGTTGAACTCATTTTCACAAAAATGAGGTCTTTCACACTCATTGAGAATTTGGCCAGTTGCCATATAATTTAATAGAACAATTTTGATTGATGTCTGTTTAAGATCTTGCCCCAGATACTTTCTGGTACGTAATTTTTTTTAGTAGATAAATCATTTTCACTGGACTAATAAAATACATCCAGGAATACTATTAAGTAAATGAACTAATGCTGCACAACATAAAGTAAAAGGTCAAATAAGTGGCATTATTTAGCTTGGCAAAATATGTATCAATCTCAAAATTGCATTAGAAATTGAGAATATTTTATGTACATATAACCATTTACATTAAACTACATTGGTTTCATTCATTTTTGAAGGAAAACACACATTTTATTGCCTGAAATTCTCTTTCTAGAATTTATCTCAAGAGTCTGTTTGACTGCTTTTATTTGCTAATGAAATATTAGCATCGAACTCTTGTGTATTTTAAGTGACTTATGTGGTTATTGTTGTCAGCCTCATTTCTATTCCTGAGGGCCGATGCTGTGATATTGTGTTTCCTATTTCCTCAGGTGTTTTGATAAATGTTACAGGAGTACTGCAGAAAGAAAGTGCAATTATTGTTCAGGAAGAAAAAATGACTATGTAGACAGTCGATATACTTACACTGCTCTGTAAGTCAGCAGTATTTGTGGGTCAAAGCTCAACTCAGTGACATACCTGTACGGAACTGCTTGAAAGCTGTTGCTTAAAAAAAAGACAAATGTAGGGCTTGAAAGGACATGAGAAACCACTCACTATTCAGTCCAATTCTGTATTGAAATGGGACCAGGTGCACTGATGTTGTCTCTGACAAGAGTCTGTCTAACTCATTCTGAAAAGCCTCCAATGAAAGGGATTCTACAATGTCCCTAAGAACATTGTTCCAGTGCTGCACAATACCCATACAGCATTAAAAAGTATATTAGAAAAATGTCATCTTTGAAAAAGATATAGAACATGAAAGCTCTTTCAAGGGCCAAAGTAACTTTGCCCAGTAGATACTCAATATCCATAAAGTGAAAAGAAAAAAAAAACCACCCTACCACCCTTATTGAAATGAAATATAAAAAGAAGTGTACAACAAAATGTAACTCTGCAGGAGACGACTTGGCAAGGAAGACAAGATAAATATATGCAATTGTACTTTATTTGACCAGAAATAGCGAAGTCAAGTTCTTAGGACTAATTTTTCATCTGAAAATATGAAATTTCATCTGAAATATCATCCTTACAACTGCAGCATGACCCTTAAAAGCAGAGGCACTGATTCAGAGTTGAATCAGAGGGGAAAATATTGCCTACTAAATCACTAGTACTATATTTTGTACCATGCTGCTTTTTCTTGGAATCTTTCCATTTGAGCTGACCTCAACCCTCCTAAGCAACTAAGAACAGTCAGGATCATAGTAAAAGCCCATGTAAGTAGAGGTTTTGTAAAAATAAATTCACAGAAATCCCAGTAATTAACTGCAATTAACTATTTGTTAAGGACTACCAGTATTGTATTCTGTTAACAACAAAAGTGTTTAGAGATGGTTGTGTTATGCTGTTCACATACTGCTGGGAATTTTGAGGTAAAATTGAAAATCGATGTAGAACAACATATCTTTTTGCATCTTTTTCAGACGGCTATGATTGACAACAATGACAGATGACTTGCAAGATGGCCTGGAGATCTTGGAATAAATCCACAAAGACTATGTTGGTGTCTAAAATAAGTGAGGCTGAAATTTT
Source organism: Thinocorus orbignyianus (assembly GCA_013400375.1). Lineage (NCBI taxonomy): Eukaryota > Metazoa > Chordata > Aves > Ciconiiformes > Thinocoridae > Thinocorus > Thinocorus orbignyianus. The sequence continues at coordinate 481,114 of VXBW01003226.1, read as the reverse complement.
CTTGCCTAAATTTAAGGAGGTCATCCAAATTATGTTACAGTGTCTTCAGGAAATGGGGATGAAAATTGTCCATAGTCATTCTACAATCAAAGCTAGGTGACCTCAAGTCTCCATCTATGATTTAATATCCATGAAAAAAACTGCTCTATTTTCCATATTCTCATATTTTACAAACCATAAAAAAAATAGCCAGTCTTAGAAAATTTCCCAAGTTTTTCTGATATTCATGCAGTTATTTAAATATGAAAAATATCCATAAGAACTGAAAATCATAGAATCATAAAATGGTTAGAATTGGAAGGGACCTTAAAGATCAGCGAGTTCCAAAGCCCCTGCCATGGGTAGGGACACCTTCCACTAGAGCAGGTTGCTCGAAGCCCTATTCAGCCTGGCATCAAACACTTGCAGGGATGGGACATCCACAGCTTCTCTGGGCAACCTGTTCCAATGCCTCACCACCCTCACCACAGGAAAGAATATATTAAAGCTGTTTATGTGACTTATAAATCTACTCATTTTGATGTGTTATTAATGTCAGTTTAATATTTTCATTAACTTATAGAAGACTATATTGTTTGTGTATTAAAGCTCTTAAACCTTTACTTAACTTTGGGATATTGAAAGTGCTAATACTGAGGAAGACTATAAATCTCTTGTAAAAATTGTGTTTCAGTGTGTGCTTTGAAAGAACATAAATTTCTGGAGCATTTGTCACTTTCCTTGACATTGCATAGTTCGTATGTCTTTTCAAATATTTAACATCACTTGTCACTATGAAACTGATCTACTGATGTAGTAATAAAGTATCAAAAAAATTAACTTTTCGATTCTAAAGGAGATTAAAATTCCCTTTTGAAACAACACAAAGACAACTTTCAGGTTCACAATATTTAGACAAGAATACCAATATATATATTTGACTACTATTTTATAGTGCAGAGGCTACAGAAGCTAAAACATATACAAGAAAAATTGAGTCAGATTTTGTAGCTTTAAGATTAGCATCCACACTGAAGCTTTTCAATACTGTCCTTACAACATTAGTAAGATTGTTGGACATCCACAAAGCTGTTTGTCTTAGATCTCAAACACTAAATCTCTGCTCTTTTTTGTGTTTTAAGCAGAGTAGGTCCCGGTTCTACCTTTGCCTCCAAATTTTTGCTGTTATCCCTTCATGTGTGGAAGTCTGCTGGTAGAGGTGCTTCAGGACTCCAAACCTCGGTTGTCGTAGATACGTCCATAGCTTAACCACGTGTATTCTTTCCAACAGTTTCCATTTCTGAGTGCTCTGCTTTATAATTTGCCTGTTCAAGACCTTACGGAATAAGTCAGAATCTTCTCTCATAGGCCTGATGACCTAGCCACACTTTGTTTAATAGGAATAGGTTACACATACCGCACTATGAAAGTGTGCTGTGTTGCCTACCTGTCATAGTTTTTCTAATGTCAGTAATTTCCTCTGAGGAATCCTGTCACACCCACATTTTTGCTTATTTTATAAGGATGGAGCTGGTTTTCTAGAACAATGAGTTAGATCAAAGCAAAATTTACAGTATGACCATGTATTTTTCTAACATTTTTCTCAGATTTACAAGATTCTCCTGATACGATTATTCTGCTTACTGATGCTGACTCCATTAAGAATGAACTATGTTTACCGAAGTGTGACAATGTGTTATGGTGTTTGTTTCCCCCTTTTTCACATACAGCAGCTGGGCATTGAAAAACTTTTCACAAGATCAGTCCTATGACGTATGACATTTCTCCTCTACTTTTCATCTTACATGACTACAAATATAGTTTTGGCAGCTTTAAACTTAATGAATGCTATTTCATATTTATTATGCATTGATAGTACAGTTTGGATTGAAAAAGACTCAACAGAATGAATTTTCTCTCTGGATATCCTAATAGAAATGAAGATAATTTCAAAGAAATGAAAGAAGATGCATTTTTCCTTCAATGTCTCAACATTATGTCAATAATATTATTTCTTTTGTTATTGGACTCTCACAGTCAGTCCTTGAAAAAACAAATTACTCAGTTCATAGTATCCTCTCTTTGTTGTTGAGATATTCTAATTTCAGTTTCCATTTTTCTCCTGTCAATTTAGATCTACTTTGTTGAAAACAAATCATGATCCGGTTGGTACTGCTTAGCTCATTTTTACCTATACTAGCCATATCATTAGGAATTTCCATTCTCATTTCATTTGATAGTTTTATCTGGACTTCAAATTCTGGATCACTTGGATTATTCCTTCTGAGGACAAACAATTATTCATCCCTATGTAAATTCAAATGCGTGGGTTTTGTGCCTCCTATACACCTTTGAAGATGAAATACCTTACAAGTGCTGGAGAAAAGCAGGCCAGATTAGTGAGATTTCATGGTTCTTTTTGTTTTTCTTACTTCATTAAGAAATTAAGAGTGAGGTTTAAAGGCTCTAGATGCCATTTTTTCATTTCAGACTATTGTAAGGTCTTTTGGACATATTCATATAGTATATTTTTTGTCTTTACTTTTTTTCAGACTATTTAAAACTTAGTTGTTTGTATCTTGAATTGTGATTTACTCTGCTGAGGTAACAAACCAAAATTACATTCTTAATCAAACCAGAAAGAGCACATTATAAAGCTTCTAGAAAGAACAATGTAGGAGAAAACCTCTTTCTATCTAACTAGGGAAAGTAAGTGCCAATGCCAGAACTTTTAGATAAGATTAATATAGATCAAAAAGCTGAAAACCATGTCAGGATTTAGGACTTTACACCTAACAGCTTAGGATGGATGGCGGGATGTAAGAAGTTTTTGCATTCTTTTCAACCACAAGGCCCACACAGGCCATCTATCTTGTTGTATGTCTGATGTAATCTGGAAATATGGACCTCTCCTTGGAAGAAGGAGAGGAAGACATTCCTGACGTTTTGAGGCCTCATTCTGTCAGTGTTTAAGAGGTGTTTGGTGCCCTTAATAACATGCTCTAACTTTTGTTCATCCCTGAATTGGTCAGGCACTTGTACTAGACGATTGTTGTAGATTCATTTCAACTGGAACCATTCTATTCTATTCTATTCTATTCTATTCTATTCTATTCTATTCTATTCTATTCTATTCTATTCTATTCTATTTGACTCCATAGAGATGTGCAAAGTGCCATAAATGTTCTTCTTGGAGGCAGGAGGATACCTTTTCCAGAAAACGGACCTCAAAGTTCTGTTCTGTCCTCTGCTCTTTTTGATGGCCAACTTGGCTACAATCAGATAGAGACTGCTGAGAAAGTGTTTCAGCTTTCTGACGTCTCAGATAAAAATTCTATAAGCCAAAAAAGTACAAGAAGAAGTAACAGAGTCTGGAGGAGTCAGAGAAAATTCTGGGACCTGTTACAACCAGTAAGATTCCCCTTGTGGCCTAGAAATCATGGACAGATGACCTCTTCAAGTACACGCATGCTCAGATTTTTTTCTTGTGAAAAAGAGTGGTTTTATTATTGTCACTACCAGTTTCCCGTAATGGCTAGGTGGGATGAAAAGAGTATACGAAGCAGTGGTGCTTAGTGGCAATTTTTAATTTTTGAGTTGGAAGTGGAGAACATAGGTGTTATTTACATGAAGAGGTGTCCTTGGGAGATGCTTTCATGACTTTTCCTTAAGTTTCATCCACGTGGCTGGAAGAGAAGGATGAGTCACAGAAAGCTAGATACCAAGAGTGGTGGGTCTGTACCATAAAGACATGGTACATTGGGCAAAACATAGATACAGGGACCTTCCTTGTCACACATTTGCAGATGTTAATTTAAGGATCTAGACAAAAGAATTAGGAGAAACTTAAATTGAGAAGGAAGATTCTGAAAAAAAAAATTGGATGTGTATGCTTATCAGTTGGGTGGGATATGAAGAGGGTGGTTGAGTAGAAGCAGACTTCCAGAAGACTTTTTGTCTAATATAGGGAAAAGACAATGTAATTTTATATTTTCGTAGTTCTGTCATTCCAAACTGAATTTTGTAACCTAATCCTGAAGTTAAAATGATTAGGTTGTTCTGAGTGGTCTACTCGTCCAATATGTTTTATTTGTTTTAGCTTCCTGCTCTCTAATTTTCACTGAACATTGCCATCACAAAGATAAAAACTAGCAAAGTTGGAAAGTGTCTATTAACATAATTTATGTGGTACAGTTAAAGTTTCTTACAGATGCCTAGTTTTCCACCTTCACAGAAAAGCATTTCAGTGCTATTAGCAAGACTCTTTGCACTTTTTTATGTCATGTGAAAAATGTTCCACTCTGTAAGTATTGGAGGGCTTAATATTGCAAGTGTTGCCAAATAGTGCTGGAGAAGGAAGTAGAGCAAATATAATTTTCCACAAGGGTAATGAGACCTGATTAACAAAGTTGCAAAGCCGCAACTAGCAAGCCAAAATTAAAAATTCTAGAGAAATTGATTTAGTGTCCGTGTTCCTACCTGCTGTTGACTGGGTTAGACTATGGTCTTGTCATTGACTTCTGTGCCATAATTTAATTATAGTAGTTCATTCTTTCTGGATAGCACTATCCTTGGAGCAACATACTAATACATCATTGGCTGTTGATGATCACAAATGATGAATCACGCTAATATATCATTAGCTCTGTCACACAGGTGGTTTTACAGATTAATTTCATCAGAGGAACAACCTATGATGATGATGCATTACTCAAAAGCTAATTTTGATAAGAATGTGTGTTACATCATTTTGCATTCAAATGTTATTTAATTTATTTAAAACTTAATTACTATGCTTTCAAATAATAGGACTGACTGACCAAAGCAAGTGTGTTCCTGGAAAATCTGGACAAACATGTAATACATTGGGGCTGGGCTAGACTATATAGTTAAGATAAAAAATGGTATGAAACCAAAGAGAAGCTGTGAAGAAATGCAAGATTTCTTACAGAGAATACATCACTGAAGAAAAAGTGTTAGAGCTCCGCATAAATATTGCAAAAACATTAAATCAAACAAAAGAGGGCAAAAACCTGTAGTATATATATAACTGCAGTAAAACAGAATATTTACTACTAAAATTTCATTTACATTTTAGAGAAAGATATTATTTTGTGGGCTCATTTTTATTTGACTTCTTGTTCCTGGCATCCATCTTTTGATCTTCATCAAGAGAGATTCATTAGCTTTCATCTCCCCAGTAAAAATACATCTTTTCCACACAGGTGTTACTTTTTCTGAACTCCATTATCACAGTACAAAGCATCCATGGTATCTCTACCATGTAAATTGTAAATGTGGTGTGCAGTTCTGGTCATCCTCTCTTAGAAGAGAAAACTAGAAAAAGGATGACAAAACAAGGTGAGCTGTATGATAACTTCTGTATGGGGAGAAGCGTAAGAGGCTGGGATTTAGAACAGAGTATTTATAAAGAAATAGACATCTAGAAAGGAAGGAATGCTTGAAAAGCTGCACCAGAAATGAAATTGTCTACTATTTTATCCCGAAGAAGAAGGGAAGACATGCAATAAAATTCTAAGCATTTAAAACAAAGAGAAAGAAGTAAACATTTCCTGATATCACAGTTGAGTCATAGAGACATAAAACATAAATGGTCTCACAAAAGTCTTAAACAGATTAAAACTGAATTCAGTTTTTGGCCCAGGAAGTTCCTGATGTACTGGAGAGTTTTGAAAATTAAAAATAAATAAATCGATAATTTATTCTAGCCATACTTCTGCCCTTAAGTATCTACTACATTAATATTGCTCAACAGAGGTTCACAGACTTGACTTTTCATCAGACCTACTAGTGACATTATTTAATAGCACAAAATTACTAGGTCATCAGCCTTTGCATAATACTGGCACTTCATGAATCAGACAGTAAGTCCCTGGGAACAACTCTGACAACAGATAGATTCTTTTTTACCTCGTTGCTCTAATAGATAACAGAACACAAATTGTCGGCAGTTGATCTCAGCTTTTGTCTATGCTTTGTCATTAATTCTACATTATTTCATTGCCGTGATTTCTGTGGTGAATTATGATATGTCTGCTGTATTATCCATCTGTATTTTTTTTCATGAACATCCAAGAACTGAATTCAGTGTTATGAGAGCAATTGAAAAATAGATTGAATAATTGTCTTTAGGTTTAGAAAGTAAGAACCTCATATGTGGGTTAATGATTCCTCTGTAAAAAAAAAAAGACCTTCTTGAGGAATTTTCTTTTTTTTTGGTAAATATCCCTCAATGTATTTTAAAATTTATGAAGTATGTATAACTTCAACAGAAAACAGAGGTGACATAAAAAAAATATTTTTTTTCTAAAAATTTCATACAGAGAAAAAAGCTCTACTACAGTAAAAGAAAATGACTGAAAAATATGACATCATGGGATTCCTTCTCTCATCTTTCAGTGGCTGAAGATTCAACTTAATTACTTCTCAAACAAGAAACTGTCTTTTCTGCTACTGCTAGCTCTCATGATCTGACACAGAATGTACTTTCTTCCAGAGAAAAGGATCAGAAAGTCACTGGTACAATCCCATGTTCAGATTGCAACCTGAGTGACATGAATTCAGGTGCTCTTGTTGTTCCAGCATCTTTCCTGAAGTGTCTGTTTGGTCCTAAAAAAAAATTAAGCTCACTTCCCTCCCCTCTTCCTGTTTCCTTATGAAACTCAGTATTTAGGCTGAGTTACATGAGTTTACAAATGAATACATGGAAGAAAGAGCTCTTTGAAATGAAGGTGTCATTTACAGTCACACTTTTTCAGGGAGAATCAAACCTGAAAAAAAGAAATACTACAGAAGGAGCTGCATAGGTTAGGGAGCTAAAAATTTAATGGTTTGCTTTTGCTTTTAGGGTAGGGTGAGGGTTTTTTGTATTTTGTTTTGATTGGGTTTTTTTGACATTTTAATGCAGTTATTTTATTGTTTTTATTATCTTGCGCTATTATGTATAAGAATATGTTAGTGGGTGAAATTTTCTGTATACAAATATGTTATCTTGCAGTAGCGGGATATGTAATCATTCTCTGCTACAGTGTTAGTCCAATATTGCTTTAGATTCATTAATAATTAGGCGTAGGATCATGGTTCTGTCTCAGAGAAGACCTCTATTTCCAAATGTAATATCTGGGAGAAAATGTACCGTGGAACAAAATACATATGATATTTAAACATCCAAATTAGTCTTTCTGTAAAAGTTCCAGTCCTTTGGCAAAATCAGTTTGAAACAGCTCATATATAATACAGAAGTAATTTAAAAGATTTAATACATGGTAATTTATGCCAATAATGACAATATCTAATCAGAAAAAAAAACAAATCAAATTGTGATAACTGATAGTAAAAATTAAAAAAATCTCATTTTTAACATCAGCTGACATATAATTGATGAAAAGCAGACTTCACATCTGACGCATTAAAGTGCACTGATAAAGAAGCTCTAGCAGCAGAGAAAGAAACACACATCACTGACCTCATCTCACCTGTGTCTTCTGAAGTTTAACCTAAATGTGCCTAATTAGTCTAACCTAATTATGTACGTTTCTTCTGCAATGAATGACAAGCATTTTTTCCAGGAAACCATTATTTCTGCCTTAAAACAAGTTATTCTTTGGATGCTGGAATATCTATTAATATGGAAAGAACTGGGCTACTGTCTAGACAAGTAAACTAGTTTTTTTGGTGGGTGGGGTTTTTTTTGTTGGTTTTTTTTTGTTGTTGGTTTTTTTTTCCATGGTTAAAATTAGGTAAAACAGATCATGCTACCAGAATTGTAATCTGTTCCACATTGTTGATACCTAACTCTAGAGGTCTAAAGACAAGTATCTATATAGGACCTAAATTACAAAACCCAGGAGGTCCTGTCAATATAGGAAATATAGCTGAGAGAGAAGACATCTGGCTAAACATAGATATCTCTTTTTAGAGTGAACTGAGTAGTTTTTCAGAATTGTTGTAGGTTCAGTGATCAGAGGTTCCCTTTCAAGCACAAAAATGGGAGCTTAAAGCTATAGGCTACATGCAAACATGTGTACACAGACATCTATTTTAAGCTGTCTGCAGTCTGAGTTAAGTCTTACTCATGGGACCAATTCAGTTGCTCAAAAACAGGCATCTTTTGCCATTGGAAGCATTACAAGATACTCAAGACATTCATATAGTTCTATTGTATACAGAGCAGGACACAAGGAGGTCCTTCACCTTCTGAAGCAACAGCTGGATGTTAAGTGAAAATGACAGATCACTTCAGCTCAAAAGATACAGTAAAAATGAGGAGAAGGAGGTAACTATTATAATTTAATAAGTTAATAACTATTATGTTTCTTATTTTCCAATGTGAGAAATGCAAGACCTACTTTCGCAGAATGATAGAGTCATGGAATTGTCAGAGTTGGAAGGGACCCCTAGAGATCATCTAGTCCAACTCAGCTGCTAAAGCAGCATTGCCTACAGCACATTACTCAGGACTGCATCCAGGTGGGCCTTGAAGATCTCCAGACAAGGGGACTCCACAAACACCCTGGGCAACCTGTTCCAGTGCTCTGACTTTCATCAAGTCTAACTAAAGCATGCTAACTTTGACTGTAAAGTAAACTACAAACCAACATCTGAAAAATGAGAAAACAATTTTAATCACGTATTTGCACCCTCCTGAATAATGTGCACTCTGAGTGAAAAATATAAGTGTAAAATGAACTACATGAAAATGAAATCCAGTTCTTGCTGGAGATTTGATAGTGTAAAAGAAAGTTATGGTTTTAAATTAAGCCTTGCTGGGTATTGAGAACAACTTTCCAAATATTTTCAGTTGGAATGTAAAGGTATGATTATAAGAAAAATATTCCTAACTGGAAATCAGTAATCAGCTCTAGTCTATGACTTTAGATAAGTTAAATAAAATCAAAAAAGATATTCATATAATCATAGAATTGTCTAGGTTGGAAGGGATCTTTAAGATCATCTAGTTCAACCACCAACGTAACTCTCATAAAAAACCACAAAAAAATCCCATCATCACTACACCATGTCACTAAGCTCTCTATCAACCTGTCTTTTGAATACCTCCATGGATGGTGCCTCAACCACCTCGCTGGGCAGCCCATTCCAATGTTTAATAACCCTTTCAGTGTAAAAATTTTTCCTGATATCCAATCTGAACCTCCCCTGGCACAACTTGAGGTCATTTCATCTTGTCCTATGGCCTGTGACTTGGGAGAAGAAACCAACCCCCACTCTCTACAATCTCCTTTCAGGTAGTTGTAGAGAGAATAAGGTCTCCCCTCAGCCTCTTCTTCTCTAGGCTGAACAATCCCAGCTCCCTCAGTCTCTTCTCATAAAGCTTACTCTACAGACCCTTCACCAGCTTTATTGCCCTTCTCTGGACTTGCTCCAATTGCAGAGTAATTTGGAATAATCTCAAGAACCATTACCACTGAGAGAAAAGTGGAGATGTATTAAAAAAAATAACATGTATAGTACATGCATCAGAATTCTTCCTTTGTCAGGGAACTGAATTTTTGGAAGAAAAGTGAAATTGGCTTCTCTGTCCCCCTTCCCTTCATTTTGTAGAAGGTTTCATGTTTTTATCTCTAATGACTGCATAAGATTAAAAAAAGCCTTCATGCCTGAAAGCAAGTTTTATTGAGACTCAACAGACACTTTTTGGGTCAATCCTTTCCGTCCTGTAGCATATTCTCAGAAAGAATTCTGATGAAATTTAATATCCCATTTGATACCGGAAACAAACAGCGATTGAAAATATATTTATAAAAGAGTTATTTCTGAAATATGCCTTAGAGTCAATAAAAGACACAAAACAAGATTAGTAATTTACCTGCTTGCTTTATCAGAAAGATCAAAATCTATTTAAACCCCTTTTCAAGGTAGATGGTTCTCCTTGCAGAAAGACTTGGGAGGTTACAGGGAAGAAAAAAGTCTGCGACTCTCAGTGAATTTGATCAAGTAGGAGTTCTGTCTACCATCCACAACTGATAAATAACATATATTCCATGTAATTCTAGGAGGATTCATTTTTCATTAGAGACACTGCTGATGGTCCCATCCTCCCTTCTGATTTCCTTGCAACTTGGCTACAAAGTATTCAGTGTTGTTCTGAGTTAATAAGGATTTCCATAACATTGAAATAGTCAAAATGAAAACATCTTTTTATGCAATCTGTAACAAAGGTCTAAAATATAGTCCTCTGATTTCCCATATCTTGCATTTGATGCTCTGAGTTCCCAAACAGCTCAGAGGTATTTTCAGAAATATGAAGAAATAGAAAGTTAAACCTTTTTTTTCTTTTTTTCCTTTTTTTTTTTTCTTTTTTTTCTGGGTATTTAAAAGGTACTTCAAAAATATCTAATAGAAAGCAGTTTGATTCTGAACATTTTGACTTGTCATAGTGATATATGAGCATCATAACCTAGTCTACTTCAGCTTTAAGAGTACTGACAGGAATGAAATTGTCTTTGTAGGAGGTCACTAGCAGAATTCTGTAAAATTTTCGACAGGTATGGTGCAGACACCTATATTTGAACAAGATGTCTAGAATTCCCTTAAATGCAGACAATTAGAGTGTAGAGCAATTTCATTTTAACGTTCTCTCAAACCTGATGAAAAAAAAAAATACTTACCCTTTTTTTTCTTTGTTTTTGTTAAGAACCTAGTGGCATACTAGCATACTTGTATAAAGCTTAGTGTGTTCATGTAGTTTGTACACAGTACTTCCCATCCACGCAAGGTACATTTCTTCAAGTTTTAATATATTTTTAAAAAACTGAAATTCTTCTAGGTACAATCTGTTCTGAATATAGTATTGACAGCTTGATGTTGTTCTGCTTATAGAACATATTTCTGAATAGACTGCTATCCTAATGAAACGGCAGGACTAGAAGTTCTTGAGGAACATCCTAGAAGAGAAGACTCCATAGATTTAAAGTGACTAAATTAAACAACATGCTCATTAAATCTTAATGAGAAGGATTGTTGTATTTGTGGATGCAAAACTTACAGTAACTCGTTAAGTCACCTGAAACAAATATTACTTTAATATTTCAGTGTTGTTTATTGTAGATGTTTAATTGCTTAACATAGTCCAATATGAAATATTTGTCAACTGGACAATTATATTTATGCAAGAGCTAGGCTCTGTGGAATCCTCCTGTAACTGTGACAATGTTGACTTTTTTTTTTTTAATATTGATTAAAAAGATGTTTAAGGATATTTTCAGCAAAGGGAAATGAAAAAAGTAGAGAAATTAGATCCTTCATAAATCAATATTAATCATGCAATGCATTTCAATTAAAAATACAACAAATTTTCAGAGTATTAGGATGTGCAGGATAGGGGTACATGCGTTATTAAGGCTTTTTTTTTTTTTTTT
>VXBW01003226.1:454032-469723 GCA_013400375.1 Thinocorus orbignyianus | reverse complement strand
TTTTTTCCCTTTCTTTCTTTTTTAATTAATTGAGTATGGGGCACTTTACTGCTTCTGAATATATTTCCAATGTGATTGCATTTTTTCCCAATGCTTACTAAATTGATCAATAGAAATGTCATGGAGCTATACTTTAATTTTCCTGTCTGATTATTTGTTTTAATGGCAAAACGTTACTCAGATAGAATTAGAAGTACGAGGCGTTACTGAAACGACTGTGGTCTTATATTTTTGGAGATACCTGACACTTAGCTTTAATAGCTGCTATGACTGCATCACTAATGCACACAGGAATAATTGTTAACTGTCAAGAACACAATATATTTCTAATCATATTCCATCAATGACATGTGTTTTACATTGTTAAATCATTTTGGCTGAAAAATAAAGGCTCAGAATGGAATATAAAAAGCTCGTTCTTTGAGTTTCTTTGCATTATTCATAAATGCAGTACCTTGTCAGCACTTAGAGTGTAATCAAAACATAAATGATGTACGAATATTTTGTGTTCAAACTGCATGTAGGATGTTCCTAAGTTACACAATACATTGCATTGTGCTTTTTATAGTCAGTATAAAATTTTAACTATGTATGTCATAAACTCTGTAAAAACAGGACTGTCTACTCTTCCCTTTTTGTTCTCTGATTCAAAAGGATGAGTTGAAATTAAAGAAGGTAACCCACAAAAATTCAACAAGTTGTTTTATCCTTTACTATTGTATCTCATTCACACTCATTATGCTGTTGCATGGCATAACTTGATATCATTTTCAAATTAACTCTCTTGAGCACTGTTTGGAGCATTTCAGAGATAAATAACAACATGAATAAATACAAAAATGCCACGACAGACTTTTTCTACACAGTGAAGAAAAGGATTATGAATTGCGACTTCTGGATACTAACAGCTTGGAGTCTCTGAATTCAAAGCTGAAGAAAAAAGCAGTCTAGATTCTGAAGAAATTATGAAGTAGCAAAGATAAAACAAAATTTAACACACTGTAATTCTACAAAAAGAAAAAGAATTAAAAAGGGGGTGCAATAGTTTACATTTGAAAATGCAGAAAAGATAAGTTGAAAGTACTTTTAGTGTCTTCTTTGATGGAGACATTACAGAAAAATATTCCTCCTGTTATATTAGGTGGCTTTCCTGTTACATGCCAGTTTTTCAGCACAATCATGTAAATAACAGTTTGCTTACTGTATTTTCTCTAATTTTGCTTGGGGACACTTGAGTGCAGTAAAATAAAATCATAGAATGATAGAATGGTTTGGGTTGGAAAGGACCTTAAAGATCACCAAGTTCCAACCCCTCTGCCATGTGCAGGGACACCTCCCACTAGAGTAGGTTGCTCAAAGCCCCATCCAGCCTGGCCTTGAATACCTCCAAGGACAGGGCAGCCACAACTTCTTTGGGCAACCTGGACCACTACCTAAAAGTACAGTAAAGAATTTCTTCCTAATATCTATCTCTCCTCTTTCAGTTTAAAACCATTATCCATCATCTTATTGCTCCACTCCCTGATTAAGAGTGTCTCCCCGTCTCTCCTGNAAGAGTGTCTCCCCTTCTCTCCTGTAGGCCCCCTTTAGGTATTGGAAGGCCATTATAAGGTCTCCCTGGAGCTTTCTCTCCTCCAGATTGAACAGCCCCAACTTTCTCAGCCTGTCTTCATAAGAGAGGTGCTCTCAATCTATTCTCTACCCAGTTTGTATTTGTGCTTGTATTGCCCTGACCCACATGCAGCACCTTGCACTTGGCTTGGTTGAACCTCATGAGATTCGCACAGATCCACTTCTCAAGCCTCTCCAGGTCCCTCTGGATGGCAACCCTTCCCTCCAGTGTGTCAATTATACCTTTGGTGTTTTTGACAAACTTGCTGAGGGTTCAATCAATCCCATTGTCCATGTCTCTGACAGAGATGTTGACCAGCACTGGTCCCAGTACTAACCCCTGTGGAAAATGTAACTAGGAAACAGAAACAGCTTCAACTTTAACCGAAGTTATAACATAATACCATTCTCTGGAAGACATTGATTTCTATGCACAAATCCAACAGAATGCACGAATTTTGCTGAATATTTTTCTGCATTGAGTTATAAAGATTAAACGGAATACTGATTATTTGACGATTTTTTGTGCTGGAATAAATATCATGCATTTATGCACTTTTTCCAGGCAAAAACCCAATGAATCTGCTTTCAGTTGTGAAGTTTCATAACTTACAATGTCATGTCTACAGTCCAAAATATTTTCAAGTTAAATACCAGTCAAGTGTACTCTTGTTTTTCTCCCTCCCTTACACTGAAACATTTTGACAGAATATCTGCGAATAAGCTTTTGGTGAAAAATAGAGATTATTTTGCAGGATAGACATTCAAATTTAAATCAGTTCCCTATTTGAAGCAATTGGAATATCTTGCGACCCAATATTCAAAGTGTAGGGTAACATCTTTCCAAAATCAGAACTTTTTGATAGAAATCAGACAAACACACATACATACATGTAATCTATACTTGGCAATATTAGCATTTTTTTGTCTAGTACTAAGTTTTCCTTTTATTTTAGCCCACATGGGACTAGATACTATACAAACACAGAACTAAAGGATGTTTCTTTGTCTAACAAGTTCTTTGTCAAAATCCAAGACAAATTTTATCACTTGATTGCACACAGAAAGGTTAATTTAAGTTACTGTGTTAAGTCAGCATGTGGTATCATCAAACCCACAGCCTAACTGTTGTTGAGACTTTTTACAGCAGATCAAGGAATAATTAAGAGGTATTTTTCAGAAGTATTTGGGGACCACCTTTGAAATATGAAATAATGTTTCTTAAAAAATGTAATAGTAAGTAATTGAGACTAATCAGGTGGGGACTGTATGTAAGAGTAAGTAATTGAGACTGATCAGTTGGGGACTGTAGCAAGGTAATAACAATCAGTGAGAGCAAATACAGAGGATGAGAGAAGACGTTGAGACACTAAGAACCTTGATTTGAAAAATACAAGAAACAGGGAGTTTTAAAGAGCTGAATGATACAGGCAATAGTATAGACTATGAATGATGTTTTTACGTAGTGTTCTGACTTGCAGTGGACAAGACCAAAAAAAGATTTTCTACTAGTCAATAACAAATACAATAGTCTGTTCAAATGTTTTCCTTGCAGGAAAAGCCGTATCCAAGAAACATTATACAATCTGTAATTGAGAACTCCTACTTTCATAAAATTATGGAACCAGAGAACAGTTTGTGTTGGAAAGGACTTTGGAAGATCATCTAATCCAAACTTCCTACCAGGGGTTAGACTTTCAGTTTAAAACCGTTGTTCCTTGTCCTGTCACTACAGCCCTTGGAAGAAAGTCTCTATTCAGTTTTTCTTATAAGCCCCCTTTAAGTACTGAAAGGCCACAGCAAGGTCTCCCCAGTGCCTTCTCATCTCCAAGCTGAAAATTGCTAACCATCTCAGCTTTTCTTTGTAGGAGAGGTGTTCCAGCCCTTATTTTTGTGTCCCTCATCTGGATCTGTTCTAACAAGTCCATACCTTTCCTGTGTTGGGTACTCCAAAGCCAGACCCAGTTCTTCATGTGGAGTCTCATCAGAGCATAGTAGAGGGGAAAATTCCCCTCCCTTGACTATATTTTTGTTTTTGCAGTCCAGAATAGTATTTACTTTCTGGCCTGAATACACACATTGCTAGTTCATGTCAAATTTTTGGTCCGTGAGTATCGCCAAGTACTTCTCCATAGAGCTGCTCTCAATCCCTTCATCCCCCAGCCTGTGTTGATACTGGAGATTGTTGTAACCCAGGTGCAGGACCTTGAATTTAGGCCTCAATAAACTTCATGGGCCCACTCCTCAAGCTTGTGAAGGTCCCTCCGGATGGCATTCCTTTCCTCCAGAGAATCAGCTGTACCACTCAGCCTGATGTCATCTGCAAACTTGTTGAGGATGCATTCAATCTTACTGTCTATGTCATTGATGGAGATATGGACCAACCAGCTCTTTATCCGTCGAACAGTCCATCTGTTAAACCCATGTCTCTACAATGTAGCAGCAAGAATACTGCAGGAGATTGCATCAAAAGCCTTACAGAAGTCTATGTCGATGATATCCTTAGCTCTTCTCCTGTCCACTGACGCAGTGACTCTTGTAAAAGGCCACTAGATTAGTGAGGCATGATTTGCACTTGGTAAAGTCACATTGGCTCTCTCTAATTACCTCCCTGTCCTCCATGTTTTGATGTGTCTTCCAGGATTGCCTGCTCCATGATCTTATCAGGCATGGACATCAGATGAGTACTGAAAGCCTTACCTCCTGGAGCCAAGATGAGTATTGGAGTAGTTTTTGAAAGTGGTCCAACCACTGTAGTAGCAAAAGCCTATTTGGCATTGTGATCACTGCCATGTTTTAGAGTAAAGAAGCCAGACCTACTTCATCAGGTGCCTGTCTTCAGACAAAGGTTAGACAGACTGGCTCCCAAGAAGGCATAGGTGCCTAGCTGCTACCATTTCTCTCCTTAGCTAGTGAATAATGATAGTTATCTAACATAGTAATTCCAAGTAATGAGAATTTGTGATTGATTTTCTAAGAACTTGTATTAGGAGACTTCAGTCATTGCACTAAGGCTAGATGCCCAACATGTGTGCTTAATTAAGGTGCCCAGATTGTGGATTTCAGCCAAAATTCCAGACACAGTCAATACAGTTAATGGAGTCACTTTTTAATGCCATATAATGAGCTCTCTACGTATCCGGTCATTTAGAAAAGTCTGGGAAATATGACACAGGAGCCGTGAAAAAGCCACATCTCTCATCTCTCTAGGCTAGACCCTGAAAGTCAGGCAAGATATGCCAGGGCATCTCAAATCTTATTAGACACATATGTCCTTATAACTAAACTGAGTATTACTTATTTTAAAAGCTTTAACCATCCTGTAGTCATGCTGGTCATATGTGGTTTTTTATTTATTTATTTATTTTTAATTTCCTCCATCTGGCATTACTTGACACTGTATAATACTGCATATGTTAGTGGGCTCAACTTCCACAGAATACTGACTGTAATATTCTGGGGGATCTTGTATGTCTGTGGTCTCTCTACATGTCTTCCATTTAACAGAAATGTAGCACTACAATTTCTTGACACTCTTCCTCAAAGTTCAAGTCAGACTGTGATTTTTCCATGTCTGTAGGCACTCTGTGGTATATATATTTAAAAACTTAGATATACATCTACTGAAGCTGGCTAGAATCTACAATTTTCGGAAAAAAAAAATAAAAATTATTTTTCTAAAGAGTTGTGAAAAATACTTGAAAAATCTTGCCTGGGTTATGAGTATTCAGTCATAAAACTTATGTGTTAAACCTTTTGTACTATTAATGACTAATTGCTAAAGGCAGAATAGGAAATTTAAACTAAGACTTCAGGATCAAAATTTTTCCAAGCAAAACAGATGAGACCTAGTGTTTCCATCTAATAAACTTAACATAAAAATCTGGATAAAATAAAGCCTGAAATAAACTATGCCTGTCTGCAGAAAATAACTTTCAAGTTGTATTTAAAAGTGGATCTAAACTGGATAAGTTATTTAAAATGAGAAAATGCTGCATCTAAAAATCATTGCAAGGAGTTTTAAATGGAAATAAAATACCGATATATTTAATTGCATGCAATTAAAATGCACTTCAACCCCCAAGCAACATTTGCATTGAAAGACTACTTATGGAGAAATAAAAAGTAATAAAGAATTCTAAGACTCCAGTGGAATAATTTAAAAACAATATAGTGAATTTATTAAATTTGACATGGAAGATTACTATAATTAAATAGGAAAATACTTATTTTGATTTGAGACCTTCTTTCAGAAGCTATGTATTACTGGTGTTGTGCAATGTTCTCTTTAACATGGTTACACGGAAAGTACAAACACATTTAGTGACAACGGCACCAGTTTCACTTAAACAGTGTCAACAAAGACATATTTAGTCTTAGTTAATGAAAGTAGGCTAAATAATATAGTTCACACTATTTGTTGGAAATACATTAAGGAACAGCAAAGAAAGATGTACAATATGTACAAAAGGTAGAAATAGATTAGAAATAGCCCTGCTCCCAGTGGGTACCGATTTTAAATATCTAAATGAAATATACTAGTATAATGCTTAATTCAAAATTTTTCCCCTATGTAGAACACAGGAAGAATTTTGAAATCACAATGAAACATAGAATTGTAGAGCAGCCCAGGTTGGAAGGGATCTGAGAAGATCATCTGGTCCAATTTTTCATGGGAAAGAGACCTTCAACGAAATTATCTAACATCCTGTACAGTCGCATCTTGAAAATCTCCAGTGATTGATTCTACCTCCATTGACAGACTCTACCATGTCCCTGGGAAGACTGTTGCAGTGATTGATTATTCTTATTGTAAAAAATTTCTTTCTTATATTGAGATGAATCATCTCCTGAAGCACCATCCCTTGTCTTCCCCGTTTGGTTTTTTTGTGAAGACTTTGCGGCTGCCTTTTAAGTTCTGTCATACTGTGACAAGGTCGCCTTGAGCCTTTTCTTCTCCAGGGAGAAGAGATTCAACTTCTTCAGTCTTCCCTCACAAGGTGGGTTCTCCAGCCCTTTGGTTATTTTTGTGGCCTTCCTTTGAAGCCTTTCCTTTCTGTCTGTGTCTTTTTTGAATTGTGAGGACCAGAACTGAACATGGTACTCCAGGTGTGGCCCGACAAATGCTGAGTAGAGTGGTATGAACATCTATCTGTGCTTGTGAATATTATATTAAATCCTAATTTTTCAGAATACAAAAGACTGAGAAGAGATTAGGAGACAAGGGTTTTGTGCATCTATCTGATATATTAAGTGTGGAAAGGAAGAGTATAAAAATAAAGAAATCTGTAAATGTAGTGATTTTATTTTAATAAAATGTTAGGATTTACCTCCTGATTTACTAATACGCAGAGTCACTGCTATTCTTGTGTATTGATATATTCAACCTTGCTTGTTATGCAAAAAGTTATCTGTGTTACAGTGCACCCTGAAGCCGTTTTTTCACATCTATGGAGTGTCACAAAATACAAATGCAACATCACATAGTTCAGCAGGACGTGCTGTAATTCTCTTGCTATGTTTTAATAAAAATAAATTGCAAATAAATGTTCATGGCAGGAAATTGCTAACTAGTCATTGTTTGAACTGTATGTCTGTTGCTTGGGATGATTTGTATTTAGTAGAATCAAATAAAACTTTCTCAGTTCAGTAGTGTCACCTTGTATTCAATATTTAATGATAATAGTAAACAAATACTTATATTTATAACTCACATTATACATAATATGTATCTCTGTAGATTTACACAGTCAGACATAGATACTTGAGACTTCTGAAGTATTGTCTGTCAAATAATGGTTTTCTAAGACTTATGCACTTGTGATCTTTCAGAAAAAAAATTAGCTCAAATGAACTTTTAGGGTAAAATAACTAAACCACTTGAATAATTTTGCCATTTTTTTATATATAATATTTTTATATTTAGGCTTCTTGATAAATTTAGATAAATTCTGTTTCTTTTGATACAAGCTTAGACTGGTTTAAGCAATCCACTTTAAATGTATAGTTTTAGTTACCTTGAATTTATTTTCCGGACTCTCCTTATGTGGCCACATCCAAGGCAATGCCTAAACTGAGGAACTCATGAATGGGGATAACTGTGCTAGTTTTAGTCCAGTGAACACAAGCAGTGTTCATTTACTTTTTCTCCTGCAAAATATGATTAAAGTTGTTCAAAGGGTGTAGTCCACTACAATTTTGGTTACAATAGACTCACTTACTAAGAAATTTGTAGTTAACACTATGCTGTTATTGTAAAATGAACATTAAGATCAGTCTCATTAAAATTGTACACAAGAAATATATTATATATTCTAAATTTATTTCATATTTGAAGGTGGTTGGTTAAAATATTTTCAACTATTGGGTGTTTAAAACAGTACTCAAAAGTTCCATAGATCTCACGTACATTTAGCCATAGCAGTCATATTGTGAAAATTTAAAATTTTTTGTGTCACTAAATCCTACTACAATTTCAACAAAGGTTAAAAAAAATAATCTCAGAGAATGCTTATTTAACAAGAAAAAAAATCTGGTTTTCTCCAATTACTTTTGTAAATCCAATTAACCACTGATTATGTTTGCATGTTTTTCATTCATGTACAGTACTGAGACTGATTATTGTTTACAAATATTCCCTAGAGAGGATAGTGTTCTAAAAATAGGTAAAGGAAGTTAGGATGCTTCTGGTAAATCATCTGTGACCATCTGTCTAGACAGTTTTTGTAGTTTTCCAGTTTCTGCAGCCTGATTCAGTCCTATTTTCTCAATAATTATTCCTTTATCAAAAATCCTTGTGCTACTATATGGCACAAGATTTCTTTCTTGCTCTGATTGCTAGGTGTGACACCTAATTTGTTCAAGAGTATTTTGCATTTTGGCCATCTTGCCTTTATAATGAGGGCTTTACATTTTCTTGATTTTCACCATCATTTAGCTGCCATTGATTATTGTGTCTGAACCTCAGCTACTGGTCCAGGAACAGCTCTGTTGTAACTTGTGAGTCAGATTTTCAAAATGGTATGGACACCTTAGAAGATTAGAAAAATTCATAATGCAGTAGATGACTGTGTTTGAGTAGCTAAATATATCCCCTGGAAAATAAGATTATCCCAGCAATTCAGACTCAGATTCCAGAAGGAGACAGAAACCATATATATTCATTTATGCTCATATGAGTTTAGAAACTGCATACTCTCATTTATCTTTATTGACTACAATCAGAGATTAGGGTGGCTACCTGAGATTTAAACACCTAACTTCAGGTACTTAAGACTTTGTATAAGAATTCTATTTCTACATTCAAAATGAATGCTGAAATAATTTAGCAACTCTAAAATTACATTTCAAATAGACATTGAAATATACCAGCATATTCAGAAAGCCAGAATACTATTCACAAGCTGACACAGTTATTAACCTCAATTTGTCACACTGCTCACATTGTTTATAATGCTTTACATTATTATAATGTTTTTTCGTTCTTCAGTTCAGTGACAAAAACCTGCAGAGGAAAAGAACACCCAGCTCCCCCCACAAAAAATGAAGAAAGAAAGGCTCCAGGGAGAGCTGGCAAGGTATAGAATAATCATCACAAGATCTTTTTTGACCCTTCCTAGCCTTTTCTTTTTTTTTTGGGTCAACCTAAAAATTATTTATAGTGGTATCATACCATACATTTTGGATGGGAGTTACGTGACACATTGCAACTGAACTGTTGAAGCTAGTTTTGCTACCTTTACAGGCGTGACAGTGCAAAAGAAGAGCTTCCCATGAAAAACAGAGATTTCTGTGGCACCACTGTTTCCTCAGAAAGCTGAAGAATTGACAAGAGTGTGTTATGCCCCATTTATCTCTTTTATGGTTTACAGGGAGGTCCTTAGAAACCGTCTTCTTCGTCAAGCAGTAGACAAAAATTTAGACTTTCCTCACAGGAAAAGAGAGAAAGAAAGGTGGTTGGAAGTAATCTTTTTATATTAGGACCATTCTGATAACAGAAAAGTTGGGACTTGGATATCTGGAGCTTTTGTCTCAACTCAGTAATAATAATGTGTTATTGACTTGGGTTGGTTGCTTTTGAAGTTTTAGCTTTTCTGTTTGCCTATTTTTTTCAATGTAGAAGTCAATACCTACTTCAGCAAATTTATTTCAACTTTTATATTTCTCCCACTTTTTCCAGTCAGTTATGAAAATGACCAGTCTAGATCCTTTTTTTTTTTTTTTTAACTGACTTGGATTTTTCTGCTAACAGTGGTTTGTCTTGATTCAAGATGATAGATATGAGATTACAACCACTTCTGTTTTTCTGTTATCAGCTTTGGTTCAATTAGGATTCTACTAGATAAAATAATAGAGGTCTGGCTTCATTTTATGCACGTCATTGCATGTTGGTGAGGGAGATTTTTTGCAATGGTTCTAAACCAAAAGAGGGTAGATTTAAATTAGATATAAGGAAGAAACTTTTTATTCTGAGGGTGGTGAGACACTGGAATATGCTGCCCAGAGAAGTTGTGGTTGTCCCATCACAAGAAGCATTCAAGATCAGATTGGATGGGGTTTTGAGCAACCTGATCTAGTGAATGATATCCCTGCTTTTGTCAGAGGAGGGTTTCACTAGGTGGTCTTTAAGGTCCCTTCCAAGCAGAACCATTCCATGATTCTGTGATTCTATATCTCAAATATCTCCTGCCTCAAATATTTCAGAAAGCAATGTCACTCAGATTGTCTCATCTATATTTTATTCTGTGTGTGTTTATATGTGGAAGTACGTCTGTTAATACACAGTTTGATGGACTCAGTGATGAAGTCCCAGCTCTGTTTATTAATTTGGAACAAGAATTTAGTTTGCATTTTTAACTTCAATAATTGTATATAGGTGAGCAGAAAAAGTTGTCCAGTGATCTTTTTACCTTGCAAGATCAAATCCCTCTTTTCATTGGGGAATACAAGGAGGGGGAAATTGCCCTATTTGTGAGCAAGGAGAAGAAATTTGTGGACCTCTGCCTAGGAACAGGAGTTGAGACAGCTGGGAGCTTGTTTGTAAGGATTAGAGGGCATTCTAACATTACTGTAGGTATCTGCTGTAGTCCATCTGACCACGAAGAAGAGGTAGATGAGGTCTTGTTCAGATGACTAAAAGTTCCCATATGTTTACAAGCCGTGGCCCTCATGAAGGACTTCAACAATCCTGATTTCTTCTGCAGGGGCAATACAACAGGTTTCAAGCAATCCAGAATGTTTCTGGTATATACTGATGACAACTGCCTGATTCTGATGGTCAAGGAAGCGATGAGCGGAGACATTCTGCTAGATCTCACTTTTACTAACAAGGAAGCACTGGTTAGAGATGAGAAGATTGGATGTACCCTTGGCTGTAGTAACCGTAAGATGGTGTTCATAGTCCTAACAGGAGGGAACAAGGCAAACAACAGGATCTCGGTCCTGTCTGATATGAGAGCAGACTTTGTCCTGTTCAGAGATCTGTTTGGAAGAATCCCAAGGGTCCTTGAAAAATGAAGAGTAGAGGACAGCTGGTTGGTTTTCATGGATCAAGAACAATCCATCTTGATTAGAAGGAACTCAAGCAAAAACCAGCAGGATGTCTGGATGGCTAAACAAGGAGATCTGATTAATCTTAAACATAAAAAGGAATGATAAAAGAAATAAATTCAGGAGCAGGTAACCAGGGAGAAAAATATATACAGTATTTGAGCATGTGGGTATGGAAACACATAAAATACCTTTCTTTCTTTGAGTGGTCAAACACTGGAACAGGTGCTCAGAGAGGTTGTGGAGTCACCATCCCTGGAGATATTCAACACCTGACCGGACATGGCACTGGGTAAAACCTCTACATGACCTTACTAGACCTCCTGCAATAACTTCCTGCCTTCACCATTCTGTGATTCTGTGACTCTATTATTATACATGGATTTAGCTTTTCTTGACCCAGATCAAGATAGATACTTCATGAATAAACACTGAAAAAAATGCAAGCAATAAGCCATAGCTTTCATTTTATGGTCACCATTTTTAACCATATACTGTTATACTTCCACTCTTCTCTGAAAACATATATTAGTATTTTATTCAGAATTAAGTTAATAAAGAAATATGAGAAAGGAATGAAAATATAATGCAAATATGAGCTATCAGATTTCCTGCTGAAAACACAGAATAAGGTCAGCAAAACTGCCAATATCTGCTAAGCATCTGAGTTATCAACAATGACAAATTGCCAAAGATATTGCATTTTATAGGATATGTGACACCCTGTAGGAAACTCCTGCTCCACTGCATGCAAAATGGAACTAATACAATTGTATTGTTCCCTCTTGTGTTCAAAGTCCCATCTATTCATCTTCAGCTGAATTCCATTCACCATGTAGCACTTTCAACAAACTTCCCTCCTTTTACTCCTGCCTCTGAAGTCCTCACAGTTTCAAACTATTTTGCCACTTTAAGAAATATGTGGCAAAGTTACTGGGATCCTTGGGCAGAATTTTGCATTTTCAGTTCAAATTTGACTCTAAATTCTGTAAATTCATTGAGGCCAGAGGCAGAAACACAGATATATTTTGTCAAAACCAAAAAGGCTGAATGAGGAAAGGTTGTGCTCTGATCCTGCTTTCCAAAATCAGTCAGGAAGACATCCTCCAGCATGGCACACATTGTATGCTTCAAACAGAGGATTTACAGCTCTGAGAACTGAGGTGTGCTCTTCGTGGTCTAAGTACAAATGATGCTCATGAGGAGGTATGCAGGTAAACTAGATCATTTTGAACAGATCTGGTGTATGCTGAAGATATCTCCTCTCATAGAAACATGAGAAAGTCTATGAGATTTGATGAATTGGTATGCCTCCAGTATTTTGTACCCATCTGAACTAACGTGGTGCTTTAGTCTTGTCTGGTTGTTATTTATAACATTTCTATTCAGGATACCTGAGTTCAATTATTTAATAATGTTGTGCTCATTTACTTTAATGAAGAATCTGTGCAAATTCTTTGCTTTATTGTTTTAAAAGCAAGATAATTCCAAATGCATGTAAATTGTAATTTTTTTTTATTTTTTTATTTTTTTTGTCTGGTGAAATTTGTTATAAATTTGGTGCTTCTTTCTTTCTATTACATTCAATTTTTTCTGTTCCTAGGTCTAGAAGAATAAAGACTTTATACCAAGCAACGACAAAAAAGATACCATATATTTCCAGTTTTTACATTAAATACCTAAGCCATTGAGTAAATGCACAGTTTTTTTCAGAGCTTTCTGTACTTNATATATATATATATAAAAATAACTTGTATATATATATATCACTATAGGAATAATACAAGTAACATTAGTGTTGAAGTACTATTTTAATATAATTTGTTATTTATATCTGTTTGGTTGTGGGTTTTTTGTGTTTGTTTTTTTTTTTTTAATTTTTTAAATAGAGCTGTGCAATTATTATTAAAAGTCTGAAACACCTTATTTCAAATGTAAACTTCTAAATAAGGATTGTATTTTGGAAATGAAATTGCAGACTCATGAGGCATTTCTTTTATAAAACTGCTGACAGAAACATAATAGGCAGTCTGCCCGTAAACCTTTATTATATTCCAATATACTGTACTTCTGTTAACTGAAAATCATAGAATCATAGAATTATAGAATGGTTAGAGTTGGAAGGGACCTTAAAGATCATCAAGTTCCACCCCCCCTGCCATGAGCAGGGACACNAGCTCTGAGAACTGAGGTGTGCTCTTCGTGGTCTAAGTACAAATGATGCTCATGAGGAGGTATGCAGGTAAACTAGATCATTTTGAACAGATCTGGTGTATGCTGAAGATATCTCCTCTCATAGAAACATGAGAAAGTCTATGAGATTTGATGAATTGGTATGCCTCCAGTATTTTGTACCCATCTGAACTAACGTGGTGCTTTAGTCTTGTCTGGTTGTTATTTATAACATTTCTATTCAGGATACCTGAGTTCAATTATTTAATAATGTTGTGCTCATTTACTTTAATGAAGAATCTGTGCAAATTCTTTGCTTTATTGTTTTAAAAGCAAGATAATTCCAAATGCATGTAAATTGTAATTTTTTTTTATTTTTTTTTATTTTTTTTGTCTGGTGAAATTTGTTATAAATTTGGTGCTTCTTTCTTTCTATTACATTCAATTTTTTCTGTTCCTAGGTCTAGAAGAATAAAGACTTTATACCAAGCAACGACAAAAAAGATACCATATATTTCCAGTTTTTACATTAAATACCTAAGCCATTGAGTAAATGCACAGTTTTTTTCAGAGCTTTCTGTACTTTTTATCTTCTTCTGTATTCCACCCTGGTTCTAGCCAATTTATGTTTAGAAATGAGCATGTTGAAAAAAATTACAAAGTTAAATAATAGTAATTGTGTTCTTAGTAAAGTTATTCCAGACAACTGAAAGCTTAAACTGGTCTGAAGAGGAAACGAGTATATATCCTCTAAAACTAGTCTTAATAAATACTTCTTAAAATATGTTGACAAATAGATGTTACTAGCACCAGAAGAGATTTAAAGAAAAACTGATTAAAACATATAATTGAGATGAGAGTTTAGAATTTCAGTTTAAACTTTTTTATTATTATTATTTTTTTCCTTTATCTTCCTTTTTCTTCCCCCACCTCCTCATGAGTTCGGCGGATTTAATAAATAACTTGTAGATATGTATATATATATATATATATATAAAAATAACTTGTATATATATANCATGAGCAGGGACACCTCTCCCTAGAGCAGGTTGCTCAAAGCCCCATCCAACCTGGCCTTAAACTCTTCCAGGGATGGGGCATCAACAACTTCCCTGGGCAACCTTTTCCAGTGCCTCATAATGGTTAGAACTGATTTTTTTTTTTTTTTTTTTCTTGTGGAGGGATGAAGTTCTCTCTCCCCACCCCTATCCCTTAAATCTGTTTTTATGGGATCATATTTATGTCTCTTACGCCTTTCAGACTCAATAAGGACAAGATGCATAAGCAAGGGAAATGATTCTCTAGCAGGTATGCCATTTCAGATTTCAGAAAAATAAATGTAGATGAGTGCTAACTAATGCAATGGTGTAATTACTTCTTAATCCATAGCTGTCTAATATTATATGCGATGGACCGTATTGACTACTCTGCCTGAAAGCTAACCACCATTTAAGTGCAACACAGGTGTCTCAAAGCTACTGCAGCACGTCTTACAGCCCTGAGTAGATGTCTCATATAACCTAGGGTGTCCAAAAGGGCAGCAGTGCTTATTTTTGGCCAACTGTATTGAGCCAGACCTGTGTAATTTTAGAGGAGAAGAACAATTGTCCAGACTCCACTGACCAGACCTCATTGTGTAAGAATCTTGGCCTCTTATCTTGTGTGTCATATGTAGATATGAGTGTAGTTCCTTAGTGTTAAGTGTATACAGTCTACAGTTGAATTCCACCTCCGTGAAGAATTTCAGTGTCCATATACCTAAAGCTTCCAGAACAGCTGCTTGAATACTTCTGAAAATTCCACTCAGCATGTAAATGCAATTCAATAATAATGAAATAAAAAAAAATATTTAAAAATATCCCTGAGTGAAAAACAAAGTAGGCAACACTTGGTTTTACTTTTTCTATATTTTTCGTTATTTTATCAAATTTTTAGAGAAACGATACTTATTTAAAAAACAAACAAAACCCTCAAAACCAAACAACAAACCAAACCAAACCAAACCTAGAAAATTTATTATCTGCAACTGCACTTTAGTGATTTAGTTAAGAAGCTTTTCTGTTTCTCCTTCTGAGCTATAACATGTGTCACCTGTTTGCTTTGATTATCTCAAGTAGAGGATTGGAAATGATATATTACATAAAATTATGTTCAAACATAACAAATGTGATGATGAATACTCAGCCCATAGAAATTACTGAAGAAACAGTTTTTTCTATAAAAAAGTCTGTTTGAGTTGAATTCTGGTGCCACCAGTTTTATTAATTTCCAGTTTATAGAATTTCCATTGACTATAAAATGATTCTGTAGACAATAATAGTTAGCTATGCCTTAAATTAATTGGGTTTATTTGGGGGGG
>VXBW01003226.1:312145-454008 GCA_013400375.1 Thinocorus orbignyianus | reverse complement strand
GAAGGTATATCTAAATTTAATTTATTTCAAGCTAAATTATGAATATATTTTTATTAGATACTCATGTCTCCTTTTCTTTCTGGTTCTTAAATATAGTGCTGTCTGGCAATAATATTGTTCTTGTTCCTTTCTCCTTCTCCTTCTTTTTTCTCCTTCTTTCCTTTCCTCTTCCCCTTCATCTCTCTTTCCTTTTCCTTTCATCTTCCTTTTCCCTTTCTCCTTTCCCCTTCCTCCATTCCTTTTCCTTTTTATTTCACCTTTTTCTTTTTGCTTTTTCNACAAGGCTGTTAGAGACACATAAATAACCTCAAATTCCTTCCTTCCTTCCTTCCTTCCTTCCTTCCTTCCTTCCTTCCTTCCTTCCTTCCTTCCTTCCTTCCCTCCCTCTTTTGTATTTGGCAGATTCACAGCCATTTGTGTTTGCTGTTGAGGGTTACTCCATGAACATATGAACAATATTTTTTATTTTCTATGTCTTAGCTACTAAATAAAAAGGAACGGAGTATCTATTACAGTCTTGTCTACGTTGCCTTTAGGGAACACAGACAAGAGGGACCCTGCCATAAGCTTACACTAACCTGTGACTTGGTAGTGTCTTGCAGAGAGCCAGTTAGAGTGATCCAAAATTAGACCTAGAGAGTAATTTAGCAATAAAACAGTGTGAACTAATTGAGGATCTAATGCTTGATCTCAGTCCCTGACCTTGTTTTACCTACAGATAGATGTACTCTGGGCTATGCAAAATTAAACATTGCAACTATCTCATGGATCTGTAATAATGTGTTTGGTTTACTCTTGCTTAACCAAAACACCTGTTAGTGTATAGTGTTATTTCTCCAAATAGAATAAAGTCTCAAAAGGACTGAACAATTTGATTGCATAATAAATACCAGACTATATCTCAGATCACTTGTGGTGTGTTCTCTGTCCTTGTCCATTCATTGTGTAAGTTGGGGATAAAGTCAGCCTTCAGGAAGGAGAGGAATGATGTACGCAATGTCTGATAGAAGAGATGCACAGTCTTGCTGCGTAACACTGGAATGAGCAGCCAAGTTCTCCAGTTTAGATGGTGTTATGAAGACCTCTGCAACCACTAGATATGTGTTCATAAAATCCATTTCAACATTTATACTAGATGATAAGCGTATTTTGTGCACATTTCACCTGCTCTAATTCAGAGAAATGTGAAGCGTTGTTGCATAGAAGTTTCTCTGTGTTTGTGTTGCAAAACGGAAAAAAAAAATTAAAAAAATTAGATACCATGAACTGCATTTTCTTTTTCAAGAGTGTATGCTTAGCCCACTATTTTAGTGTCACAAGGTAGGGGGAATGCAACTTGCAGGGAAAGTAAGAATGGTTAGTGAGAATTAAATGACAAGATTTCAAATGGAAAGAATCCATTAATGCAAATACAGATCCAATGTCTTTTTCTTTCAGATTATCTTGATGGCAACAATCTAGGGTTATTTTTTGTTCAGTAAGTAATACATTATTCTCCCTTGAGAAAATATTCTTAAAACTTTATTTTATAACATTATTTCATAAGCCCTTAAATATTTCTATTGCCATCTATAGTGAACAGTTTACTAATCTAAACTGGATACAGTACTTACTTATATTTTTTAATAGTTTCTCTTCATTGAGTGGAAGTTGTCACTATGTCATAACAGTGTTTAAACCCAGTGGAAATTCAAGCCATTTGTGAGCTTCTGAAATTAAATTATTGGATTAGGTTTTTTGCAATTTAAAATCAAATTTTCTTTGTAACAGCAGTTCTGCTGTTTCCTAAAGGCATATAAGCTTGATAAACTCTCTTTTTGTGTGAACTGGATGTTACATTTAATGTCTATTCAAATGTGAACTGATATGGAGGTTTAATATTCTCTAGTATGTACTCACTGATGTCTTGGTCAAATAAGAATTCAGTTCAGCTCATAATGTCTCCTGACTTCCACTTTCCTTTCTGTAGCTTGGGGATGGGGAAATAAATGCATGGGTTCGACTTAGACTGACTGCACTAATCTTTCACTTTTTTATATACTCAGTATATACATCATCCCTGGAAATGTTCAAGGCCAGCCTGGATGAGGCTTTGAGCAACCTGCTCTAGTAGGAGCTGTCCCTGCCCATGGCAGGGCAGTTGAACTTGGTGATCTTTAATGTCCCCTCCAACTCTAACCATTCTATGATTCTATGATTTTTTGATGGTGATGCAGAGATATCTTTTTGATTGTCAGCAGTGACAAGTGGGAGAAACTTACCTGGTCTTACCACGTACACCTACTTTCATTCCTTGGCAAAAGAGTGTTTCTTACATGCCATCCTGCCTTCTTCAGTAGCGTGCCCCTAAGTGGAGATTTGGTGCTTTATATTACTGAAGATAAATGTTGACAAACTGAGATTTGCTGGGGAAATCTATTAGGAGTGTATGACATTTTTCGTAGTCTTTACATATATATTTATAGCTATATAAGTTTTTATATGTAGCAAATATATATGTTTAGTTTTATAACTATATCTACATCCTATAGCTATATATGTATATGTACATCCCTCTTGATGGAGATTTACTGCCTCTTCCTTGTATTTGCCCCAGATACAGACAGCAAACATGACTTGACATGCATGTAAGACATAGGAAATTTCAAGATACACTAAGGATACAAATTTTTAGAGGTCGTAAATTGTTTTTTAAAGTTAAAGCCTTCTTTACTCATAACTATAATGAAACTGGTGCTCTGCTATAATACCCCATTGGTTGTGTGATGCTTAGATTGTTGGTATAATCCCTGATTTTAGAATTTGTCTACTCTGTGTCTGCTGGCTCTAAGCAAACCGAAGGATGCTGAGTTGTGCTTCTGATTTTAGTCTTACTCTGGAATTGAATTTGCACTTCATCCTGAGTTTTATTAGTGCACTGCAAACCACATTTATTTCAGCAAAGTTGTGCAAGTCAAGGTATATATGTGTGATGGATAGCTGGGGGTGGGTAAAGAAA
Organism: Thinocorus orbignyianus; assembly: GCA_013400375.1. NCBI lineage: Eukaryota > Metazoa > Chordata > Aves > Ciconiiformes > Thinocoridae > Thinocorus > Thinocorus orbignyianus. Next base: position 451,010 of record VXBW01003226.1, on the reverse strand, counting down.
TGGAGGAAATTATTTCTATAATGGTTTCTGAATGTCAGGATGTTTTTGCTAATATAGTTATATTTCGGTTTCTGCTGAAGTCCACTAGGAAGGAATTTACTTGAAACATTTTTTCAATGCTTGCCACATTACTATAATATAAAATTGAGCATGGGCCTTTTAAAAATTGTGGGGTTAACTGAATTTCTAGCAGTAGAAAGGAAAGTAGAGTGCTTACTAGAAAACTGCTCATCCACCAGTATCTGTCAAGCTTGAATCCTTGATAATATTTTCAAGCTCAAAACTTTCTGTCATGCGTCTAGACACTCATGTTTCAATGCCACAGTATAACAGCAAACACGTCTGTTGTGGTTTAACCAGGCACCCCACAACCATTCATTCACCCTCCTCCAGTAGAATGGGGTAGTGGATCAGGAAAAAGGTAAAACTTGTGGGTTAAAATAAAGACAGTTTCATAGAACAGAAAAGGAAGGGGAAATAATAATGATAAAAAAATATACAAAACAAGTGATGCACAATGCAATTGGTCATCACCTGTTGACTGATGCCCAGCCAGTCCCTACGCATCAGCCAGCACCCCAGGTCTATTCCCCCCAGTTTTATGTTTCAGCGTCATGTTTTACTATACAGAATATCCCTTTGGCCAGTTGGGGTCAGTTGTCATGGCTGTGTCCCCTCCCATCTTCTTGTGCACCCCAGCTTCCTCGCTGGCAGAGCAGAATGAGAAGCTGAGAAGTCCTTGGTTTACTGTAAGTACTGCTCAGGAACAACTGAAACATCAGTATGTTATCAACATTGTTCTCATCCTAAAATCAAAACACAGGATAACAGCAGCTACTAGAAGGAAAATGAACTCTATTCCAGATGAAACCAGGACAATGGAACACCACTGATTTTCTCTGCATTACCTGTTGAATTATACACCAGTTCGAGTCTGTCCCTCTCGCTAACATCATCCCACTGCTCAATAAAACATGAAATGTTTGCGTTCTTTGAAAGTAAAGACTGGTCTGTTTTTTCTGTTATGGGTAGCTTTCCCCAAATACCTTTGCCTTCTAAACTCAAAATCTCTGTAATTTATTTTTTTCACATTAGTATTTGAACCCTTATCACTTTTACCTTGCAAAAGGGCCAGCTGAAGCTTCTTGTGTCTATAAGGCTTACAAAGTGAAATCAAATATACCATTTCAAGTCAGTGAGGCTTTTAACCACTAAGTTTTCTCCCTCAGAATTTTACTTCTGGTCAAAGGCAGAACTCATCACATCGTCAATTCAGGCTTTCAAAAGAACAGCTGCTATGAAGTTTTCTGTTCATCTGTTGTCCCTGCTAAAATTTTTTGCTTTATTGTTAATAAAACAACTCTCTCAAATTCCATCTGAAAAACAATGTGAAATAATTTATTTCAAAATATGCTTTGAAAATGCTGTTTTACTCTGTTTTCACCCTTTGTCTCACATTATTGTTTCTTTTTAAGAAAGATTTGTTTCATGCATTTCTGAAACAAATATCAGTTTTCACTTCTTTCTACTGGAGAGTCGCTTTTCATAAAATTTGCTTTGAATCAATTAAAAGTAGTAAATATCAGATGAGAAGAAATGTGTCTAAACAGTCAAGTTTGATTTCATTCAATCTTTGTATTAGTTATTCTTCCTGGAAAGAAAATGAGGAAGCTTTTTTTTTTTTTCAAGCAGATGCAGGTACTTGATTAGATCATAATCTAAGGCTTTGTTTTTTCTTGAAACTCTAATCAAACAAGCTTTTAAAACATATTCTTGTACTCATGTACATGAAGTTCATTTTAAGTTCAAACAGGTAAATCCATTTGCATTTTATTTTCACCATGTTGTATATAATGCACCATCTGCCTAACATTTCTACTTCAGACCCTTTGACATTATGAAATATATAAAAGGTCATTTCCTATGGCCTTGGACAGCATTTTATCTTCCAAAAACAACCATTGAACAGGTAAGTGTGTATATCAAGGCGATGCTGTGTCCTTCAGAGGTCAGCAGAGGTCAGTGGCATTAGACTTCACTGTTTCTGAAGTGCTTTGAAATACCTCAAGAAATAAGTAGAAAATATCACTGTGTGAGTGTTTTTTTATTAGTAGTATTTTGGGTTTTTTTTTCTGAACTGAAATCATTGAAAAAGAAAGGGAGCTGTCTTTGCTGTCTTTCTGAGAGATTTAGCTATTTCCTTACTAGCACAACACAAACCACAGTCCAGTCACATAACTATTTTGAAAACTTAGGCATATTTATGTGCATATACACCAAAAAAATATGTAAAAACTTGATGAGAAAGACGGATCAACACCCTACAATTTTACTGAGTAACACATAGTGTAGGATTTACATTTTCTGGTGGAACTGTTATTATAGATTTTTGGAGACTTATATGAAACATTCCTGAGTGTCACACTGGATTTGACCCAGATTCAAACTGTTTTAATTGGTTCATGACGAAAACTCCAGTTTCTTGAAAAAAAATGCACCTACGCATTTTCAGTAGTCAAACTTTTGTTAATGTGTATGAATTTCAATCAATTCAATATGGATATTGACAGAGATTTTCATTTTCAGATCTTATGCAATTCAGGAAGTATCAATAGAAAATAAGACAACTAATCTTGGTTTCCTATATGTTATATTCTTTTATTAAATCCATTTGCATATTCTTAAAATCTTTGTTATTGTACTACACTTTTCATCATGTTAAACGCTTTAAAAATTGTACTTCAGCATTTCATTTTGTCAATACAAATGTAAATAAACAAACCTACCTATTATAACATATGAATACAATTTTTAAGAAATTTATTTCTACTATGCATGAACAAGTAAAGTGACCTCAATATGGACAATAAAACCCCTTTTTTTTTAAATCTTGGTAAATCATAACAGTGCTATCTCAGAATGAATGAAATATGACACTAATGCCTCTGGTATTTTTACATTAGTTCTAAAAGAAAATCAACAGAACACATCATTTTCTCTAAAACGAAGTCTGAATTCTGTGTCTGCTGCTCACTCATTTATTTCTTCTCTTAGGAAGTTTAGGAAATTAGATTGGAACGTTCCCATTTGAAATAATTTAACAGTTCTGACTTGCATTATCCATCTCCTTTCTTTGCTTCCTTTTATAATAAAATTTACTTGTCTTATGCTGATTAATTTTATATGTGAGCATATCTGAGATAGGTGGATGAAATTTGACATGTGCATGAACTCTCCTGTATTTTGAATGTTGATACAGCTTCAGCAAGAAATATTCTTTCTTTTTGTTAGTCTCTGGCAGATTTAATAAATATCCTCTTTATCTGAATCAAGATCACATTCTTTCCATCGTTTAGAGAATTAACCACCAATGATCACCCCAGGATTCTAGTTCATTAAAGAAGACAAGTAGTATAAGATGTCTGATTAAGTTATTTCTCTAAAACCAGTGTGGATTTATTATTAAAGATTACTACAGATTTGGGTAATAATGCAGCTCACCAGCTGTCTGTTTACCAGAAGATGGGCTAATAAGTGCAAAGGTAAATTCACCATACTATTCCAAAATTTAAATTCCAAGTCGTGGTTTGAGGACATTTTGGTTTCAGATGAATGCAATAAGAAATTATATAGATCCCAGAAAGCATTAATTTTTACTCACAGTTTCAGGGAAATTTTTCATTGTGTGGAATTTAAACCCTCAGTGAGTTATGTAAGAAAAATAAGACATCACACCTTCTTCACTCTCACTGTTAGCAAAAAATGAAGGCTGCAGCAGGTTTATGTAAAATTAAAACTTGCTAAGATTTATTATAGTCTCCAGCATTCATAGAACCCTTCCTATTTAGCCCTCCAACAACATGCTGTATCTTGGCAAGAGAACAGCAAGTTATAATAGCTGCCTGATATTAATTAATAATGTAGCTTTTACAAATGTCCTGGCCTTTATCCTAGAAGTGTTTTTTGTGATCTCTGGCAGTTTATTAGCAGATGCACTGCAGGCAACTAGAATATGTCATCTTCATGTGGCTTTGCTGGCCATTCATCTATTTAATAAAGCGTTTTCATTGCTTGTGTTTGGCTTGTCTTGGAACAGGTAGAAAAATACTTCCACCTAAAAAAAGATAGAAATGCCTTACAATGGCTCTATTATCATAGGAAATATGTGTAGTGAAATAACTGTATACTTTATTTAAAGGAAATACTAAATACGAAGGAAGAGACCGAGTCTTTATTTGATTTCTCTAACACAGGACATTAAGACTTAAAGTCAAAAGAGGACAGGTGTGACAGTCTTGTCGTTTGTTTATTGTTTCCAATAAAACAATTTGAGAATTATTTCTTTAAAATAACTTCAATAGTTTATGTTTTAGTATGCTCTGGTGTTCTGGTATTTTTTCCTTTCTTTTATTTCTTTTTGTGTGTCTAATATCTGAATGATGACAGACCAAACCATAACACAGCAAGTAGGTAGAGATGTATTTGATATATGTGAAGAACTCAAAGAAATATTTGAGGACTGATAGAACAAATTATTAGACTTATTTTAATTATGTTTTGAAAATTCTTCAATGTAGTTATTGTATAAGTTAGGTAGTATGTAATTTTTCCCACAGAAGATATTTCTCTGCCATGTTTTTAAAGACATTTTGGGTGTACGATAGTTGACATGAGTTGCGTTATATTGTACACAGAAAAAGCTCATTTGTTGTTTTGGATGTAAAAGTTAATGATTTCCAGCTATATAAAATGTATTGCAATGCACAGTAATGATTTGAAACCATTATTCTAAAACCATCTTTTCAAGTGATAAAATGTGACATTACTCATACATAAATATAACAGTTATTTAACTCTTTATAAACTAGTGGTAAATTCATTTTTAACATAAAATACATCCCCAATACCTATCAAAGTAATAGTTTTAAACAAACAAACAAACAAACAAACAAACAACCAAACAAAAATTTCTCAGTCTTGTGATCTTACCTAATGAATGCAAATAAAAATGCAGTCAAGATGTACTGAAAGATGAATATGGAAGATGACAGCGAACATTTGCTATAAACTACTTGGCCAATACAAATAGGAAATAAAAAAATTCTAAAAGCAATATATTCTTGGTATGCAGAGGACATTTTATGTAAAGAAAGCTGAAATTCCTAAACATTCACTGTAAACTAATTCAAGTGGTCATAAAATCCACAAATATTTTATTAGATTTGTGTATTAGAATGTTTTACAGTGTAAGAATTGCTAACTTTTACTAAAGCAAGCCTAACTTTAAGTTTTACAGATCATAGGAAAATTATGGGTTAATGTACACCACTGACCTCACAGTGAAAACTGAGTAAGCAGAAAACAGTAGCCTGAAAATACTAAAGAAAATAATTTCGGTGGCTACTAAACTTCAGGATGAGTATAAACTTCATAAAGACAACAAATAAGTTGCTATTTGTATATTTAAAACTGGAAAAAACATGAAATATGTTATTTCTTAATGGTTTAACAGTGACAGCTACTTCAAAGTATTTATGGTACATGAAAAATATATGCATAAGCTCTTTCATCTGAAACCTAATAATTGAGAAACTTTTACTTCATTCGTATGTACTTCTTTCAGATTAAACCAAGGGAAGGAACTTTTCACATCCGCTTGTAGAGAAGAGTGCTTTTTCCATTGGTTTTTACCTCTGTTACTATTTGAGAGAATCTGTCATGAAAAGTTGCTGCATCTCCAGGAATTTCTGAAGTTCTACCTGTAAAACATGCAGGAAAACCTTAACTCAACCTAATTCTAATCCGGTAACATTAATTTTTCTCAGAAGTAATGGTTAACAGATACCTTTACAGTACACATTTGAACCACATTTTTGTCCTTTTCATTTTTTGAAGTGCCACAAGTCTCTGCAATCGTTGCAAAATTCTATGTCAGCAAAATACAATTACATATAAACATTGTCCTTTCATGTTTCACTAATTAAGAAAAGAGACTGAATGAAAATATACAGAATTAGCCATCAATATTATGAATAGTTTTATTATAGGATATTTGTCTCCACCGATAAAGTTTTCACCGTCATGGTTTTGCTTACTCCTATTCTTCTATGATGAATGATGTCTGTTCCTGACAAACACAGTATGTGCAAATAAAAGATATGTTTAGATTACTGAAGTTTTTTGCAGGATATACAAAATCAAGCAACCAAAAAATTCCACACCTCTCCACTTTACTTTTTTGGTTTGAAGACTAAAAAGCAATCCATCCAAACACAGACAAAGGTGAATCCATCACCCAGTTGTAGCAATCTAATAATTAGGTATCTAGTGTAATCCAGTTATATATTTGTATGTAAAGAAAAATTTCAGTATGAATAATTAAAAGAGAAATGCAGCCGTTAGTTTTTTCTTGAATATATATGAAAAAAAAATAATAAAAAATTACATATAATGAAAAACATGAAAAGTGGAAGTAGAAGTGACAACGACAACCTGGAGGAAATCCAGCTGTAAGTCAGTAAGTACAAATTAAAAAAACATGCAGAACAGTAATGACGCATTTGCTTGATGGCTCTTTCTTACCTATAAGGAGCAGTTGTTCCGTGCAGTTGACAGACAAAACATAAAATTTCAGATGTGAGTTCACTAGCTGATTTTTAAGAATGATCCTTGAATAATGAGTCCAGAATAGAAATGAAGTAATAATTGGAAAGAAATAATTCTGTAACGCTTCAGTTCCTTTATTCAAAATCAAGGAATGGAAAAACATGGCAACCAGAGAAATCTTCTGACTATTGCTTCAGAACAATCTTCACTTGGATTAATTAAATTTCTGTGTTGAAGATGTAACTAAGAAAATTTTACTTGGTAATTCAGTCAAGAATTGTGTGTATATGTATACATGTATATAAAAGCTATAGTGCAAATGGCAGAAGAAAAATGTTTATTACAACTTTTTTTTTATCTTCACATAATTAGAGGGAAGAACCTTTAGAAATTATTGCTAGTAGAATATGGAATAAATTATTCTATAAAGTTTATCAGTTGATCTGCTTATTTGTCCATTATAGCCCCATAACTAGAATGATAGGATAAGGTGAAACATGTTATACTTTTTTCCAATATATTGTTAAGTGCACTGTTTAAATCTATTTTTATGTATGCCTTGAAATATATAGGTATATACGTGAAAACACACTTTATCACAGACAACCCACTTATGGTATTCACTTATTTGCTAAACATGGCTGAATTTCCATTTTGGGAGTTCTTGTTTCAGGATTTTCTAAGTCACAACGATCAGTGGCACATTTAGATGATATGTTGTCTTCTTTCTAGGAAAATAATCCTTGCAAAAATTATGCATTTATAATCACAAGGAAGCTAATAATCAAAATTAAATTTAGGAAGAAGTTGTGGATTGTCACCCTTGACAGCACTGGATAACAACAAGCATTTTCAGTGATGCATGTGTAAAATATATATATTGGCACATGCTCTGGTCGACTAGCAAGTAAAGAAATATAAGTAATTGCCTCCTTTGGAAAGAATGGTGGCTACAGCCCATCTTTCAATCTCCAAATACAGAAAAGAATCATTACAGTAAGATTAGCAGGAACTGTAATGACAAAATATATGATTCACTTCTATTAAGTTGCCCAGAGGTTAGCTGGATCACCAACACTGGAATAACATAACCAAAAGAGGAAAAAAAAAAAAAAAAAAGACATTCAACTTACTGTCATGAAGGAAATTGAGAATTATTTAATAAGTCATTCATTGTGTAGAGACTACTATATAACTCAAACAGTGAGGCCACAGGGGCAAGTCTACTAATTAGCTATCAGTTTTCCTGCAGTACTTTAAGTGAAAGTTATCTTTTCCTTCAGTTTTCATGAGAAACAGACATGAGCTAGAAAAGTTTTATTTTGATGAAGGCAAGATGCTCAGTATCCTGTCAGGAAGCCTGGTTTATTCTTGATTGCTGCAATGAGCTATATTAGGGAGGAAATGTTCTGTCCTTACACATTTGTAGATAGATGGCTTTAGATAACAACAAGCTATCTGAGTGAAAGGATAACAGAATTGTACTTTCTGTGTAATAGGTAGTGAGATTCTAATTCGCTTAGTAAACAATTCAGAAAGATGTCTGTCTACCAAGATAAAGACTCATTTGGCCTCTTAGGAGTAAGAGAAATTTCAAGGAGTCATGTGGATTAATTATCAGGAAAACACTTACCCCTTTGGCTGATGAAAAATTAAGATGAGAGAATGATGAAGCCTGAAAAAACATCAAGAACCTAATTTATATTCATTATGCTTAAGTCACTTTAAGTTCAGATGAGGTGTTTGAACGTTTCTGCTCAGCTGTATTGGCTAGATTTCAGAAAACACCAAATACGTTTGAATATATGCTGTCTGGATTTTTTTTTTTGTTTGTTTGTTTTTTTTTTTTTCCTTTTTGAAGGGAGGTAAAGTTACAAGTTTTCCTGCTGCTGATTGCCAATGTCTTAAATGTGTGAAATCAACAACACTTTCCTTCCAGAATATATTGCTTCTCCTGAGACCTTAAGGAATACATTCTGTTAATTTTCATAGTGTAGACAGCTCACTGAATCAGGATGGGTGAGACTCAAGTCCAAGTTAAAACAGATTACACATCTAAGATAGGGGGGCAATTAAGTTACCCATATGTAGAATCTTAGAATTGTCTAGGCTGGAAGGGACCTTTAAGATCATCTAGTCCAATCACCAACCTAACTCTGATTAAAAAATACCTCCACTAAACCACATCACTAGAGCACTGTATCAACCTGTCTTTTGAATACCTCCATGTATGGTGCCTCAACCACTTCCATGGGAAACCCATTCCAATGCTTAATAACCCTTTCTGTGTAAAAATTTTTTTCCTAATATCTAAGCTGAACCTCCCCTGGTACAAGGTGAGGCAACTTCCTCTTGTTTTATCGCCTGTGACCTGGGCGAAGAGACCAGCCCCCACCTCTCTACAGCCTCCTTTCAGATAGTTGTAGAGAGTGATAAGGTCTCCCCTCAACCTCCTCTTCTCTAGGCTGAAGATGGGTGCCTAACAGCATTTGAGATGCCTGAGACATCCCTGTGGAACAAGCATGTGTACTACACAACTGGAGGACAGGTGTAATTTGTGAGGACATCTTGGGTGGTATTAGCTCATATTATGCATGGGCAAGTGAGCTAAAACCCTAGGTATCCAAACTCCTTTCACACTGAGTGTCTGCTGAAGGCTTGATACAGTTGCCTAGTATTGACTGAAAAGTTCTAGGGTATTGTGTCTCACCTTCAGTTGCTGCTTTACAATACCATAGACCTCCTAATGGGTGTAATTAGGAAAAAAAAAAAAAAAATTAGCACAATGGGAGTTCTCTTAAAATATGATTAACTTGTTTTATAACCATGTAATTGCTTGAAGGTCACTCACTGTAAGTGTTCATGTGCCTATGGTATATAAAGATTATGCAGGTGTCATGTTTACTTTTTATGTTCTATGCTTAAGCATTAATACATATGCATGACAGTTACAGACAACCATATGAAAGAGCTCAAAAACGCCTCAGGCAATTAATGCCTCCCCAGGAAAAAAACAAAACAAAACAAAACAAACCCCAAAACACCCAACCAACAGCAACACAGTAGTTTTCATAGATACAGAAAACTTTTCTACAAGAAACTGTTCTTAAGACATTGACTTTGGAAATAAAAAATTGCACCAATACTGTAATCAGAAAATTAAAGCCTATAGCATGATAAGGAAATTTAATTGATGCTTCTTATTTCATTTTACTGTGTGTTAATAATGCCTTCTGTTTTCTACTAAATATGTTAAGTTAGTACTTCACTAATAGAGTTCATTGAATAAACCTAGCGAGTCTGTAAAATATTTTATGATTAAGTTAGCAAAGAATTGCAGTTGCTAAAATGCTATTGGTTAACTCCCTTGTAATTAACTAACATTTGGTGAAGCTATACAAAGAAACTCTAGGATATGTTATAAACAACTTGCAACCAAGTCCCTGTTTTCTGGAAACATTGCTGAGAAGTAAAAAGTCAACAAGGGATCTGAGAAATGATTTTTCTGATTTGACTACTTAGATGATTTTGAACAATGTTTTCAGTTTAACAGAAGGCTGAATAGACTTCAACATTTATTTGAGGGTTTTTTTATTGGATCAGAAAGCGTGCATATTGAGTAACAAAAATTTTCCCCATCCTCTGTATTTCCAACTTTAAAAAATACTCTAGTGCACACTGAGCTGAATTTATTCTCTGGGGACATACCTGCCCACATCTTATTAAAATATACTGAATGTATTGTAAAGAAATGTCAAGATTCCATTAGCTTAAACTGGTAATAATGATCATTTTAGACCAGTAGTTAGTCTTACATTTTTACAGGACTTTCCCCTCTCCCCACTCCCAAAGCATACATCCCTGTCCCTACCAAAGGATAAAGAGAAAGATAGTGGGCCACATTTCACCTCTATGGTTCACTCTACACTTTCAATAAAGAAATATATAAAATTAAATTAAAACTACACACTGTTAGGGTACAGTGGTATATAAGGTACAAGAAAACTTATTAAAGATAATTAACCCAAAAGTTTAAAGCTACAAAGAAACATTTAAAAAACATATAGCAAAATGCCATTAGAGGTGAATAAACAAATAAACAATTGTGCATCATTTGTAATGAACTATGGTGCAGTTGTGTGTTTCAAACATAACTTTTGGTATATCCAAGATACCTTGAAAATACGGTTTCCCAAGGGAATGATAAGACTTAATAAATGGAATTATTTTTCAGAGTGAGCTTGCATTCAGGTCTGACATTTCATTAGAGAGCTGAGATTAACTTCTCACAAAAAAAGAAATGGACAGATGCATGGACTAAAGTATATGGCAACAAAGACGGACAGACATACGTTAGGCCATTTAAAACATTTAAAGCAGACACACATATGTATTTTTGGTTGAGTTTACATATGCTGAAAACCTTAAGTGGGTTTACATCAGTATGGAAAGAGAAATTAAAATTGATTACTGCTTGCAGAATGTGTTAAAGGAGGAAGTTATCAAATCTGTATTTTATACATCATAGCTGATATTGAGAAGGAGAAGGAGTATGGCAAGGAGGTTGCCTATTTTCTCAGAATGCTTTTAGAGGCAGTGATGAATGAACAGTGTATCCAGTGTTTCTGTTTGGATGGAAAAATCATCTTAGATCATTGTTATTTACTGAGTGGACACCTGCAGAATAGGTCAAAGCAAAGTCATCCACTAACTCTCCTACTGGAAGTACAGGATGTCACTTCTACTTCCATATATAGCTTTGATCCTTGACTCAAACACTCTTGTGAAATGAATCAAAGCTTTATTTTTTAAATGTCACTAAAAATGCCAATCCCCCAACTCAATGTTTGTTTGTTTGTTTGTTTTTTCCATTCCAGCACAAGCTACAGATTCAAACAAGATCTACTATTCAAAGATATCCAATCTCAAATCAGACTCTCCTGTTATCCTGCTAATACACCCAATGTGGAGAGCATCCTTTATTTTGCTGCTCAAGCTAGCATTACAGTCCCAGCTATAGCTGCCATTATGATGTGTTCATGGGACATAGTAAAATCTTCTTGTAAGGGTTTTCTAAATAATAGAGAAGTAGTATGAGGTGCAATGTTTTCAATTTAAAGGCAGTATCATGGAAAGGTGCATTGATTACAATGGAGAAACAATTAGCTGACATTAACTTCTTTAACACACAAAACATTACAATTTCTTTTTTTTCTTTTTTTTCATTGAGACTATTGAAAAGTGATGGTTCATGCTGTAAAAGGATGTTTTCATTAAACACCGTTGCCACAGTAAAAGTAAATAAAACCAAACCCCCAAACCTATGTGCAAGTGGAAGGATGATCCACTCTGTGGACCAGGAACTGGGTTGATGACCACATTCAAAAGGCTGGGGGCAATGACTCAATGTCCGAGTGGTGGTCAGTGATGAGTGGTGTTCCTCTGGGATGGTACTAGGACAGTACTAGGACCGGTGTTATTTAACATCTTTGTCAGAGACTTAGACAGTGGGATAGATTGTACCCTCAGCAAGTTTTCTGAGGACACAAAGTTGTATGGTGTGGTCGACACACTGGACGGAAGGGATGCCATCCAGAGGGACCTGGACAGGCTTGAGAGGTGGGCTAGTGCAAATCACAGGAAGTTCAGTCCAGCCAAGTGCAGGCTCCTGCACCTGGGACATAGCAATTGCAAGCCCAAATGCAAGTTGGGCAGAGAATGGCTGGAGAAAAGCCTGGAGGAGAAGGACTTGGAAGTGATGGTGGATGAGAAGGTCAACATAATATGGCAGTGCACACTGGCAGCCTAGAAAGCCAACTGTATCCTGGGCTGCATCAAAAGAAGTATGACCAGCAGGTCACAGGAGGTGATTCTCCGTCTCTATTCTGCTCTCATGAGACCCCACCTGGAGTAACGTGTCCAGTTTTAGAGTCCTCAGCACAGGAAGGACATGGATTTATTGGAACACATCTGGTGGCCATGAAGATGATCAGAGGGCTGGAGAAAACAGTCAGAGAAAATTGGGGTTGTTTAGGGGAGACCTTAGAGCAGCCTTCCAGTATCTGAAGGGAGCCTACAGGAGAGCTGGAGAGGGACTCTTTGTCAGGGACTGTAGCGACAGGATGAGGTGTAATGGCTTTAAATTGGAAGAGGGGAGATTTAGATTACATACTAAAAAGAAATTATTTCCTGTCAGAGTGGTGAGGCACTGGAACTAGTTGCCCAGAGAAGTTGTGCGTGCCCCATTCCCGGAAGCATTCAAGGTCAGGCTGGATGGGGTTTTGAACAACCTGGTCTAGTGGGAGGAGTCCCTGCCCATGGCAGGGGGTTGGAACTCCATGATCTTCAAGGTCCCTTCCAACCCTAACGATTCTATGATTCCATGATTCAGTATTATCAGCATGATAAATACTGTAAAGAAGCTATCTCAATGAGTCGGCCATTACTCTTCTTCCCATGCACTCCAACTCAATGCGTATGAGAAGTTTGTGATAATGTTTTTCATCTGGGCTGTTGCATTCAATTCCCACACACTCAAGTCTCTGAAAGGAAAATGAAAACTACGTTCAGGACTTCTGCAGATTTTATTCATCTACCCATTATCTACAGAGTCTGTTCTATCAATTAGGATTTACCAGATACAGGCCCTTTTGGGAAAAATATATTCCTGTGATAACGAGCAAAAGGATTTATTTCTTTATCACTTATGGGAGAAGAGGAGTGGTGACGGAAAGGAGCTGCTGAAGGTAACATACAGGGATAAGGGACCATGCAGCGGTACTGCCTAGTTCTGGTTGGTTGCCTGCTGTAGTTCTTACTCAGTAAATTGCACACTTCTTGTTTGATATACTCTGACTTTCTTCTTGCTAGCTCAGTAGGACGCTCAGCCCTCCAGCTGAGAATTGCAGCAGAATGGCTGTAGCAGCCAGTGCAAGATGCTGACAGCAAATGTTGAGTTTAGGCTTCCACAAACTGTCAGTCCTTTGTAAGTTCGACCTTTGAGAGTTTTGACACTGTTTTTACACCATTTTCTCCTTTCTTCCTGCTATTTAGTCACAGATGGGTGTTTACTTCTCTATTCTTTCTTAGGTTTTCCTTCATAATCAGTTCTAAATCTTTGCATCAGTTTTCCATGAAAACATAAAAAGCAGTAATAACAGTGAAAATCATGTTGTATGTCCCATGGTGAACGAGCATAAGCTCTGCTTCAAACACTGACAAGGAGTGAAAAAAAAAAAAAAAGAAATCAACAATAATATAGTCAGAAGACAAAAAAACCAAACAATGACAGTCACAGACCCTTTTTCCTTGGAGAGAAAATCTATACAAACTTAGGAGAGGCAACAAAATAGTGATCAAACCAAAGAGCAAAAGAAAGATAACAGTAAACCTGAGAAGCAGAGACGACACAAATGAGTGTAACATAGAATTCTTCGACATGATTCATCACAAGGAACTTATGGATCCCCCAAATCTTTCTTCATCTTGGAACTCAAATATAAAATTAAATTCATTGTCAGAAAGTTTCTGGAAAAAATAGCACAAATACCTCTTAAATGCTTCCCATGAGCACAAAAGTAGGAAACAGAATGTGTTGTTACAAGCAGTCACAATGTTTTAACCCTTTAGGATTTACAAAAAACCCATATTTCTCTCAGGTAGATATGTTTCCTAACTATGTAACACTTAACTATAAACCAACAACTTGGTCACAGGAGGTGTGATCAGCCTATACACCAGCATCCCACCCCAGAGTTGCATTATGATTTGTCTCAAATGATAGTAACAGCAAAGACAACTCTCAGAATCCAAGATCAAACATACTGTCTTGCTTATGTGAAATACTTCATATACCGTACATCACTCCTTCATAGCTGCAACTAAAAATCAACTTTGCTCTATAATGAACGCAAAAGCCATAAAAGGTTGACAAACCTGCTTATTGCAGTTAATTATTTATTTATTTTTTTTTCCCCTAAACAACTGTGTTCTTCACACACATCTACGAAATATCCTCAAATTATGAAACTGGGAACTAGAAAGTGTAATTATACCAGAATATAAGAATCTCGGCCTCTGGAAATACACTGCTTTTATATCACATTGCATTTTTTCAGTGACTTCCTGCACACTTCTTATGATTCACAAGTTATTATTTCATGTGTTTGATAGTTGCTTACCATCCATTTTCTTGTTAACAGTCATTCTGCACTATCAAAAGTCTTTTACAAATATTTACTGCATTCAAGTCAGACGAAATTACTTGCAACACATTTTTCAATTTTATCTACACATTCTTTCCATATTCAGGGTTCAGTTCTCAGTAAGAACCCCACCTGGTCAGTGTAAGCACTACAAGTTTTGTTTCTCATAGTTTACATTTCTTACATTCTTGGTGACTCCTTGAGACTTGCTGTCACATTCTCTACCATCTTTTTTTGAAAAATAAAGGAGAGTATTTGAAGCTGCTGACATGTTTAGATTAGCTCTTTTTTTCAATAGTTTTATGTATAGCTGTCTGGTTTCTCTTTTCTTACTCTATTTATATGGTTGAAGAACTTTTATTACTTGTTTTAATTTTCTTTCCAAGTTTCAGCTCAACTAGGCTTTTGTCCATTCTCGTTTTATTTTTGCTCTTTTTGACCTCTGAGACATAGCTCTCCTTGCTGATCAATCCCTTTTTCTATTCCTTTCAGGTTCTTTATTTACTCTTAATATCCTATGTGAGGTGTTTCTTCCTCCAGAGAGATCTTTAGCCCTTTCCTGCTAAGATTTTTTTTCCTCTTGCTTGCAATGCAAGCTTCAAATAGTGTTTGCACTTTTGACTTAAAATGATTCCATGCTTCCAATATCTTCAAATCCTAGAGCTCTTCAGTTCAGTTGACCCTAGTTACTAATTTCTTGGTTTCTCAAAGTTTGTTCTTCTAAAACCTTAGACTTTAGCTATGTATTAATTTTTGTTTGTCTTGCAATTTAAAATTAACTGAATCAGCTCATGATTACTCGATCTAAGCTTATTTTTCACAATTAGCCCCCCGTACTGCTTCTCCCTGCTGCTTACTTAAAGTAACTCTGAAGTAGCACTAGCACATTTTTACTTCATAGACAGTTTTGTACATATATTTGTTAACTTGTGCATTCAAGAAAATTTAAGATCTGCTGATGTCTATTGGGACACTTTTTTTTTTTTTCAAATTAACATCAGAAAATTAAACTCTCCCATAATCATGTGCTTCCTTGTCTTGCTTCTTTCTTTCTTACTCTTACAGAGATCACTGCTGCAGTCCAAGTCTGGATATGGGGCACTAGAGGAAGATTCCATTAGTATAGTTCCTAAGTATACCTCTCCACAGTGACTTCTGTCTCAAGAGAATCTGTTTCTTAACTATGCAGAAAAAAAAAATCCCGTTGTTTTTACTTGCCTCCATTCTTATATATCTGGTTTCCACGTATATCAGAATTTGCAGGACTTCACTGACTGCTTCCTGGGTTAAAATTCCATTTCTGATCAAGTCAGCAGGAATTCTAAAATGTTATTTGTTGACTTATATAAGCAGAGTCTGTTATTTTAGAAGAGTTATCTCCCTATGTCTGAATATTAAAGATCCTGAAATGCTCCTGGTTGTATCAGTCCCTGAGGTACATGCCAGTCCTGAAAGATCTTACCACATTTTTCTCCTCTTTTGTAGAAATAATGTAATTTTCTCAAATTCCATTTCCCTGCAAGTCTTCTTTTTATATCCTAGGCATAATCAGTCTCAGTTCACATCAGTGAGAATTTGATGGTCTCATTCATTCTTCCAAATATGAATAATAATATATATCTTCTTCCTAACCACAAAAAGCAACAATCTGACTCTTGCATTCTTTTTCAAAGGTCAATCCAGATTGTGTGGGTCTTTGCAAATTAGGCAGTCCAGAGGAGATCACAAGGGAAAGAAAGAATGTTGCTGTTAACATTTCTGTGCTTTAATATTTTAGGCAAGTCATTTTAAAGACACCATTTTGATATTATGTTTAAATTGACCGATGAGGCCAGGTCTGTCATTTTTGGATATCAGGTTACAAATACTTTTCATAAAAGCATAATGCCTTCTAAAATTACCAAACCAAAAATAGTCTAAGATATTGAAGTACTGCAGCCTGTATAAAGATGTCTGTATTATCCTGAAGAAATTAACAAAATGATAAAATGTTATGTTGTATAAATTTTTTACAAAGTCATATCTGTGCTTCTGTCTCAGAACTGAGAGAGCTCTATAAATCTAATAGAACACAGAGTTCAGAATTAAACATTGTCATTAGTTGGCCATTTTACATAAAGTTGAGTAATGCACAAAACCCTCACAGTTCTCCTGAAATCAATAATTTAGAGATAACTTGGAATTTTAAATGTTCATGTTCCCTTGATGTAAACACTCCTGTGGAATCAAATTTAGTTAAAAGGTATGTCTTTAAGATATGCAAATGTAATCTGTGTATGTAAATGCCAAAATGATGACAGGGAGGATACAGATATGCAGCATGGTTGCTTTTGGTTGAAATCTGTTCTAAGCCTCTATTAACTGCAACTACAACAAATTTCATTATATGGCATTTGTTACAACTTCCATGATGTTATCTAAATGTGCCTGTCACTTTTGAATATTTAAGTATGTTCAAGCTAGGTAATAATTTAATCATAAATGGAAATGCACACAAGACGTGGGAAGAAAAGCTCCATCAACTTCCTTCCTTCAAAAATTTTAACTGTTTGTTTAAAACTATTTTCTCAAAGGAGAGTCAAGTTTCAGGAAAATAATTACCCAGATTTCATCACTTTTTAATCAGATGTGGTATGTATTTGATTTTCTGTTATTATGTTCTCAGTTTTTGATTCTCTGAAAGAGTTACCAATTGTAAGAATTTTATAAAACATTTTAGTTGATTATACCACAAAATTATGTGCAGAACATTTTATCAAGCAAATTTATATAAATGTTTGGACAGGTTAGACCAAATATAAATCCAACATTTAGTAATGAATACAGATGTTGACTAAGCCTTGAAATCACTATATATTTTTCTAATTATTAAAACCCAAGAAACACCCAAACAAAACGAGTAAGTTTTTTTGTTTCCTTTCATGAATATATTCACGACTGCGTATGTCCTGGGCCATAATAATTCACAGCTCTGTTCCACATGGAAGCTTCAGTAGTAGTTTCAAATAGTAGGTGAAAGTAGTTTCACCTTCAGTCCAGAAAAAACACTTGTCCAGAAAAAACACATCAGGTAGCATTTGCACGTTTACCGTGTGTGTCCTTGGAGAAATGAGGCTTTGAAATGAACTTCTGTCCCAAACTGATATTTAAATGTTTATGTAGAGGGAAAATATCCAGTAAGAGAAAGTGAGGCATAACAGAGTAAGAAGTAGAATTCCACATGAACATTTGCAATGGACAGTCTCTAAGAATTTACAGTGTGGTCTAAATATTAACACAGGAAAGGAGAACATTGTTACTCTGATTTGCAGCTGAGGTATGAAACATTGAGAAATTAAAAGCTAAATCAGTCAAAGATTTTAGATGCTGTACTGTCTACTGACCTTCAGAAGAGTCCATTTAACCTGCATCCACTCCGTGAATCTTGATCAGATAGATAAGATGAAATGATGGCTAAGCTGCTGAGACCTAAAATGGGGAAAGGAATTCTGGACATATTTAGAAGCAGATCTAAGATCCTTGAGAAATATTTGTGGCTAACTGATTAGAGGTTCTGAAGATTTTTATTTATTTGTTTGTTTGTTTATTTGATTTCCACAACAGAATTACTATGTTCCTTTATGAATTCCAACCTAAGAAAAAAGGTGTTTGTGGCAAATCTGACAAAAAACTAGGAACCACAATATTGTGTTCTCTCTCCAAAAGTCACACTCGGAAGATATTGCAACTTGCACATTGTCTTAATTGCCACAAGTGCTTACACAGATATTACAGTGTAGTGAACATTCTGATTATTGCATGCAACATCTGTAGTTAATTTTAATATTCATTTACAGGTCATCACATTGTGAAAGATTTGCTGATATTAAATAAGTTTGCTATCTCTCTGCTCAAACAAATAGACCACTCAAAATCCAGTCTTCACTATTTATGCTTGAATGATGTTAGAAGCTTTACAAAGCCATTAATGTCTACCTGACATTACCTACTAAATATTCATAAATGTCAACAAATACCTTTCTTCTTCTGCTTGTGTCTTGGAATATTGCCTATTTCACTGGCTGGGTGAAATAAATCAATAAAATAATTCTGATTTTATACAGTATGTTTTGGGATAATTTTACAAGTGAAAATGAAGCAATGAAGTATAAAAACATCTAATAAGACATTTTTCAATTTTAAATTTGTTGCAGTGTTATTAAAGTATAAACTACTTTACTGATTAAATTCGGAAACATTTCAGTTGGATTCACTATTTCCTTTTCATCCCAATTTCCCTTTTCTTTAAATCTTCCCTACTCCAATGTTCAGAAATTGTTTTACCAAGGCCTTTTCGATGTTAACTTAATCCATAGCAGCCTGGCAGTATGAGTGCTAACGTTGTCTTTACTTAAAAACCCCCCATATATGCCTGCAAACTCATGGCTAGTAAATAGCAAAGCATGACTTTCTCACATCTAGAGCTGAAGTGATAATCAAGCATTCTGAGTAGTTTTTTTTCAAGACACAGTGTTTAGGAAATATATTGTTTTGATATGCAATGATGCAAGTTATGTAAATGTATATGAATAGAATCATAAATCTGTCACTCTTAAATGTTAAGAAATTTTAGATCTTTAAGCTACCGAACTTGATATGTTTATAGCACGCCTGAGGGGCTTTATCCTGAGGGAACCACAGGAAAATCCCTAATCTTGGCAGTGCTAGGAGCCTCTACTGATGTAGCTAAAAAATTCAGGATTTGAGTGTTCTAAATGATTGATACTAGTTTTTCTGAGTTTTGTATCTTTGGTCTCAGAAACTTATTTGGAGGCTGATAGTCATTTCCCTTCCTTTCTCTAACAGATTTCTTTCACCCAAAATTACACTTTTTATTTGGAAATGGAAGAAAGGTCTTTGATCACAAAGTGAGATTCATAGATTATATGGGGTGTGGGGAAACCTCTTCACTGTCTCCTAAAAACTCTTTAGATGGGTCCTACCACAGAGATTTTGGAAGTGTTTATTAATGAAAATTCTGTGTCTTAATGAAGGTTGTGAATGATCTGATGCAATATATATGGACATCTGTTGCTTGAAATTTGAGAGTCTTATCCAAAGGAATTTCAAATAGCTGCTAAACCACTTTAAAATACAGGCTAGCAATTTTTACATGCACGATCTGCTAGGTTTTTTTCATATTCTTTTCAGTCTGAACACTGATAGGACATTCCTTTGTGGATTAGTTAGCAACCTTTTTAGACGAACATTTTGCCACAAATCAAATATATGCTTTTAGTTGAAACAAATAGAAGTACTTATTTACTCATTCAGTCAGAGATTCTACACTAAGCCCAAACAGATCGGCAGTTTCTAGGACATTTCTTGGTTTACGACATCAGATGCAGTTGACAACTTCCCACTGATCACTTAGTGCAAATGGCATTCTGCCACAACTACTAAACCTAGATAAAGATTTCTAACTCTAGGGTGCTCTGGGGAAAAAAAAAAGTGAGGCTTTTAAAGCTGTAAGCAATTAGCTGAAATGTTTATAAAGGAAAGAAAAGTGAACGTGCTGAACTTTTTTTAACTGAAGTATTTACATTTTCTGACTGACAAAGCTCTTTAATACAGTTTTTGTGTGGGTGTACCAGCTGTTCTATATGTAAAGTTGCACTTAGACATTTCTGTGACTGTTAACCACTACAGAAATGCTTCCTTGAAAGGAACTGGGACTGATAATATAAAATCTGCCTATCCAAAAGTTCCTGGTTTGGAGTGTGTGTGTGTGTGTGTCTGTATTTGCTTGTTTGTTTGTTTGGGGGAGATGGTGGTGTTTTGGGTTTTTGTTTGCTTGTTTGTTTTATTGATTGATTGCTTTTCTTTTTTTAATGTATAGTTTAGTTTTCACACTATCTAACTTCATGTACCTCATTTACGTGTTCAAATTGGAAAGCAACCTGATCCTGAGAATTCAGATCTCTTAAACCCACTCCTTCCCACTTAAGTCTGATATTTGATATGAATCAGCCACTAACTACAACTAGCAGTGAGAGTAACTAAGTGGGTAGGTGGAAGATTTCAGCTTTATGGAGATCTTGATGTACCATGTATATGTATATCATAAGTTTTTTAGTGTTTATAAGTAATCAAAGCATTATAATATGGAAAATTGTAATTGCAAATTATAACATGCACAGAAAAATGGTGGACTTGAGAAGAATCCTCTGTGGGCTGTACTGACTCAAAAGCCACAAGAATAGATCCAGTAACATACGAAATTTGGGTAAGAAGCCTGAAAGGCTGAGTATATACTGCCTAATCACCTAACCTCTGAGGCTGCATCGATTCTTTTTGATGAATGAGGGCTGGGCCAGGGATCAGTCTTGTTCAAGAGGCTATAAGAGCACCAACTGACTGGGGAGAACCAATGGAAGCAGTCTGAAAGAGAGTAAAGGAAGCAGCTAACAATTAAACATTGTGGGTGATTATGTCTTAATCAAGTGCATGAGTTCATCTCTGTCTCTTTTATTTAGCAGTATTAGTATGTTCTGAGAGTCTTACAGTGAGATTCTTAGTTGCCCGTTTAATATTAAAGACTGAACAGAGGCTTGCTTCATGGCAGTTAGTACTGGGTCCTCCGGTTACAAAAAGTTCTAAATTTCTTGTGTCACAAACATTTTTTCATTTATATGGACAGCTTTAAAAGGAGAGATGGAAATAATAGGCAAAAAGAGAAATAGATTCTGCAACGTCTTTCCCGAGTCTTCTTTTCTCAAGTTTGGGCCTATTTAACCTAGAGAAGAGAAAGTTCAGTGGAGATTCTGTTGCTTTCTACAGCTACATGGTCAAAGGATTCAGAGAAGACAGAGCCAGACTTTTCTTAGAGGTGCACGACAGTAGGAGTAGAGGCAGCTAAAGCAAGCTGATACATGTGACACTTCCATTAGATATAAGAAAAATTTTATTGCCAAAAAGGTAGGACAACAACAACACAGACAATCGGACTGCCATTCTTCGAGGTGTTCAAGACTTGACTGGACACGATGCTGAGCAATCTGATCTGAATAATTCTGTTTACATTAAAGAGGATAAGGATTAGCTCTTCTTTAGAGCAGGTGGCCTCTTGAGGTTGCTACCAACCTATTTTTCTTTTTCTAAATAAAGTGTTTCACACTTCCTTTTCAACCTAACATTTCCTAAAAAAAAGACTAATGATAAATTTTGTGGCCAGGACTTTTACAAGGAAGTTTGAAGTCCTTTTTTAAATAATGTAATCTGCATTTTTGTTGTCCACTTTCAACAGGAAACTCCATATTATCTCCAAGAAATCTATAAATACTAATACAACGAATTATTTATCATATACTCCTATTCCTTTTTGGAAGAAACCTTTTAGATCAGCTTTTTCAAGATGTGTGTTTTAGCATAATTTCTTTGAGAATCTGTCTGATATAAAAACAAAAAATTGTGTAGGAAGAGTGGCTGTATAATTTGTTAGAGCAGGTAAGCACTCCTAGGTGTTCTGTAGCACATCTCAATAGCACTGTGATGACAAATGCAGCAGTCTTTTGACCTCCATAATAATGTGCTTAGGTGTGATATAAATATTAATAGCTCCTTCACTTTGCTATGTAATTATTTGAATCCTGAATGCATACACAGTAAAGGATTGAAAGGATTGCCAATAAAAATAGTGGGGAACAATAAGGACATAATACACACATTAGGTAATTCTAAACCAAGTTTATCGTGAAAGGATAAACTATAATTTCAGAGATTTTAGCAACGGACTTTCAGACATTCATCATCCTGTAGTGTCTGCAGAAACACTGGATTCATCCAGAATGCTTAGAAAGCTGATGATGTTGTACAAGACATTTTAATGGTGAGTAAAGGGAAGATTAAAATGAATGCATTTTTATTTAAGTTAAAAGCCTCACTGACACAGCTAACAACGAGATCTCTTTTTCCCCAGGTTCTGTGAAGATGAGGGCTGCCTGATCAGCCAAAGGGCTTGGCTTCTTCTGCTAAAGGAAGAAAGGGAAGAATAGAGTCTCGCAACTCCCTGAACTCCCAGCTGAAGGCTGGTTTCTACACAGTGGAGCACTGTGGTTGAATGACCTCTTCTTCCCCTTGGCTCCTGACCTCCTTTCTTTAGTAATGCTTAAATAAGGAGTCTTCTTCTCCTAAAGGAAAAGGAGCAACTGTGGCAACCAAAGGTTGACCTGGGAACTGCTATCTTAGAAGGATAAAGTGTGTTATATAAGCATCATTTTTCACTATTTGCTGCACTCAGTAGGTGAGAAAAGGTGAAGAACCTATTTGGGGTTTTTATGCTCTGAATCAACTAATTTCATGTAATTACTTATGATTCATCTTCATGTAAGTAACACAAGGATCTTTTCCTTGCTGCTTCCTAAATACAAAATCCTAATACTTGTCCACTTTTTATTTTTTTTTTTATTATTATTCACAGTTTCTATGCATAGATGCATGTATGGAATGAAGATTTTTGATAACATTCCCAAGCCTCTTTAAATGTGTTTCCCTTTTAATTCTATACCTTCATCATCAATTTAACCATAAAAAAGATTCAGATAAAATGTACCTTTTCCTATTTAAACTAACATACTTAATAGCTGAAGGCAGCAGGCTGAATACGTATCTAAATCTTTTGAAAAGGTTTTCTTTAAATATCCTTTTTGTCATTCATTTCACAATGACAGGCTAAAAAAAAAGTAAAAAGTTGAAATTTATTGTTTATTTCGAAAAAAAAAAAAAAGCTGTATGTATTAGATCATAGGAAAAATACAGTATTTAACTCGGTAAAACTTAATTCAGTTCTGGAGTAACACCTGTATTGTTGGAACTCATACAGTAAATCACTCACAAAGAATTTAGATCACTAAAGATTGAAACAAATCTGTCCTCTTTCTAGTATTTAAATATACTGAAGTATTGCTGTGCTTATATTTATGATACTCTAAGGCTTATGTTGGGGATATTCTACTGATTTCAGATTACATTTATTAATTTATGTCTGATACGTCCCTGAAGAAAAATATGTTCTGATACTAGTCTAAGGACTAAAATGCAAGACATTCCTAACGTTTCCTTTCATAAAAGTGAAAGGAAAACCAGAAATACTTTCAGAGTTGAAACATCATGACTCAGTTGTTGCTACTCCCTCTGCATTGCTGACAAAGCTCCGAGAAGGGGGAGCCAAAGCCCGCTGCTAGGGACCAGAATAAGCAGAACACGTGGAACTGGTAATGTTAGACACAATATAAACAGACTTGGTAACCTGAGAAGTCAGTGGCTACTTGGACAGTTATGCTGCTTCTGACAAATAAAGGGCACTTTGAATCTAAGCATGCCTCAAAACCAAGTGGCATGAACCGGCTCACATTCATACTGCTTAAGGGCTGCTCCCTCCCTCTTTTGAAAGCAGATTAATAGTTGAGCAGAGTGCTCAAAGTGGGAAAGTGTCCAGCGTCTGAGCTCATCTCCTGCCTTTCTGCCACAGAAGTGTAGATATTCTCAGTGAGTCTGCAGACAGAGTCAAAATTGTAAGGAAAGACAAAAGGTCCACATCCTGGCTGGAATCTGAGCCAAGGATCTGAAAAAAGACAGAACTAATTGGAGCAAGATGCAATCCAGGCCACTCAGAGCCTGCATACTGTCCAGAAAGGGATGCACCTTATCAGCATTGGTCAGACAGAAGCTTTTCGGAGGTAAACAGTGTGTAAGTCTTGCTACTGTACAACTCACTGGCTAGAATACAGGACCTTCCATATGCAATCTGTTTCTACATTGTTTAGTAGGGTAACATACACGCAGGTGGCCAAATATGTGAAAATGCTCCATTTTGTGTAAAACTCACGTAAGCTTATTTATACTGGAAGATTTCCATACCTAGAAAGGAGGAGGGAAATTAAAAGGAAGCAATCTTAAAATTGAGTGTGACTCTAGTTTCTTGTTTAAATTAATTTAATGGAAACTGGACAAAAAATTTAGAACAGAAAAGCTAAAATCCCTCAGGGGTCTGTACTGAGACCAGTGTTATCTAACATCTTTGTCAGAGACATGGACAGTCTTGGACTGACTGCACCCTCAACAAATAAAAAAACTCTGATCACATCCTACCCCCCATCAGATTCTTCGATTTAATCTGTTAAAGCATGTGGTTATTTACCTCTATTGCACTTAGTGGTGAGGTTGTGCCAGCTGGTTCCTTGTTTGGAGTGTCTGTTTGACTTAATCTCTCTGAACACAAGGTTTTTCCTTCGTATCCTATTAGCTGATAGCTGTGATGATATTGCAGGCTACTGCAAATGAGGGTTCAGCAGCTGGACGTCATGAAGGTACTATCTTTAGAGCGAGATCTTACACCACATTTTCATTTGCAAGTTTCTGATTATTTTTTTCAGGCACATGTTAAAAATCCCATAGCACTTTGGGATTTGGCCAGCTTTCCTTATCTAAATTAATACCATCACAGACTTAATTAACACCAATATAAATATTCACAGCTGTTTGTACTATAGATCTAAATGCAAAATGCTGTGTTTGCATAAGCTGTTACATTACAGACATACAATTTATTGCTTTCTGAAAGGAGATGAAGGTTATATAAAAATAAGCAAATGTAAAATGAAATTAAACAACAGACACTTACTTGCATTCTTATTAGTATAACAGTTCTATCATTTGTATTAGTGAGAAGCTTTTGCAAATACAGAAGAAAATGTTGCCCCGTTTTTTATTGAGGATACAGGAGGAGTATTTTTGCCTTAAAATATAGCTTACAGATTACACCTAGGAAAAAAATTCTCTTTGTTCTAGTAAAAAATAGTTGTTTGGAGATTATCCTTTTGGATATTTCTTTTTGGGAAAGATATTTCTAGATATTTCCTGTATTCGAAAAAATAAGTCATCTCCCTAAGGAGAAAACAACTAGGAAAAACAAACAACAACAACCAAACAAGAATAATCAGTCTCTGGATTATTCCTAAGACTCTAAACCAAAAATAACAACATTAGGGTAAACCTTCTCATTTTGTCTAGATTAATAGGTGCAAAATTCCTGGTCACATCACTAAAAACTGCTTTGTGATTTTTTTCAAATTAAGTCACCCAAAAGCCTTCCAAAGCTACATGAAGTTAAGTATAAATTGAGGTATTATTCAATGAGAGAAAGGATTTCAAATTCATTTGGCGATGGCATTTGGGAATTCTGGGAATCCTTCCAAACTCTACCTAGAACTTTTCAATATGTTCCTTAATTAACAAAAGCAATTTGCCTTAGTGTCAGTGATGGTGATTACCGTTAAAATAAACACTAAGTCACATAAATGTCAATAGTGGTCCTATTACTGTGGAAAATAAAACTAAATATTAATTTTGTTCATGTGAAGTTATGTGGCTTTGAGATAAAATATTGCTCTTTCTATTTTAAGGGTATTTTTGTTGCTGGTAGAAAAAACTACTGACTCTATTAACTTCAAGTCTTTGGTAATCAGAAAAAGGAGAAAAGTAATAATTTGGGACAACAAGAATACAAGGACATTAGGAAATAAGGAAGGAACAGCAAACAACTCTTGTAATTTAAAAGTAATAGGGAAAAAGGTGATTTCAATCTGTAATGGCTTTTGCTAGAAAGCATACTAGCTGAAAAGCAGAATTAGAAGTATTAAACAAAACAAGCTGTAACAAAAGAGCAATCTTGAGATGGAAAACCCGAACTCTCAGAAGTTAAAACTGCCTGCTAAATCGTAATTTTATCCTTTTTGAGCATGATAATACAGCAGTTATAATCATTCTATTAAATTATTTTTATTGCAGACACTTCACATAGTGAATGGGTACCAGTTTTTAAATGGACAGCAATTCAGTACTTTTGCTCTTCATTTTTAAATGTCTTATATATTTACAGCACAATATTCAAACTTCCTTTTAAAGATAGACTTGTTATAGAATCATAAAACAGTTTGGGTTGGAAGGGACCTTTACAGGTCACCTAGTCCACTCCCCCTGCAATGAACAGGGACATCTCCAACTAGATCACATTGCTTGGAGTCCCATTCAGCTTGACCTTGAGTTTTTCTAGGGATGAGGCATCTACCATTTATCTGGCAACCTGTTCCAGTGTCCCAGTACCCTCACAGCAAAGAATTTCTTCCTACTATCTAATCTAAATCTCCCCTCTTTCAGTTTAAAAACATTATTCCTCATCTAATCCCTACACTCTTTCATAAAGCATCCCTCCTCATCTCTTGTGTAAGCCCCCTTTAGGTACTGGAAAGTCACTGTAAGGTCTCCCCAGAATCTTCTCTTTTCCAGGTTGAACAATCCTAATTCTCTCAGCCTGTCCTCTGACCATCTCCATGGCCTTCCTTTGGGCCCATTCCAACAGATTCATGTCCTTCCTCTGTTGAGGACTTCAGACCTGGACACGGTACTCTAAGTGGAGTGTTATGAGAACAGAGCAGAGTGGCAGAATTGTGTCCCTCAAGCTCCTGACCATACTTCAGTTGTTATCTTCATGGACTTTCCATGCTTATGCTTAGAGAATCTGATTGATTCAAGAATTAATTAATCTTCATACACTCCATAGTGAGGGGAAGATTGTTGTAGATGAGGAACTTAGATGAAGACTGAAAAGATACACTGATATTTGAGGGTCCAACTCATGTGAGTTGATTTTTATGGGAAATCCTCTTCCTTCATGATTTTACGTTCACAGCACAGATCCATTAGTTTAAATTGCAGCTGTGAGTACTTACTATTAGTGCAAACAAGACTCCAGGGTGTCAGTTTGTGCTACAATAATTAAAAAAACAGAGCAAAACCCGAACACAAAGTTTGCTTTAAGGACATTGCAAGCTGGTGACAGGACAAGTAAAGAATCCAGTTCTTTGTCACACTAATCGAATATCTTAGCCACAGACTCTTTATTTTTCTCCCCTTGAATTTTTTTTTTTTGTACGACTTAATATACCAGCAGATGATTTGGTGGAACTTCGGGAGATTCTTTCACTACTTCATTATACTGACTGTAACACAAGTGTGTTCTACACAATAGATACCTTTCAGGTAGTTGTAGAGAGTGATAAGGTCTCCCCTAGGCCTCCTTTTCTCTTGGCTGAACAACCTCAGCTCCCTCAGCCTCCCCTCATAAGACTTATCATCCAGACCTCTCACCAGCTTTGTTGACCTTCTCTGGACCTGCTGCAGCACCCCAATGTCTTTTTTGTGGTCAGGGGTCCAAAACTGGACACAGTACTCCAGATGGGGCCTCATCAGTGCTGAATACAGGGGGAATATCACTTCCCGAGTCCCACTCGCCATACTGTTTTTGATACAGGTCAGGGTGCTGTTGGCCTTTGTGGCCATCTGGGCACACTGCTGGCTCATGTTCAGCTAACAGTAGACCAAGACCCCCAGGTCCTTTTCTGCCAGACAACTCTCCAGCCACTCTTCTCCAAGCCTGTAGTGCTGCATGGGGTTGTTGTGACCCAAGTGCAGGACCAGGCACTTGGCCTTGTTGAATGTCATCCCATTGGCCTTGGCCCATTGATCCAGCCTGTCCAGATCCCTCTGCAAAGCCTTTCTGCCCATAAGCAGATCAACACTCCCACCTAACTTTGTGTCATCTGCAAACTGAGTGAGAGTGCACTCAATCCCCTCATCCAGATCATTGATAAAAATGTTAAAAGATGTTAAAAGATATGAAAATATGTTAAAGATGTCCTGCCCCAGAGTCAGAAAACTTCCTATTCTGTGCTGATTGGGTCTTTTCCCAAGATAAGTTGTTGACCTGAGTGGCAAAGGAATGGCAGAGTTGAAGTATTTATGGTCTTTTCCACAGTGATAACTTTGTTCCTAATTTGTAAAGGGTGAAAGCATCACATCTTTTGAAGCAATCAACAAAAGGATGAGAATGCTATTGGTGTCACATGCTATTAGTTGTACTGCAGATTTTGGAATAAAAGGAGGAAGTCCCAACAAAAGGTTTATAGATCTCTAGCAGTTTTAAACTATGTTTTAATTAATAACAAGCTAAGGCTATCTCACTGATCACAAATGAGGAATGCAGAGACCAAAATCAACCTGGAAACACAGGTTTCGTAGTGACTTTCTTATATTGTAGTGGATATACACTAGATATATGAGAAAGGCAAAACCTATTTCGTCAAAAGAATGACCATTCTGCATTGCATCATATTAGTTTAGTTAATTGACATAACAATCACGCTATCACAATGATGACAGTGTGAAAGGGACAATATGAAATTGTATTATTTGCAACACTGACAGAAAGAGAAAAAAGGTATTATTAGTTCTTGTCCTACAGATTTTCTTTTTGGACACACAGCTTGCCCTGCATATCTTCAATTATACAAAAAATCAGCTTGAAACAGCTCCTAGAAAGTAGATTCATAGACTCTGTTCCTTCACTCATTTCTTTTTCCCCATTATTGTACTTGCTTGAAATGTTTCTCATAGAGAAACCCATATTAACACTCCAATAGTCAGCTGTTTTTTCTTTCTGTAGACAAAAAATACACAGCAACATATTCATACTTACGAGAGTTGTATCAATTTCAGTGCCCTAAATTTTAGGGCCCAGTTTACTCAGGTGTCTAATGTATTTATTAGTGATTTTGTTGCTGAGGAAGAAAGATAAATACCTCCAGGAAAAATTTTAATTGCAACTGTATCAGGTGACCTACCTTAGAAGACAGTTATTTGTTTCTCCGCTAATACGAAGAGAAATATCTTCTTCCAAAGGCAGGACATGACATAGTTGGAATGAAAATTCATAGCTTCGAATAAAATTAATACTGGAGATGGAGGTTCTCCATTGATATGGAAAGAGTCTAGATATTCAGTTAAACTATATAAATAAACATGGATGAAACTGCATATTTTCTAAACTCGTAAATGATCAGTAATCAGGAGATGGTCATGTCCTTTGTCCTGTAGTCAGAAACACCAATGTCGGTTATAAATTAGGATTAGGTTGTGGTACTGATCTTTGTCTACTGCAGCTAAAAAAAAGGACCTCATGTTGTTATCGAAGAGTAGGAATTTTCAGTTCAGACTTATCTGTCTAAACCCTACGAAGTTGGATATGAACTCCTGGCTCTTATTAAGACAACTGTTTGGAGTTTCATTGCTGACTTCAGGGAAGTTAGATTTCACAGATAAAATCTTTATATCCTACACAAACTGTGCTCCCTCTGACCAAGGTTTCACAGAAAGAATGTGTGAATTATTTCCCATTCCTGCCTTTGATAAATAAGGTGGTGTTTTTTTGTTGTTGTTGTTTTTTTTCCCCCCCCTGTTTATATTGGACAGAGTTATTGCCAGTAACCAATACTTGAGTTGCAGTTTTAAAAGTGGTTCAGCAACACATTAAGTACCAGTTGTGATGTTGACATATCTAGAATCCCTTAGAGTTAACAGAAGCTGTTAATTATATCACTTTCAGTAGCTAAACTCTAGTAGCTGTTACTTCTTGGGTAAACAAACTTCAATCAACTATAAGGCTTTCAGGCCTCATTAAGAATCTTATTAAAAAAAAAAAAAAAGGAGAGAGAGAGTTGACTGTTTTGAAAGGCACATTGACTTTGTAAATCTTTTAGCTATAAGACACGTATATCTTTAAACTGTAAAGCATCAATGTAATTAACCGATGTTTTAAAGATATATATATTTAAATGCATATGAAGCAAAGCAACAATTTAATTTTCAAAGAAAAAAAAAATACTGAAACCTGTCACAAACTGGTACCTGAGTAAAAGGTATCATTTTTGCTATATATTGAAGTTTTAATTGCAGACAGTGTATTACTAATATTATAAAACAATAATATTAATCTGTAACTGTAATTCATAGTTTTAAGAGAGCTGTATGAGCTTTGAAGTGGGTTTGGATTAAATTTTGATGTGGTTTGAGAAAGGTATGAATTGTGTTTGATTTTAAGCACTGAATCTGTTGAAAATTCAGAAGCTGAGTCTGGAAATCTAACTTTGAATCTAACAGTAAAGATGAAATCAACAATAGTCAAAAGCAAGGAAGCTATAAGTAGTTTTGCCTAAAATTTTTGGAATGACAGTTATTTTGTATATGGCATATGCTTAGAGAGTCTACCTTATTTCAAAAAATATTTTTGCACTGAGAATTTTTTACAGAATCCATCTGCTTATAATTTATAGCAAAACCTTTTCTTGCCTGGGGCCTATTAATAAGGCAAACACTGAAGGTATTTGAACAGGTTGTCTACTAAATTAGGCAAGAGTACCCACCCTATAGGAAAGGCAAGGTACTTATATTACTCACCAAGCAAATGAAAAGACATTCTACTGAGCAGCACCTGAATAAGAAAATTGAACAAATAGTGAAAATTAGCAGTGGATATTAAAATCATGTAGCTAACTCCATACAAACCTTGGCAGTCTCTTAGTTTTGGGACCATTAGGAAAAGGAATTAGTTTCCTTCTCAAGAATATGAAAATTGAGTTAATATGGAATATTAATATGTTAATTTTATTCTTAATCTACAAGGCATTTCATATTGATTATAACCAGTATTTATTTTGAAAAGTTGGACCGGGTAGTCCAGTAAAAACTTTACTTCTGTTTTGGTGCCTAGATGAGTGTGTGCATTTTCTCAAACGCAGGGGTTATGTCGCTCAGTAAATTACACTTTATGTTTGAATATCAGGTGTATTTTTCTAAGCACCTGGAAACAGAATTGCAAAGGTCATTAAACACATCCATAAAATTAGTAGTGGCATATTCGTATATTTTTCAAAGAATGACTCCCAAGCGCATAAATTAAAACATATGTATTATTTTATTTGAAATAAATAAATACTGTTGTTTATTACAAGCATATAGCAAAAAGAAAAAAAAATCAAAATGGCGTTTAGTACTCTGAAGAAAGATGTTCAAGATTAATTTAGTCTCCTAAATGTGCAGGCTGCATCTTTAACTGATGATTTTATGTTATTATCTCTGTGTAACCTCCTCCCTCTGTCAGTGTGCAGTAAGCGAGAATAAAACCAAATTGGAACTGGGGCAAATTTCCATAGCTGTGAACCTGTGTGAACAGAAAAAAAATCTTGATATGACTCTAGAGAAATTGCTAAATGCTCTCAAAATTAGTTCCAAAGTCATAGTTCAATCTGAGGGCAATGTCTACAGTAACAGACAAAATACAGCAGGGAATAGGCACAGCCAATAGTATGTAACTATTTATTTTGGTTCATATTTGGTATTCTCCCTAGAATGACTACAGCAGGCGCAAATCAGCTTTCCCCTGACTATTCCTACCCACAGTCTGAGTGGTAGCATAGCTCGGGGACTATTTCAGGGGGCTTCAGGAATAAATTACTCTTTTTGGAGGGAGTGTTTTAGCCACATGAACAGAAGATGTGACCTCGAGCGCTGATGAGCAAGGCCTTGTCATTGTATTTACTAGCATATATGTGAGTCAATGAGAGTCTTGGGTGAATCCACTCATTCTTTTCCTTCTAGTGAGTACCTGAGAAACCCCAGGAGAACTTCCAGTTTCTAAATCTGGGGTTTAAGAAACTATAAAATAATAAACAGCACTCAGTAAACTTTGTAGAAAGAGAAAATTCAGACCTGTTAGATGAATGAAATGGATTAAAATAAAATTTGTTCATTGCATCTGAAGTATCTTTGAGGATTATTTACTCCTAGTCTATTTTAGAGATTCAAAGGCACTCTGCAGTGCTTGCAGCAGTGCAGGAAGCCATTCAGAATTGCTAGACTATTTACACTACATTTGAGGCTTGTCTGTGCGTCTTCTCTCTGGTCTTCTCAATAACTTTCCAGGTTAAACTTCTACAAATGCATTTTTTTGCTGTGTCACTCAGCTTTCATCCCTCTAACTCCTTCAGCATATTCTCACACACTGAGCACAGCAAGTTGCTTTCTAGTATCCATCTCCTCAGCTCTTCAGAGAGTCCTGTCTACCCAAATGTGCAGTGGCCATGGAAAGGCAAGCAGTCAATTTTCTTTCCTCACAAGTTTTGAAGAAAGCAGAAAGTATTAGTGGGTGTAGTAGATGGCAAACAAACAGAAAATAGATTATACCACCACAATGTTACAATGTTCTTTCCCCAAAATTCTCAGCACAGCAGTAGAGTATTTAGAAAATCTTTTATCAAAAGCTAATTTTACAACTCTTATTTCTTGCCGTGGAGATAATTTAAAGCATAGAAACAGATTTAAAGCATACCCAGATGACTAGGATTGCATGCACTTTGCGGATCAACTGGGGAAGTCCAGCTTGTTCAGCCCAGACAAGAGGTGGCTCAAGGGCATCTAATAGCAGCCTTACAATATTAGAGAGTAGCTTACCAAGGAGATGAAACCAGAATCTTTCCTGAGGCGCACAACAGCAAAAAGAAGAAAAAATGGTGATAAATTCAGGTAAGTCAAGTTCTGAACATGTATAAGGAAAAAGGATCACTATGAGGATAATTAAGCATACAAACAGGTTTCCCAGAATGGTTGTGAGTCCACTTTCCTTGGAAGTTTTCAAGACTTGACAGTGCAAGAACCCTGAAAAACCTGGTCTGAATTCAGCATTGTCCCTCCCCTATGCAGGAGGTAGAACTGGTTGACCAGCTAAAATCCCTTCCAGATTGAGTGATTATTTTATTATTTATACGGATGAACAAAAGAATGAAGTAATATTCCCATGTCTATTCAAAGGGTGTTTGACACTGACAGATTTACAATTTTTTTTCCAGAACAAAGAAGCACAAAAATAAGACTACAGAGTTGTGGGTTTTTTTCTTTTTCTCTTTTTTTTTTTTTTTTTTCTTTTAATTTGTGTTNTCTTTTTTTTTTTTTTTTTCTCCACTGGCTGGTCCTTAGTAACAGGCACCCCTAAAATATTTTCATTAACTTATAACATTCTATGTGGAAGTCATTTTGGTTTTTTGGTGTACTTTCTTATCTTAAAAGACTATCCTGGATGTGGATTCAACTGATGATTTGAAAGCAGTAGGATTGAATTTATTTTAATCAAACATACAAAAAGGTACCTGGAGCTTGTTCAAAGCAGAAGAAACACCACCACACACACACAAAAAAACCCAACAAAACAAAAATAGTTATCTCCAGACTGAAGTGAATGAACAACTTCCTTAAGAAAAAGAAATCAGATTTACAAAGGATTATCTAAGGAGTATCTCCTAACTATATTTGCTGACTAAAATGTCAAAGGGACAATCTGTTTAGGGGAAGGACGGAATCTGAGACAGCAAAGACGTGTTAAAGAAGTGCTATCAACGCAAACATTAGCACATACTTGGAGCGATCCTTAACAATGATGGGTTTTTTTCTGAGTTTCAGAAAATAACATGAAATTCCAAGGTCTTCCCAACATTTCACTTTGTACTCCTGGTATGAATAGTGACAGAATCACAGGCTGGACGAGGCTGGCAGGGACCTCTGGAGATTGTCTAATTCATCTGCCTTTCTCACAGCAGGGTCACCTACAGCAGATTGCTCAGGGCCATGTCCAGTTGAATTCTGTCTCCAGGGATCTAAACTCCAGGGATCCTGAGAAACCTATTCTGGTGTTTGACCACATCACTACAGAAAATTTTCCTTATGATTAAATGGAATTTATTGTATTTCAATTTGTGTCTCTTGCTTTTTGTCCTGTCTGTGAGCTCCACTGAGAAGAGTTTGTTTCCATCTTCTTTACTTTCTCCGTCAAGTATTTATACACATGGATAAGCTCTCTTTTCTCCAGGCTGGAGAGTGACAACTCTCTACCTCTCCCTGAATGTCAGATGTTCCACATTCTCTTAGTCATTTTAGTGTCCCTAATACCTTGCTGCATATTAATTTCCTAAAAAAATCTAAATATCCTTGCCTTGCTTACTGCAACAAACTGTATCAGGCTTAACAAACTGGCATTCCTCTAAAATTAATTCTTGTCAAGTCTGAAATGCAACAGTTGCTGTAATTGGAGAGAAGTTGTTGCTTTTACAGGAATGCTCCTTCTTTTTCTCCTACTCTGCAAATATTGTTCTGCGTCACCAAAATCTACAGGAAACTGAACAAAAATCCTTTCTTTCACTACTGAGACTAATATCCCAAGAAAAAGTACTGAAGACTTCTGATTGACAAAAACATAAAAGGTTTAAGTATGGTTCTCTTACATATATTAACTTTCACAGAGTAATTTACCATTAGAAATGCAATTTGGAAGCACTGACAATTCTCTGAACTTTTGGTCTACATTATGCATTCAGAAAGCAAAACTATATAAAAACACCAGGGATTTCACTCTGATCTTGTTGCGTAGAAACTTTATGTTTTCATCTATGATTATTTGATTTTTGGTGTATATACCCCTGGAGATTTCAGTGAAGAAGTAAAATGCACATATGTATGTTATCCCACCTTTCTGTGTGTAGGATCCGTTGACTTAATTACTTTTTTTTTGAGAAATGGAAGTCAAACTAGTGGCTTTCTTTAAGTGGTGAAGTGTGGTCTGACCAAAAGTTTCCATCCACCTAAATTTTTTCTAAGATTTGATTAAAATGCTTGCTGATTGTACAGATGAACTAAGTTCATAATGCCTTCAATACTCCTTCATACCACTAATGACATATCTGCTAAAGATACATGAAGAATCCAGTGAAGAAAGGATAAGGATTTGTCATTTACATGCATTTTTATTCTAAATACTAAAATTACACGTACTGAACTTGTCTTTATAAATTCATAGCACCAGCCTATCTTTCTAAAGTAAAATCTGGGCACATACTTTTTCTTTAGAATTCTTGTCTAAGGCTTATTGCCCATTTTTATAGACCAATAATCAGTCTCTGCCCCAAAGAGCTAACACATTAAGACTATGACAGGTGCAAGAATAATCAAGTACTATAATACTGGATATGTTTCAATATCAGAATAGAATGATCAGTTTCTAATATTAATACTTAATATTAACGAGAAGGTATTATTTTTATTCCAATTAAAAAAATACCTCCACTAAATGGATGTTGCACTTATTCATAAGATATTAAATAGGAGTCACCAGATGGTGCTGTAACACCTAATTTTATGAAGTCCTTTTTCTGAACAAACAACAGGCTCTCTCTTCAGCCACAGGAAAACTTACATTCTTTCTAGTTCAATGATGCACTTCAATTTAGGGAGAGCTCTTGCAAGTAACTATACTATGCTCTTTCTAGCTTGGTTTCATTCACCAATCATTTTGGTTGACATCAGTAAATTTTGTGTTTGGGCTGAGAATCCTAAAACAGATGAATTTTCTGCATGCAATGTGTCTCTGTGAGAAGAAAAGTAGGTGGTGTAAAACTAACACCTTAGGAACATAAGGTAAACTGCTAATTTCATTCTCAAGATTGGGTATCTCTTTGCAGAAGACTAACAGTTTGCCAATGATATGTGTGTATATATATATATATTTATATATATACACACACACATATATATATGTATTTAAAAAAGAAAAAAAAAAAAAAAAAAAGGTGTGTGTGTGGGGGGGTCTTCTTTAATCCCTGTTTACTTATACAGCAAAACTTTATACTTGGAACACTTTGACACCAGTCTTGGACAGTTGCAAAAGGAACACTGAATCACACAATTACATAGTCACAGAATCAGATAATGGTAGGGGCTGGAAGGGACCTTCAGAGATCATCTAGTCCAACCCCCCCGACAAAGCAGATTCACCTAGACCAGGCTAGACAGGAATGCATCTAGGCAGGTTTTGAATATCTCCATAGAAAGAGACTCCACAACCTTCCTGGGCAGCCTGTTCCACTGCTCTGTCACCCTCAAGGCTAAGTAGTCTTTTCCACACATTCAGACAGAATTTCTTGTGTTCCAGTTTGTACCTATTTTCTGTTGTTTTCTTGTCAGGCACCTCTGAAGACAGTCTGCCTTCATTCTCGACACCCACCCTTTGGATATTTAGAAGCATTGATGAAAACCATGATGAATTGCATAGCTTCTGAATTTATGGTATCTGACACTTCAAACATTTTAATCTATGTATTTAAACAGATTCAAATATAACACAAAGCCATCTATCCATTTTATATCTAAGGTATTCTCAGTTCAGACACCTATTGCCCAGTACCAATGATACATTCGATTATGCTGGGAGTTGCTTCAACCACGAAGAAAACTTTCAGTCCATGATTTTTAAAAGGATTACAGGCCTACCTTTAAGTAAGGAGAATGGTAAAAAGCTTGACATATGATCTAGTCATTGACCTTAAAACTCTGTAGACATATACATCTTCCCCATAAACACAGGCAGGGATTATTTGCTTAGATCTCTTTGTCTATTTATACATCTCAGGTGAAAATTACAGTAGTGGTTCCTCCCACAGTTCTTCTGTAACCAACATACAGTGAAAAGGAGTAAGAAAAGGAACTGTGGGACAATACAATTTATCTGAAACCAAAAGGAGAATCAGAATTTCATTTTTCATTTTTAGTTATATTTCCTCAATTACTTTGGATTCCTTTACCTTTCCCCCTTCTTACTTGTTTATTCACCTCTTTATCTTTTATTTTTGCTGCCAGGTCAGAGTGCTCACTTCCTTCTTGTTTCAGTACAAAAAAGGTAACGAAGAGCCTCCTTCTATCAGCTGGAAGGAAATATGAATTTATTTTTTTTTTTGCATATAGCAGAAAGCGAACAGTGTGTATTCTTCCTAAAACTTGTAACAAGGTCTTCTGACTTCTGATATTTGCTAAGAATAGACTGTGAAATAAATACTATAGTCAACTTGGAAAAGCATAGGAGAACACATGCAGCATATCTTATTACAATAAGGCTTAAAATGAAAAGTGTATGTGACGCTATTATTTATAACATAATTTTCTGTTTCTTTTTAAAAGCTTTTTAGGTTTAGTTAGCTATTCAGAATAGTATCAGAATTTCCAGTTGGCCATTAAGCTTGTCTTCAGATCAAAGCACTACACTATTGAGTTTAGGTTCTGTGTACCTTTTCATACAAGAACTTGCAAAATATGCAAGCATAAGAAGCAAAAACACACTACAAAACTTATTTTAAATAATAATTAAAAAATCAAACATGAAATATTGGAATAAAATAATAGATTATTGAGTGTTTTACTATAAACAAGTTCTACTCTTTACTTCTACATATTACACTCCAGATAATTTCAGCTTTGATCTTTAACTTTTAATTGGTTCAAACAAAATGTTTTCAAAATACAGTTAATTCTAATGTAAAATCTTTGAGACATCTCTTGGTAGTTTGGTAGCAAAAAAAAAAACCAAAACAGTAATGAAAGTCTCTTCAATTATCTTCAAGCTAAAATGACACCTTTTACTACATTTGCCTCAGTTAGCCGGCCAAAGATTGACTAAATCCAAGTGATGTTACCGAAGCTATAACTGATGCTATGCCTTAAACAATCTTATTAACTAATTCCTAAATTAATGATGTATACACATAAAGTAGAAGATTAGGAGCCCTACATTTAGTCTTATAGGTGGAAGTTCTGATGACATCTAAAAATTATCTGCAGAGCCCCAGAATTTCACACAAGTACTCCACAATATTAACAATTGTGCCAGTTTGAGGTAAAGCTTTGTAGCTAAGCCTCTGCTATCTACCTGAAACTCTCGGAAATAAACAGTATATTGTGCAGAAACTGATTGTTCTCAGAGTGTTAAGACCAAGGAATGGTATGCAGAGAGGTCTTTTGCTTATACTTATTGCTGTAACAACCAAAGTCAGCTCATTTTGCCCTTTGTCCTGTCAGAGAGCCAGAAGTGGAAGAGAATAGAGGCATTGCACTTGTGGGTAGAGGCAGACAGGACAGGTGACCCAAAACTGACCAATAAGGTATTCAATCCCACCTGTGTCATGCTCAGTATAAAAGCTGAGAGATCAAAGGGTCAAACAAACTACCACAACTGCGATGAGGCAAGTAAGCTTTGATTTGTCATTCTCATTTTCCCAAGCAGTAATTCTCACATCCAGCTATCTCCAAAATGTGAGCTTTAAGAAGGATCTAAGAAGGATATTTCTCTGTGGTTATTGTTTTATTACTGATGATTGCACTTATGTCACAAGCACAGATGCTTTTTGTTAATCAGCAGTAAGGTTTAGTTCCATTAGAAATTTCACACCCACTTCTCACATGAGGCATAGATTAAATAGCCATCTGTGTAACTCAAAAAACTTTTTTGAAAGAAACTAAATTACTAATTTATACACTTACAATTACACATATACAATTTTTTGTCCCTTGGCTAATCCATTCAGGCCCATGTTGCAGTATATCAGTGCATTTACATTTTTACCATTAAGGAAATAAAATATGTTGATTAAACACTCTTTGTTCTGAATAAAGTTCTGTATGATGGAGTTCAGCCATCTATTTTCTAGCATTACATCAACTTTATACAATATATCTTATAAGGTCAGAAAGTAGTTGGAGCTTTTTGTCTTTTTTCTTTACGTTTTCAATCTAAAATTTTCAACATGACATTAATACATATTTTCTTTCGAGATATGATGATTATACCATTTTATAGTGTGATTGCACAATAATTTTATGTGTGTATTAGTCTATCAATCAAACCAGGAAGGTGATGCAACCTAGAAAAACTTTGAAGTGTAAAACTTGAAGAAAAATACATCTCTAGTGTTCCACAGGTGTTCCACAGTTGTCCCACAAACTCAAATCTTGTTCTTACAGTTAGCAAATAAGTAAGTAAAAAAGGAAGTAGCAAATTTAGTGATTAACGTTTAAGAAATACTGCCATGTGTTTCTCTATAATAAATTATAAAAGATTGTGAAAAGATTTTTCTGCACATGAAAATATTTTATTGTATCAATCTCCTAAATACTGTCTTGTATAAATCTAAAAAAAACCAATTATACTAGGGAGGATTATTTCTAACAGTTAGGTTTTGGAAGGGAGCTTAATTAGTCCAAATATACAGCAACAATCTTTCAAAGTACAGAAGATACAGAAGAAAGAATCATCAAACTTTATCTAGCACCTTATTGTCTCCATCAGTATTTTTAAATTTAGGTCCTCATGTTTTCTACCACCACCAGAAGACCTGAATTTGTGGGTGACGAATAATTTTGAATTAGTCATGTAGAATGAGACTTACCTCAGAACACGTCCTAGTGACCTAAGCCTAGGCTCAGTCTTTGCTTAAAACACACAGTCGGACAAACATCAAGGGAAGATTCTTCATTTCTATCTTGTACAGGACAGGCATATTTCTTATTGCTAAAGCAAAGTGGTTATTTTGCACACTTCGCAGGGACAAGACTTCTCCCATCAAGACCCTATTTGGAGCAAGTTGTGTGTGGCGTATTTCTTTATTCCTTCATTGTATCCTCTTTTTTTTGATGGAAATAGCTAAAATTGATTTTTACTGTCACTGCAAGCTGAGAATAGCAATGGTGAACTTGATATTAAGGAGCTGCAAAGATGCAACAATACCACACACGCAAATATTCAGACTGAATCAGGTCACTTAAATGCAGAAGTATGACTTGTCATGCTGAATTACTACTAATGAAGCATGATTGATTGATTATACCCTGTCAAAAGAGGTTCCCTCAGAGCAAAGGAATTAATTTAGATAAATACAAGGTAATAATACACTTAAGAAAATGTAGTATCAATAGGATGTACAAAGCTGGTGAGTTCTTGTTAGGAAATTGATAGCACTGCAGACCTCATAGCTGCATGATATTACACAAAATGTTTTCTTTATATAAGTGGATGGCTCATGCAGCAAAGAAAGTAGTTAAGTCTTAGTAATGTTTAATTGTGAAATAGCTAAAATTTATAACCTGGGATACATTAATGCCCTTTTTTATCTACCAGAAAAAGACGACAAAGCTAAAATTTATTGTGTTTTTACTGAGATACAGAAAATGTCTGTGAATAAATTAATGAATAATTTAAACATTACAAATCAGTGCGAAGAAGTATGAAAGAGTCTACAAAGTGCAAGAATGTACACTGAAGACTCTAGCTGATTCTCTGAATGATTCCCAATTAGAATCATTACAATTTGCCACAGAAGACCTAACACCGGAGGCCCAAGTACAGAGGATTTGACTGCAGTCATAAGAAAAATGTCCAAACTGGTTCAATTTTCAATAATTTTCCTTGTCTTTTGCAAAATCCTTTACCGATTGTCATTACTATTTGGGTAATGTGAAAGCAGTTCAAGATGGGAGTCATTTCACCTCTCCAAGACATTTAATTTACATCTGAAGTTTTTTGACTATTAACGCGTTAATGTAATTAAGATACTGAAAGAGGACTTTAGGCAGTAAAACCTCGGTCCCTCCTCCAGGCTCAATTTCCGTGTATACTAATTATGCAGATTTAGATGCATAAAGATCATTCTTGTTTTTTTAAATATACATCTCACACATGGGCAAGATTCACCTCTTTAACTAAGCATGTCTAATATCCTTCTGGGCATTACATAATTCATTTATATCATGACAGCTCCTTGTAATTTCTAGAAAGCTCTTAAATTTAACTTGACTAGCAATAGTAACTGCTTTTCTCAAGCAGCTTAGGTCTGAAAGTGATGAACAAGTGAGCCATGCAAGGCTGCAGGTTCCATTCCATGCCAAAGAACCTGTGTCTGCCTTATGAATACCTGTATCAGGGCCAGCATTGGAGTGTGGTACTCGCTGTTTCACTTGCATAACCATCACACTGACCCATGTGGTATTGCGCCAAGTAAGGAGTAATCTCTTGCCTTCAGCAGAGAATCTGGATCAATAGTAGTTGTTGTAGGCTCGATGGCAATCTTGTCCTTGTTCTGGAAAATAATAAACAACACTTAATTTGCAACAAAGCCTTTGTGGAGGTAGTCTTCTTAATAGGCTGCCGTCAGCTCTGGAATTTCATAATTCATGTTTTCAATGTGATTATTGTAAGAAGTTAGCATGTGGATATGTGGAGGGGAAAGGGGTATAACAGATAAGATACAAGAGTAATATTTAGGGTGGTGGCTTCCCAGCCTTTCATTCTTGTTTTAGTGGCCTAAAATATTTTTGCTCGGAAAATATAAAGGCTTTGAATAGAAGTTGTATCACAAAAGAAAACTGCTATATATTTGGGAGTAATTATAATTTGCCAATTAGTTTAGGGAGCCTGAGTGTATCAGTCTTAATTAAGGTTGTGATTTATCCCATCTATGAACTATGAAATTAATATTCTAATCTAAACTAACCAGCTAAGATCATTGATGGAAGGAGACAGGCACTTGAAGGACATCTCCAATGAAAATGTCTAAATAGGGACAGATGCCAACGCCTTCCTACTTACTCCAACAGGTCACTATCTGGTAAGGCTGTTTGTTAATTTAGCTGGAATGGAGCTTACCACAGGAGATATTCATGGCACCTCCCTCTCCTCAGTAGCCATATAGGGAATGAGGCACTTAAGAATGATTAGTTTACCAAGCTTCAGTGTTGGACCAGTACCATCAGAGCTACGGTACAATTTAATCTCAGCAGGTAAAGTTAGGACTCAGAGTTGCAAGAACTGAAACATCATTTTCATCATCTTCCATACGTTACATATTCAATGTAGAACAAACTATTTAGCGTTATCTCTCAATTTTCTGACATCTCATTAATAAAGAACTGGTCTTGTGTAAGCTCACTTGTCACTACTACTGTAAGGGCTGTTTTGCTGTCCCCACTTCACAAGTACATTTTCTGTAATAATTTGGTTGCAGCTTTTTACATTAAATCCTATTAACCTGTTTTAATTTTCTCAACACTAGTTGTCACTAGGAAGCACACAATAACTAGTGAAAAAAAACAAAGGATTTAAAATAGATACATTGAATTTAAGAAAGATGAAGCCATTATATCACATTGAATACTATCATCCAATTAATTAATTTTGCCTGGTTACACTGAAGGCAGTAGCTTTTGTTTTACCAAAGTTTATAATCAGTAAGAACATCACAGTAGGATTATAGCTCTGGAGTAGGATTCTTTGTGAGGATGTCGCATGGGCTGCGGGCTGCCTGGCGGCTGGCAGGTGGGACACTCCCCACTGGCTTGTAGGCAGGGCATATCCATTTCCCAGCAAGGAGTAAGACAGCTGGAGGGCACTGGGAAAGCCCCAGCCCTGGACATCAGGCACATCACCAGGGACTGGCCAAGGCAAGACTGGGATGTAGGTCCATGGGTGGGCTCAGCTTGGTGGGGCCCATTGCTGGGCAAGGCAGGGCTGGGGAGGGGCTGAAGGCTGGCCATGATGTAGGGTCATTGGGGCAGGGACTGATGGTCCAGTAGGGCTGACATGGGGTCCTGGGCCATGGGAAGGTTGGGGGGAGCCTCAGGGCGGCTGGGTAGGGACAGTCAGGCTCATTAGTGTCCTCAGAGCCCTAACACTGTTATTCATTCTGTAGACACCTAACTTTATGTCTACATACAAGAGTCTACACACCTGACATAGATCTGAAAGCTTCCTATGTAGTAGCTGACTACTCGGTTAAAATAGCCAACAGCAATTATTTAGTCCACTCTAAAGCAAAAGAATGGCATAAAGTCTTAAGCTAAAGAATTGCATGACTGTTCACATAATTTTAAATGCTCTGGGACACTGTTTATAATCCATCATTGCTATTCTAGGATGGGAGAAGTCCTACATCAGACCTGCCCTACCCATTTGGATCTCTTGAAAGTTCTAGGGAACTGAATCCTACCCTTACATAAAATAACCAAATATCTACAGACTCTGCTGTCCATATTGGCTAGACCTTCTACATATAAAAATGTAGTTTATATGTCAGCACCTGGGCATCTATTCAATTGCCTAGATACAGGTATATAGTGCAATTTGAAATTATCTATGGTATCTGAGGCTTCCACATGTGTTTGGTGGCTATAACACTTTTCTGCAATGGAACCAAAAGCCAAACAATTTCTACCACTGTGTTTCAAGTAGCTACTTTCCTCAGCTGCTACTGAAGCCTCAATAAAATTACAGATAATGTCATTTTACTCATTAAAATATTTTCCTTATTTGACTCAGGGCA
Source organism: Thinocorus orbignyianus (assembly GCA_013400375.1). Classification (NCBI taxonomy): domain Eukaryota; kingdom Metazoa; phylum Chordata; class Aves; order Ciconiiformes; family Thinocoridae; genus Thinocorus; species Thinocorus orbignyianus. The sequence goes on along the minus strand of VXBW01003226.1, from coordinate 407,089 downwards.
GCACTACAGAGCTGTTACAATTCCCACATCTTTTGCTGTAACTGCCTTATAATCTGTTGTTTCCTAACTTGCATTTCTGGAGATGATTATTTCTACCTCATTGTAGGACTTTGAGCATAGTCTTAAAAGACATTGTCTTATTTTGTCATGCTGCTTTTCCAATTTGTTAGGGTCATTTTCACTTCTAATCTTACCTCCCTATTGCATTGTCTAAATCATTATTAAAAAGTAGCATTGGCTGCAGAGTAGAGCACTGCAAAACTTGGTATGATACATCCTAGCTATTTGGCAAAGCTATTATTTAGTAATAACACACGAGACACATTTGTAAAATGAAGATATTGGAAATCTCAGCTATCTACAAGGTTTGCTACTTTGTCATAGAAAAAAACTTTTTTTTTTAACAGGAGTTGTTCTTAACATGTTGCTGTTATTTACATTCTCGATATCTTTTGTGTAGTTACAAACATTTTATTTGGTTATTTGTTCTGGTGCAGTTCTGGAAAATAAAGTTGACTAGCTGGTCAATATTTATTCCCTTCTCATCTGTTTCCCCACTCTTTTCCATTTCAAAGATAGGCACCTTGTCCTTTTGTTTTGTTTTGTGTTCTTAGTCTTTAGGACCTCATCCATCTTTCATGAGTTCTCAAAGGTAAATGCTAACTGCGTATCTCCGAAGCAGACATTCAGCAAATGCCCTTAAGTGTTATGATTCATGGTGTTGCAGTGCCTAAGACTTAGAAACCTTGTTCCAAGAATGAAATTCAAAGTAATGAAGTAACCATCTAAAGGATGATATTTGTAGAAGAGCAGAAATGGAATTCACAGCAGTTATCATTGTCAGTGCTGCGTATATGTAAGTACACCCATACAAAGAAATTTAAGATCTTTGCTATTGCAAGACAGCCAGCCTTGCTATATAGGAATACAGGTTAATCTGGATTCAAGAACTGAAATGCCCTCTAAAGGTGTAAACATGGATAATAATAAGAATAAACCCTTTTTCTTTTCCCAGGTGAGTGAACTAATGCCTACATTATTAAAAAAAAAAAAAGTACTGGTAGCTTTAGGCAATAGAATAAGGACAGTCTAAACATGACTTGAAACTTGTCTATTTCTGAGAATTTTAAAAAGGATACTTTCTTCCTGAATTTTAAAATTTTCTTCAATATTACTTCTCAGTTTATTTTATTTTTCTTCTTGACTGCTTCCCTCTTTAGAGCTGGCATGAGTCCTGTTCATTATCTGGCTATCACTGGCAATTTTAATGAAAAAGATTACTTTTGGTGTTTGCTGAGGAATTTCTCTGCAGAATTATGCAACAATTCTTTCCCTACATCTTCTTATGTAGTTAATTAGGGTTTTCTTCATAATGGTAGTGTTTGTGTATTGTTTCATGCATTAGCCTTTTGATTCTCAACGTTCAGGTTTATCCCACTGTTTTATATTTGTCCTCTGTGATCTGAGCTAGTTGCCATTTTTGGTGTATCTCCTGAAGGCCAGGTTAGTGAAGGAGCCCTGATTATGAGAAATTATCTTCTCCTTTATTTACTTCTCCCACAGACATTTAAATTTTCACTTTGAAATCATCTGGCTTTAGGATCCATAAAATACAAAAGCAAAATTATAAAACATAGTAACATCTACAGTAATAAATATTTTTAAAATTGATTTCTCTATCCAGTGTATGTTTAAGATGCAGAGAAAGGTCGTAGTGAATAGCTGAGAAAATATAAATTGTTTTATGGAAAAATATGAAAATCAATGAAATTGTAGTGATATAGCACTGTAGCAGCGATGCAGGCCAAAAATTTCATATCAGTTCCCTTTAATGAGATAAACAGACTTCTTTTTGAAACTGCTTATACTTATTAGACTGTATGTTTATCAGCCGTTACAGTGGTCATAGAGGTACCCATCTTTATGCTCTAACACCTATTTCTGTCTGTTCCTCTGCTTAATTCCTGGGTTTTAACACTTGCAACCTATGACTTTAGGTCCTAGCTCTCTTTCAGCTCTTTCTTTTGACTTCTGATGAGTTTTGAATCCTCTGTTCTTGGTATTGCCTCCTGACCTTGGACTTACCTTTCCATACATCTCCAGAGTCCCTGTTCTTCCTTTAGTCCTTTCCCCTGTTTTGCCAATATTGTGTTGGAATTCTTTTAGCTCCAGAGCTACTAAATATCTCTACAATTTTCTGAGGGATATGAGGGCTACTAAATTCTACTTTTTATTCATAGTCATATAAGCAAAGGTCTACTTACACAATCTTAATTATTGGGGTTTTATTTCCATGTTCAGGTGTCACTGAACAGCAATATCCAATAGATTCTTTTATACTATTTTTGTGTGCCAATTTCACTATACATCAATAAACTTCTTTAGATCATCATTCATATAAAATGTATTCCATATATTTCTGTTATTTTTTAGTACTGTGTTTTCTGTTCAACACTACTGAAAATATCTGTAAGTTCATTAAATCTTTTTCTGTGAAAAGAAAAATGTGTAACAGAAATATCTCTCTGGATACAGTGTAAACAAATTGAATTTAATGTAATTCTAGTCAATGACTAGCACTGGGATTCATTTTTGTGTTGAGCTTTCATTTCTGAATTGTAGTCAACAGAATTTCAGTACAGCTTACATGTGGCGGTGATGATAATTTACAAAAGTCCTGTTGTACTCATTGGGTATTTAAAGTTTGATTCATCTTAACAATAGATATAGGGTGCCATATAAGATGGCCTACTGTTTCTGCGACATCCATATATCATTGACAGAAGCTGCATAGGACCTATGGGAGATTTGTGTCACACTGGACAGGAGACTGAAAACCCAATGGGGTGTGTCTAGACATGACAACTGACTGAAGTATACTCTTAGTTCACATGAGAATATTGATCTTTAGATTCCTATATGTAGGTGTCTACACATTGATCCTACCAAGATCTGAGTAGAGGTATATATGTCCCTTCTCTTAATCCTCAGCTAATACCACCTTCCACTGATAAAGCCTACAATACAGAAATACAAAATCTCAGCAACGGTGTAATATTTAGTGGTGCTGCTTCTTATTGCTTCCTCCACCTTTGGCTAGATTAGGAGCCCTTTGATTAATACAAAGATTCACAGAACAGCTTTCAATTGTCAAAACATAAGTATCTAGTGTCCTTTTGTATGCTCTGGGATAAACTACCTAGCCTGTGGCGGTGTTCCAGAACACTTTGTGTTTCCTATAAGGCCTATATCATATTTACTGACCACTATCTTAGAAAATCCAGGCCATATCAAATAAAAGTAGGTGTCCATGTTTAAACAACTGGTCTGAACTGTAGAGACTCACATTCACTTAATAAACCTCAAATTCAAAATGAATATTCAAAAGCTGTATTTGTATTTACAGGCAGCAGCTGCAAATGCACTGGGAACTATAAGGTAAACTGGAATCGTGAAAATAGAGTTGAGTGAAACCTCTTAAAATAGATGAAATAAGGAAATCTGCCCTGCTTACCCAGAACAAATCAGTGCATCAGTGCACCAGTTAATTTAGTAGGTTTTAATACATGATACCTCAAAACCAGTTGAAAATATTCCTGTAACCCATACAGTTGGATGCTCGTGCTGCACTGTATGGAAAAAGAAAAAGAACTATTCCCTGGTGAACTGTTTAGCTTTTCAGAGATGTGAAAACAACCTTTGTTCTTTAAATTGCTTCAGTATATTTTTGGTTCATGTCAGTTTACTTTTCTGCAAACTGGGATTTTCTACTCGGTTGTATTAATTTCATAACAGTTTTAAGTAGCTCTTATGAAATCCTTCACATTGCTATTTTCATCTCTGGTTTACATGTGAAGAAAGTGAAATGTAGATGTTTTCCAAAGTCAGGCAACAAACAATGGAATTCTATAAATAAAATTTGGATATTTTCAACATTTGTCCAACATAAATTTTTAAAGTCATTATGATATGTCCTATAATGCTTCCAAATTTGTCTACCAAAATTTCTCTTTTTAGAAAGCAGGAAAAAATGGATTTTGATGCTTCTAATATTTATTTTAAAATCTAAGATTTCAGTTTTTAAAATTTTAAAACTCTCTCATTTTTCCTATGAAACTACAACATTACATTTTGATTTAAACTTACTGTTTTTTAATTTAGTGGCAGTATCATAGACCATCGTGGATGTTTTTTCCAAAATTATATGAAAGTGATACAACCCTAATTACACAGAAAAAATGTCTACATCTGTATTGAAATAGATGATCAGGGGTATGGAAACACATCTGCTGACTTGCCTTAGATCCTCATGTAAATTATACAGTGTAAGATTCTAGCTTTTAATGATTAGTTTAACACTTATATATCCTGTCTGTACAGTAACCTTATCCTGGTTTATAATAACTGTCTGGTGATACTGCCCCATTTTCTGTGTTAAAAAGTTGACTGTAGTTTGAACTTGCAAATAATATGAGGGCAAATTGTCTGTTCCTCTACTGGAGAATTTTGGGGTCACTTGGAGAAAGGTGATCCAAATCCAGATGTTATTAGAAAATGTCAATTTATTGTCTATAATTCTTCAGTGGAATATTTCCTCAAGTACCAAAATAATCTTAGATTATTTTCCTTCTAATATCCATCATTTAGATTCATAAACTGAAATTTCAATAAGTTAGACAAATCTAATGTTGTTACCACTGGAATTAGAAGTTATTTTTATTGAGAGGAACACAGGACAGGGAAGAAGATTCAGACAGCTGTTCAAAGTCAGAATAAACTGTAAAAAAGAACTTTTGTTCAAAGCTACTTTTTGATATAGTTGATTTTGTGCAAAGAGAAGAATAAATAATTATGGTCAGTATCATAGCTTAATAACTTTTGAAGGACTTGGAGAAAAAAAAAGTCCCACTTGAAGAAAGGAGAGAGCACAAAAGATATGGTAAATAGAAATAAAGAAGGGGATATCCTAAAACTTTCAAACACAGATTTAAAGAAAGCTAAAGATTTGCTTGCAGGCATGGGATGAGTACACATTCTTAATTCTGTATACTAAATCATTAACTGNAGACCTGGAGATATATTCTATTTTCCTTTAATTCCTTATTATTATTATGAAAGTTGGTATTTCATAATCAAATCTTGTGCAACTTAGTTTGGATTCATAGCAATGCGTATGCAGCTTTCCTTACATTCTTAAACTTGTTCCATTCTTAATGCTCTGGATATATTGGCTTTTACAATTTCTAAAAGGTTAACTTCTTCAGTATCTCAAAATTGCTTACAGTAACTAATGTTGTGTCTGGCAATGTACTTAATATTAATTTGTGCAATGCAAAATCAGCTATCCATGTTACCTTCAGGGTTTAGTCAGTTTTCATCTCAGTGGCTGACAGTAAGGACTTATATCTAAAAAAAAGAGCCTTTAGATAATTTAGTGTTATATAAACAGGAGGTGATTTCTATAGGCCTATCGGAAAATATTCCTGAAAGGTCCTTCATTAAATGTAAAGCTATTTAATTAAATCCTCTAAAGGCTTTATTGACAAGCATTTATGCACTTATTAATAAGCCTAAAATCAGTTCTCCACTTAAATTTAGAAGTGGCTTGTTGGAACACAAGTGAAGAATACGTACGACCAAATCTATTCCCTTCGAAGTTTGGACAAGGACAGAAAAGCGGAAAAGAAGAAAACAAAAGAAATCAAACCAATATTAATTTAGAAGGTATTAAAGGATTTAAAAATTATTTGCATGATTCATGGACAACAGACCAAGTCTTTACTTTTGTATAGACTTACAGCTTCAGTGTTATTAAGAAAAGTCATTAGTGTTTAATAGCATTGTACTACCAGATACAAAATTACTTTAAAGGACTTAGATCAGCTTCTACAGTTCCAAAATTGCCATAACAAATGAAACTGTAAAACTAAAGCCAACATTTCAACAGTTGAGACAAAACCATTAGGGCAGACTTAAGGTCTTTGCTAAAACTGAAGATATTTGTGCAGCTACTCCTTGTGGTGCGTATATTCTATGGATAAACAATAGCATTGCAGATCTGGTTTTGCATACAGCTGTAAAGAAGATCTAATAGAAATTTTTTCCATGTTTTTCAGTTCAAAAAAGACTATATTTCTTATCATTTGCAGTGATATAAAACATATTTTTCTGTTATAACTGTGTTTTAGGAACTGAAATAAAATGTTAGTGTTCCAGAATATTTTGAAACTGAATTAAAAATCTGATGTTATAATTAAATTTTGGAATTACATCTATAATAGTTAATGATTTCTTGGTAATGATTATAGTGCAGTAGCTTCATACTTTATTGGATCATAGGAGCTAAAATAATCTATACATGTATTATTTTGTGTTTAAGTGATCAAAGGCAGATTCCCGTCAGTTCATATTGAAAAACTGTATTTTCTAGATCAAAATATGTTTGAACTTATAATAAGAGTATTTATTTTGACTTCAAATGAGAATTAAATCAAATGGCAGTTTGTTGAAACAACCTGCAAAACTGGCATTCCTGTGTTTTGATCATCTATTCAACAATAAACTAGGATCATACACACTTAGAAAAACAACAGGCATCCTTCATGAACAGTTTTTCATTTGATTAGATTAAAATAATGGTACCTTTTTCTAATATTTTATTTTTAGAATTCTGGTACCAGAGCAATCCATGGAGAAAGGATTACATAGATGATGTGCTAGAGCATTTAACTATGGCTAAATAAACAAATAAAATTATCTAGGGACTGTTCTCTGAACTTGAGGGAAACCACCACATCATGAGTTTGTGTGTTCAAGTAAGGCACAGGTATGGGTTCTGATTGGGAATCATTCATGGGTTGTGCTAACTTCTGAATTGTCCTGTTGTTCACCTAGAATGTTGGCTTGATCAAAACTGTGAGAGTGATTGATCTAACTATGTTAGTACAGATACTAATTTATCACAATTAGTGTTCCCTAGCACAGTCTGATTTATAAATATGAATGTAAACACTGAGAATTGCGTGATAAAACTTTAGCTTCTGCTTTCCTTTAACATTCAATTTCTGTAAATTCTGAATTCCTAAATGTTTCTTCCACCACAATTCCTCTCTCTATGGTAAATGGAAAGACATCTTCAGAAATACAAAGGCAAAGTTTGGTCCCTAAGTCACTGCTGGGCTCCAGAAAGTACATTTCTATTTAACTGTTCAGGTCTGCATCATGCAGTGTCATACTTGCCTGTATGACTGTGCTCAAAGCAGAGAGGTAAACAGAGAGGACAGTTAATTGCAATTTGAAACAATCTGGACCTTGTAATGTTCAGGTTCACTGCAGGCAGTGGTAACTCCCCAGTAGAGGAACTGAAAACTATACAATTCTCTCAACATTAATCCCTGCAAAGGGGCTTTTGTAGGAAAAGTGATACTTTTCCCACATACTGCAGGGATTATTCATCTAATGGATGAAGCCAGTGTCCCTCTGAGAAGAACACAAACATGTTATGTGTGAAGTTTCAGGATTGTATTCAAAACTGTATCCAAACTCAACAGCTGGCCATTGTCTCTGTAATAAGATGAACTATACCCTTATATTTTGACTTGTTCAAAATGTGAATCCAAATGTTGTTATTCTGACTCTCCTATGACTTCCATCTAATCAATTTGAATGTCATTATAAGCCAGGAGATTCCCATAAAATCTGGTCAGTTGCTCTCCCTTTTTTAAGCTTAATGCTTATTTTCTAATTTTCTCTATAAAAACTGTGGGAGCTCAGGTGACCCCCAGCATATCACAAAACATCTGCACCATTTTTGATCTAGAATGGTGAATTAACTGAATGGTTCTGTGCACAACTGCAAGACTAACAGAAATCAGTGACTGAAAAAAAAAACATTGCACGGATATCTGCTTCTAGAGGATATATATATAGACACATATTTTACAATCTATGCTATTGTAACACACTGTGAAGTGTAAGAAGGGGGCATCTGGTTGGTTTTTTTTTTTGTTTATTTTTTGTTTATTTGTTTTAATCTTTTCAAGACCAGCATAATTTTAACAGGTGGAGTCACTTTCATTGCTAATTGTTTATATGCCGTCTTAAACAAAATGGATTGGAATGTTATGCGAGGCTGTGCCATCAGAGAATCACCATATCTGTAACACTCAGGATTATTCACAGAACCTAATCAATTGTCTAAATTTCATCTTCAAGAATTGTTTGCACCAAGACAGAGTGGCTAAAAGAAGTTAACAACTTATTTTTTTTCTGTCACTTTAAATTCATCCATATTGATGGACAACGGGTAAGAGAGAATCCAATTCAGTTAACCAGATGGCTATATACAGTCAGTATTTAAACATTTCACCATTTAATGTTCAAATATTGAATTGTCCAAGAATGTGACTGTCATCTTAATTATCTGTTGCTTCCCTCTGGCAGTATTGTTAATATGATTTGGGTCATTATGACATGAAATACTCCAAAGTGATAAAAAAAACCTGGCTTGCATGGCATTTATGATGATGTACACTAAACTTTTAATTACTTGAGACTGTGTACTCCTACCTTTGATTTGCTTTATATTACTTACTCTACCATTGATACTTTTTGATAAACTGAATAATATACACATTTTTGCTCTAAATAAAAAAAGTGTGAAAAATCAATGGGTTAAGGACATGGTCCCTATAATAAATAAACACAATTGCAAACAAATAAATAAACAAGAGGGAGAGAAATCTTCTTGTGGGATAAAGCTAGACTCTTTTTTGTTATTTTTGTGGAATATCTATGACTGATCATAACAGTGACAAGATTTTGGAAAGATGGCAAGTATACACTTATGAAGCCAGTAACACATTCTCATTGTTACCGCCTACTTCTCTTGAGAAATAAAATATTTAGGATGTTTGTGGAAGACTAACAAGTTTTTGTGTGATTTTCCTGGCTGGTTTTTGGTTACTGAATGAAGGACCCTTTTGCTGTCTGAAGAGCAGTGGATTTCAATTATCTTTGCACTACCAGCAGTAGGTCTGTTGCCAGTATGAACGTGGGATAACTTGTAGCATCAGTCTCTGTTTTCCGGAAGCCCTACTACCGCACTGAGGCAGTGATGATAAAAGGCAGAGGTTTCTCGGGTGCGCATAAGTACTGGCTAGATAGTTCCTTCTACCATGGACTTCGGACCGAAAATGCAGAAAGAGAAAATAACTGTAACAATTCTGAACAAGGCTTAGGTTTTTTTCAGAGTGCTGGTGACTCTCCTTAGCTATAAATTTCTTAACTCTAAGGCTGAAGAGTTGTCTTCTTCTGGGCTCGTGAATCTTGCATTCTTGACTACCCAGTGACAGAGCTACAAAATGAGGTGAAAAGGGTATCCCCATTTTCTTTTCTCCTTCTTATTTCCTTCCCTCCTCCCTTATGCTTCTCTGGTGATCAGGGCATTGTTTTGGGGAAAAAAAAAAAAAGAAAAAGAAAAAGAAAAAAGTTATTTTAGTTTGAAATCCTTTAGATTAAGAATACTGAAATCAAGTCCCCCAAGTGATTTCTTTAACCAAGAGTCTGTCATACAAAACATGAGCAATGCCTCCCCTAATCACTTTTCTCTGACAGCTATGTTTTAACGGCAAAGCAGTTGAAACTGTGTTTTATAAGTGGCTCAGTTATTGTCAGTCACACTCAAAGGACAAGTTTCAGACCTTCAATCTTACTGCACTGGTCTTCCTAGGTAAGTTATGGACTCCATCAGGTGTTAGCTGAAGGTTGTGCATCCTCAAGAGGAGACAAGAGCAGTTTTAGGCACATGCAAAAATGGAATTTAGGCAATTGGGAATGTTTTAGGTCAAACACAGTTAGTCCAGGAAATTTAGCTGTTTGCTGAACGTGGGTGTTTTAAATGGCATATAATTAATGAGGTGTGTAAACTCTACCTATACATTTTCAAAGGAGCCCATGTTCTTTTTTGTTACCTGTTTTATCCTAGTTTATATTATAGTACCATCTGCCACCTTTAATAATTTTTTTTTAAATATTTAATTCCTTTTTATTTATTGCGAATAGTATGCTCCTTTCTCCTTTACTCCTGATACAAATTTTAGCCATTTTTCTGAAGCACAGTAGATATAAACTGGGTGTAAGTAATTTACTAGACTATGACTCTGTCTTTCCAAACTCCATAAGCCGAATTGTTACTGGCTTATACTTGAAGACATTAAATTCTGGGCAAGTATTATCATTAATACAATATGTTTTCATAAGTGGAAAAATTAGATAATTAGACCATAGATGGCTTGTCTTGTTAATTGTTTGTTTGATAAAATGTATGAGACACTAGGTTCAGTTTCTTTGCCCAGTTGTTAGTGTAACTGGGGAAAACATGACTCAAGATGTATTAAGTAGAGCTACTAAGATCACAGAGTGGTTAAACCTGATTTTTGGTACCCAGTGTTCTGTAGGTCAACTAGGAAAAAGCCCATATAATGTAAGTCCATTGAAAAAGCAAGAGACTAGTCTAAGTCAGTTATTCAGGTTCCTTCTCACTGTAATAAAGAATTATCTTTTAGTTTTGGGATGAATTGCTGACTGCAAGTGGGGATTTTTGTTTTCAGTTTGATATTTTTTTTCCTATTGACTACCAAGGCATTTTAGATATCAGTGTTAGACTGAATGTCTAACTTCAGATAAGTCAATTTAGGTGAGACAAATCTCAGGGTGGATGACTGAGTTGGTAAGAAAGGCTTAACAGTTTGTGGCTAGAGGTCATTTAAAAGATGTCCTGTTGCAATTTTGTGGTTGTGAGTCACAAAATATTATTACATTGATTGATCTACCTGACACAGCTGTCATGAAAATCAGTTACTCTTTGTATAGAGAAAAATAAATCCAAAAGATACGATTCAGCCTCCTCTAGTCCAATACACTTCTGATCGACTATAGTGGGAGATACAACAGCATGAAATGTGCAAAACTAAACTAAATAACATTTCTCTTCAATTTACATTATAAAGAAATAAATAAAATCCTTCAAAAGTTTTAGTAGAGGAAATTTGTTCTCCTCTCTGGTGTTGACAGTAGCAAAACCAACCAGAAGTAAACATCCAACACCCTTCACCTTTCCTTCCCCAAGCAAGAGTTGTGTTTATTGCCTATAAATAAGCAGACTTCCAGTAACTGAAAGAAAGTTACTTATTTTCCTGTGTTTATATCTGCTTCATTTGTTGAATGCAGGATTTCACAAGGTTTGGAGGTTACAAAATATACTAACTCACCCATTTTTTACCCATTAAAATGGGCAAAACTGTAACTGTGAACTCAAGCTATACACATATTTAAGCTGTTTTTGTGATTCCAGGTTATAGTTCAGTAGGGCAAAATACTCTACATATGTGAAATAATCTGATCTATTTCATTACAAACTAACTAACAGTAGGATTTATCCCAGCTAACTCAGGTTATCTGAAAATTAAGACTGAGTCAGATCTAGATTAAGACACTGCAATTTTGGTATCTACATGTGAGCTAGGTGTATAAACTCCTACTGGAGTTGATGAATATCTTCATCTCAGTACAGCTGCTAAACAGATATGATCTTGTTTATCTTCCCTGGCTCTTGATTTAGAAGCTTGTCTATGCCTCCCATCACATCAGCCCCATGGGAATGTCTTTAACACCTTAGGGCATCTCAAATGACACTAGACAGTTACAATCAGGCAACAGAATTGAGTGTCTAGTCAGTGGAGTATGAAGTGATTTTAAACCTCCTAGCATCATCTTTCTATAATCCAATGCCTAGTTTTAATACAGCGCTATGGCATAATCTTACTTTGTATATCTGAGAAAATTGCCAAATGATGGAAAAGAGTTGCAATGAAACTATGTAGACTGGAACTGTGAAAGATAAAAAGTTGAAACTGCAAACAAGAGAGATGTTCAAACATTTTGCAGGAATAACAGATGAGAAAAAAAGACCTTAAAAAATAAGAGTAACTTTTACAGCCCTAGTAATCTATTGTATAATATTAAGCAATAAATGTTTTATACTTTTAAGTTTTATAATCATTATGTGTGTGATCTGTATCCATGTGTAGATCTTCTACAGTCATTCGTTATTCCTGTTCAGTTTCTGCTACTACCTCGTTTCTTCATTTTCTTCTCCAAATCCTTAATATGTTTTTCTATCCACAGAAAATAATGAAAAACCCAGAAAAATATGATTGTAAAATATAGACTGACATCCTGTCCCCACTACTAGAAAGCAGGATACTTGTGGTATTTATTATGAAATCCACTGCAACGAATTTCTGATGTAAAACTGAAGCAAGCCCGGGATCTGAAGTCTTTGAAAATTGTCTTGCACTGATGTAATCTGAACACCTTCTTTCCAATGAGTAGATAGAAGTTTTCTCAAGCTATATTCAGGGGAAGAAAGAGACAGTGGAATGATGGTAAAATAAAATACATAAAACCATTTTCAGACGAAGAGGAAAAGAGAGGTTGTCTGGGCTTGAACTCCGTCCTCCCCTCATACCATGAAACTGAAACATTTGTACCTCATTTTACCACACTTGAACATAGTCAGAAAAGGAATTATAAGAAACCTTTTTAACTGAAGATATGGAGAGAAATTACCATCAGGAATTCAACCCAAAGAGTGTGTCAAATTACCTAAAAAATATCCTACCCTTTTTCAAGGCCTATCCTAAATAATTTGAGAACAGAGATGACATTTAAAAGCAGAAGGGAAGGTGGGCAGGAAGATCAGAGCAGAAAAGATGAATTTCTTGTGCTGCAATATAACACCATCATTTTTCTTAATTATTCTTGACATTTCACCTATTATTCTGTGAGCTCCCTCAGAGCATAGAGGGGGAAAAATGCCAGTTGCTTTACAGAATAAAATGTGAAGAGGTATTTGCTGTCGGCTTTTATGGCTGGAGTCTGCCCTTTCATACACAGAATCATAGCACCACCTATCTGGTAAAATTAGCTATAAAGCTTGTAGATGCGCAACCCAGGGCAAATTATGCAAAATGGTGTGTGTGGTGTGCATTTGTGTGGAAGAAAGCCGGTATAGTAAAATTAATTTTATGTTAAAAGCAGAATAATGATTTTAAGGTGAAGAAAAGTAATCATTAAGTGCTGAATTAGCCCTCTAAGAATTTTTATGGAAATTTGTAGGCTGAAATAAATAGTATGCATCTGTATATGACATGTAAATTCAATATACTCTCTAAAACCAAGGACCAGTGTTATAGAGTAATATCTATCTATCATAATGAATTAAACATTAATTTCCTTAGCTCCTCTGGGGTGTTGCTGTAAAACAAGGATTAAGAATTGCTCATCAGAACAAATGTGAAAAGGACATAGAGGTTATGCTAGGAAACCTAGAGTTTTCATAGAAATATAGAAAACAAAGCAGAAAACTCAATCTGAGTGGTATACAATTTTATCTTCTTAATAAGGACACCTTAATTTCACTAAGGGTATTTTTTATTTAGTATTTATACTTTAGTGAATCATGTAATATAGTTTAAAAATAAATTGTTAGCCCTCAAAATTACACCAATCAAGTTAATCACTATTCTTAAAAAAAAATAAATAAAAAAAAAATAATAAAAAAAAATCCTACTTAATAAGGATTATACAATTAACAGTATATGCTTGGGAATTATTAAACAGAAGTCACAGCACACGATGTCACAAGGCAAAGCACTTATCTGCTAAAAGGCCATCATCCATGTCAGAATGTATTTATCTGTCTATTTTTTTATGTATTTATTTAAGGAAATACTGACCTCTTATTGGAAGTACAGGCTCAAAATTAAAACCTATTTTATTCACATGAAACTTCTTAAAACTTTGATGCATTTTGTGGGTAAGCAGCTCTTCCTTAAATCTTTCCCATCTCTAGGGAGATTCACGGATGTAAGACATGGAAACTACATTAACTGAAATCTGGAGATTCTCAATTCCCTTTCCTCTAGTGAAATTCATACTGGGGAAGAAAATATCCCTTATCAATCCACTCTGAATGGTCAATTCTCAAGAGTTTTTTGATCCCTGTTCTCATAAATTCTGCCAGCTGCTCCAATAGCAGGAATTTTCCTGATCTTCAGCAGTCTTACCAACAGGCGCTAAAAGTAAAGAAAATCACAGTTGTCACTGCCTTCTGAATATTAATATATTTAAGAAAGCATACTTGCAGTGCACTAAGCAAAAGACTTCCAGTCCGTAGCCCTCCCACAGTTCTGAAGAGAGACAGAGAATGATGCATGTGAGCTCACAAAAGGAGAAAATAAACCCCCAAAGAACAGTCAGGACTATACCTTTACCCACCACTACATACCTTCACCCTCTTTTCTAGGAGGATGTTACTTATTGTTACATTTACACAGACCTTTGTACTTTAAATAGGGCTATATTTAAAGGAGGGACATGTTAACAGTATGTTTAAGCCAGGGTATGGGTAAGGAGAGTGTCGTAAAGAGTATCTGTCATGGCATCAACCACCAACATGCTGCACTCACCTTGTCGTGTCAAAGGGCCTGGGATGCCCTGAATGAATGGTAAATGCCCGATTTGAGCATACAACTGAGGATACAACACAATGGGTGCTGTCCAGCATATCTTTGTTAGAAGTCTCCTATGCAACAACCTATAAAATTGTGGATATGAAGACACAGAGTTTTGTGTCATCTACCTCAGTGTACTTTCTAGGGAAAGGTCCTCCAATTTTTCCTGCTGCCGTTCTTTGGAAACTAGTATGAAACAACTTAAAGAGTTTAATATTGATTTACAGATGGAAATTTTGTTATTACAGAGTTTATTATCTGTTATTACCATTATTATCATTGCTGTTACAGCAGCAAGTCTAACTTCAGAAAACTCTAAATAATGACTGTAACTATGTCTCAGGAAAAATACAGAATAAATGTTATTTATTTACTGGTTTGTGGACCAAATAAACACTTGGAATTAGATGAAATTATGGTGGCAAGTTATTGGTGAATATTTTTACCTATTAAGAAAAAAAAGATTACCAGTATTCGATCAGGCCTAAGATCTCTTAACTCTTTTTTCTCCAAATAAAATTTGAGTAAGAATTTGTGGCAGACCAAGCATGAATGTGCTCTTAAATTCTGACAATTTATAGCCCAAGGGCTTCCCGAGCTGGAAGCTATTTCTTCATAATCGGTACACTTGTCCTGTGAAAAAATGTTAATTTTTAGCACAGCATCTTGCAGAAAAGATACCCATTACATATTATTTGATTGGTGGTGGGGTTTTTTTGTTGTTGGTTTTTTGTTTGTTTGTTTTTTTTTGTTTTTTTTTAAAGTTCTTTTGCAGTGAAAATTACCTTGAAGCTGCCTGGAATAAAAACATGTGAGAAATATATTTTAGGTATCTGTTTTCAGACGGAATGGATAACCCTGTAGATTTACTGGTGCTTCTCCATTATCTAGTGATTAACTTAAAATTTTTTCTTAAGATTCTATATTTTCTCTCTGTGTAAATTAGAAACTAATAATAATAATAACAATAATAACAACAAAAACAACAATAATACCCTGAATCATAACAGCTAATGTAAAGATACTCTGAAAGAATGATTAAACTTCAAGTTTTGGTATTTAAAATTTGGAGTCTTTGAGTCTTAAAAATTTAGAGCATACATTCATAGGAGACAGAGTATTCCATATCTTATTATAATGTTTTACATTTCTAATCTAAAAGAGCCAAGCCTTACTGTTTCTTCTTCTGAAGCAGATGGTGTCACGATTGGACCTCCTATTGTGATTCTTGTTAACTGGGTGTCCTCTGGTCACTGGTTTTATTTTTTTGTGCCCAGTTGCTTGCCACTACATACATTTATATACCAAAATTAATATTCCACAACTTCATTAAAGCTGAAATTCAATCAATGCATAAAAAGTGTTTCCATTGTACTTATCAGAAAGCGTTGCCTGAAGTTGTCCTCAGAACACAACAATTTAAACACTAAATTAGTTTGAGGGAATATGGGTTTTTTATGTATAGGGCTTAATAATAATAAAACAATAAATCTGCGTATGACTAAATCAGTAATCAATGTGCGGCTATAAAATAATCAGTTACCTAAGATCTTTTTAGGGCATTAGCTTTTAATGAGCTGCATGCACTCTCAACATTTGGAAAGTAGTAAAAAAAAAGAAGATTCTAATAATTTCATTATACTTGTATGGGTTGTTATTCTGAGACAGCGGTAGGTGTGTATATGCAGAATAGTCACTGCTCTGAGAGATACTAGAATAATGGCAACTGTGGGTGAAAAATACCAGCTGATCAAACTATGACAGTGTCAGACAGGATTCCCTCTTTCTCCTCTCTGAGCTGTTAATTCATCTTGGATAGAAAGGCAAATAATCCAAAATAGATTTCTTTGTCATTTTCAAACAGACTGATTGTATTTCTTTCTCCACTGGAATGGAGTCACTCCATGCTGTGAATCAATATCTTTTAAATATATTTGATTCTGAGTAAGTTAAAAACACAGGACTTCGTTCTTACTTTAGATGCATGGGTGCACATTGCAAATTATCTTGTAAAATTCACCTGTTGTGGTTTTACATACATGTCTAGGGACACACAACCCTACACTGCTGAAGACATATATATATAATGTATAATGAGGTAATGTAAGGCAATTACAACAGCTTGTCCTTGATGTCCTTCAACAGAAAATAATCTGACATAAATATTTAACAAAAGTGGGACAAGAAAATTCACACTCTCCATTTAATATGTTTTTATATTTTATTAATTTTTAAATTATTGGATGTCTACAATTTTTCATAGCAAAGCCTTATAACTTGAGGGGGTTTTGCCTCAGGCAAAACAGTGCTGTTTGATTTATCTTCTGCACTTGTCTTTCTTTAACAAAATGAACTTTTTTCAGAGAAGTGCAAAGCTGTGTTTGACCCCACAGGGAAAAAGTTTTCCTTTTTAAGAAATGTGTACAAAGTACTTAATAAGTTATGTCACTCAGTTTTACTGTATATTATTTTTTCAGTGACTACAGTTAACTTTTTGAATCCCCAGATGCCAACATTTTAATAAAAACAAGGCATTTTCAAAAAATGTCAGTAGCAAAGTGATCAAAGTGCTATGGGAGCAGTTTGGCAACAGTTTGAGCTTTGAATTTCCTATTCACTTTCCAAAACATTCACTTAAAAAGCATTTATTGAAGCTGAACTGCCTTTATCAGCCTGATCAGAGCTCCATAAAAAGCATGCATGATTCAACTGCCTTTCCAAGCTTTAAAAAAATACAACTTTGATATATGCCTCACAAGTACAGCACAATAGTTTTCATGCTCACGTTTGTTAAGATTTAGTGCAGCCATTAAAGAACAGAAGGGCTCTTTGGTGGCAATTCTCAGACATACCAAATATCCCAAAGCACAACCTTCTACAAATCAGAGATTAAGGTACTGACAAAAATTTCCACTTGATTGCAGTTTTCCTCCTTAAACTTGTATCAGGAGTGACTATCGTTTCGATCAAATCTCTGAGGGAGGTGATTTTTTATTTTTTTACTCTCTGAGAAAAATATCAACTGAGAGATAAAAAGTGACATTTTATGTGCCTTGTCCAGAAGTGAGTTGATTTATTTAAAAAACTTTGTGTGTGCCTGACCTATACATGAAATTTGTGACATGTCTCTTGTCAAGTATTGATCACTTAAGACTTTACTGTTTGCTTACTGCGATGTAGCTAATAATCTCTTTTTGTTTAGTTTTGTGGCTTTGAATTCTTATAATGACCCAGCTGATTTCTCTGGGACATTCTTGCTTCAGCTGTGTAAATGGACTATGGAAATTAAGCCTACTAAAACACCTTTCCTGGGCAAACAGCCTTTGTTTTCCAGCAGTTCATGCTGGAAGTGGTTTGCATGCAGATAGATACATTTGGAAGCATGAGATGCCATCAATCTTTATGACTTTCTGGTACACACTATTTCACCTCTACATCTTATAAGGGATGGCTGAGCAGTCATGCTATATTCTCCTTGAATGACGTAAAACTTTCTTGTTCAGCTCACTTCAGCATTTTGTGATCACTGCTGGGCATACACGAAAGATGGGACTTTCATCAAGTCTCTGCTCAGTGTCTTTCAGATGGCATTCCAATCTGCCAGATCTTTTTCTCTCTAAACATGTTATACTGTCATACTTTTCATTGCTTCTCACTTCAGGATGAAGAGACTGATTATATCTTATTTTTGTAATGTACACAGACTATTTTTGTACAGACTTAGAATGTTAACAGAGACGTTATTCCTAAGGTCACTGGCAAATACAAAATCTTATATGGAACTGTGAAAAGCCAATAAAATGGGAAGAAAAATCTCAAATTTTAGGATGTTTGTATATATATCTCACCGGAGAAGTAGGGTGATCTTCAATACAGGGTTTAGATCCTGCCTTGTTCAGAACTGGGTATATTACCATCATAGGGGGTTATATGACAGAGTTTCTGAAGCTAGGTTTATGCCACCCAAGTAGTTTGCAACACAATGGTTCATTTTAGGTAGATCTCAAATGCAATGAACTGAAGAACGATATTTCAAGCTTCAATTCAGCATTAGTTATACACAGGTGTCTGCAACAGTTCTTTCAACCAAATCTTAGGATCTACTAGTGTCTTTAAATATCTGCCTGAACCAGTGAGGGGAAAAAATAACAGACTTTGGTTTGAAATTCATCAATCTTTATCTCAGCACCCATCAGAAATATAATCTTATTTGCCAGACTAAAGAAAAAAAAAAAATTCTCTAATCTTTGATGAGAAGACTGCAAATTACATGCTCAATATGAAATCTGTGATTCTAAAAATTCCTACTCAGCTTCCCTCTAACTCTCTGCCTGTCTATATTACAGACACTCCCTGTCTCTTTACTTTAATTTTTTAAACTTTTGCAGTTATTTCTCTGTGTATGCCTAGAACTGTGCCAGTCTTATTACGGCTCAGCATTTTAGAGATTTCTTTATGTCTAAGGTCAATCAAAATACAAAGTGAGAAATTCATCTTCCAAAATATTACTTTGTTTGATATCCATATATTTTTCACTCTTAAGATAGTGAAGAATAGTGGACTGCTAACAAATATTGTTCTGATGTTGTCATTAAACTAAGATGGAAGAAATAATGATTTTTTTTTTTTTCTCTCTAGGAATGAGGCAGTTAAAGTGCTGCCCAGATGGCAGAAGAGCCAAATTCATTTCTTTCCTTCACCTAAAATTGTTGAAAGCTACATCCCATATGGGAATAGGCTAACCATCTGGCTATATCTGTTTTATCTGAGTAGAGAGTGGTTGGGAAATCCTACAAGGAAAAGAAAAGTCTTGAACTGTGATTCCTTTTCTAAATAGTTATTCTGAATTTTGCTTGTACAGTCACTAGTAAAAAGTTTTATGATTTCTGAAATGGGTACTGTATCTCACATTTCCCCTGTTTCTGGTGACATTCTTGTCACTCCAACACAAAATTAAACTCTTGCTCTACTTCAGTGAATCTTGCATTTATTTTTGCAAAGTTGCACAACTTCAGCAGAAGAGTAGGAAGATGTCAGCAACACAGTGAAGCCTGTCATCTGCTGATGAAGAAACTCTTCTGGAGGAAAAGAATTTAATCTAATTCTGTCCATATATGATGATATTTGGACAATACGGCAATTGGGTGAAAAGAAGTTTGTCCTCCCTCAGTTTTGGACATGATTGAAAAGAAGGCAAAAATGGAAAACAATCAATTGAGTTCCTCTCCATCAGCAAATGTTTTGGAAGTTCTCAAAGTGCTTTGCAACTGACCATTGAGTTGTTAAATCTGGCAAGAAGTGAAAGTCTGTGATCTTGTGGTTGTAGTTATACTAGAAAGCTAACTAGTGCTAGAGACTCTTCTCAAGTTCTGTCTGGATGGTTGATCTGTGATAACTTGATTTGCTTGCAAACTTCTTCCACCCCTACAGGCCGCAGTACCTATTCAGAATTGTCACTGTCCTGTGCTACCCAAGAAACTATGCCTGGAGGAATATCTGAAGAAATCTTGGAAGAAATATCTGAAGTTAAAAACTATGCAAGAGAGCATGTTTTAGATATCATAGATAACCAAGCACAAGGCCCAGAGCTCTTGTTGTGACCCTGATAAATCTACTAGCACGGTTCTGGCAAGTCCAGGTTCTAGTTAAGTGCAGGAGTAATTTGAAAAGTCTCCTAGTAATTGCTGCTTCCATAATGTCTTTCTCTTAAGCATTTTCTGTGATATTTATTTCAAGCCCTATTGAACTCATATTTTACCTTTTTGAGAATGGGAACACTTACAAGCTTTTCTCTTCTGCTTAGCTACCCTTTCCAGAAAGCTTTTGGAACTCAGCATATCAGAGATTAATGACCTTTTGTCAAAGATAGTTGAAATTAATTGTCTTCAGAAGCATGTGAGGATAACAGACATAGCATGCACACACATAATTATTATTAATACCTTCCTAGGAAATAAGATTAAAACTAAATAAAAAGTATACCAAAATTAGGGTGCTTTTTTGAGGAGTAACTCCACCTTCTTTTTAGATCCTTAAATCAAACTGTACATTGACTGACTCTGTCTGACACCTGGCTATTGCTTTCTTGATGTTTGATGCTTAACTTGTAGCTTCTGCTGACTTTCACTTGAGTTAAAATTTGATCTCCTGTCACCTGAAAATCCCAACTCCAAAAATGTTTATAAGGAGCATTCTTTTTAGAGGTAGGGAAGAGTGAAGTCAAGTGGCTTAGAATTCTAGCAAATTAGAGAATTAACTGTTTCCTCAGCAAGGAGACATAAATTTCTCCTGGTGAAAAATACATTCCAAAGTATTATTTGCAGAGGATTTCAACATCACAGAGTTAAAATCCAAGATACTCACATTTCATTTCTAACAGAAAATTAAAACAAAACACAAACCCAAGTAATATAAAAATTAAACTTGGAAGGACTGTAAATGAAAAGCAGAACTTTAGGTTTTATTCTCAAAATCAACACCATTAGTGATAGTAATGCTGCAACAGAGAAAAATCTTAATGATATGAGATAAATTCTATCTATGTTTTCAAGTGAATTGGCATAGCAGAAGAAAATTCACGGTGACAAATAATACACAGAGGAAAGAAAGCCTTCATTTACCTGCTGATTTTCCCTGGTGAAGCTTATTTTTTAACTCTAAAATGACATAAACAGAGAGTTATGCCATTAACCTTGCCAAGGTGTTCCTCTGCCTTGGTGATATGGAGTATTGTGATATATAAAGCTACATCCACTCAAGGATGAGAAATTATTCTTTGTTTGGCTCTGTTCCCTGAGGCAGCTGTTAGAGTTGGCGTTCTCAAACATGCCTGACACATGCACTCTGAAAATGTGTAGCCATTTTCAATTTTATGCAGATGTCCAGATGCTAGAGTGCTGATTGAGACATGGATGATGAAGGTTGAATTCTACTATCCTTTCTGAAAGCAGGAAGTTCAAATCCTAGTTTCCCACTTCCATTCAAAAGACATTAACCTCAAGGATATTTGCTTCTACTAAAAAAGGTCACTTTTTACCTCTGTTGTTGAAATCCTATTTCAATTCAGAAAAATCGTTTGGTGAGAAAAACATACACAAAACAGTATAGTTCATTAATCTGGTAGATTAACAGTATGGGGCTATTACTAGGAATGTCATCTTTTGTATAATATAATAGTATTCAAAGTGGGTGATAGAGATAAGATCACCTACAGGTGTTTCACCCATAATAATGCTCCCTCTTTCTGCTTTAATGGTCTGTTTATGAACAATAGCACATCTTCATCAAGGAGTTGGATATTATGATGTAATTTGGAATACAGATTTCTGTCCCTCACAGCAAAATGTATTTGACTTTATAAACAAATCACTAAACGTGTTATATAACTTATATAACTTTTGGTTGTTTTTTGGTTTGGTTTGGTTTGATTTTTATTTTTTTTTATTTTTTTTTTTTTTTAATAGAAATAGTCATTAGGCCCCTCTGTAGTAGGCAATACCTCGTTTCCTTCAAAAAGGGAGTGGAAAAAGACACAAAGACATGTGTGAAGCTGAAAGCATGAAGGATGTTTCAAGACACACTTTGCACTTCATGTCTCTTGTTGGCCACAACCACAGTAGAGCATGTCTTGGATGAATCACATCCTGAGATGTCTGGTTTTATGTTTATACTAGTAAATTAAACAGTTCCAGGAAATGTTCATACGCTCTGGAACTTCAGAGTCTTTTTTTGTTTGTTTGTTTTTTTCATTTTATTTTGGTAATGGCCATGGACAATTTGACTTGAGTCAATTAGTACTCTCCCAAATAATTCCTGGGCGTGGTCAGGAGTCATCACATGCTGTGAAAATTCTTAATTATAATTTTGGGTCTGGTTTCCTGTTTTGGAGGATGAATGAATTTAATGGTATGTGAATACACATGCAAGGACTCATTTATTGCTTATCAGCCTCAATGTCAGCCATTAGTTCTAGATACATTTAATTTACTGGTATAGATGTATCTTAAAGCTACTAAAGTACTGTGTCAAACACATAGATTTTTATTTCTGCTGCCTTGCCTGCCAGGTCCTAAGTAAATCTTTCTCTGTTATCTTTGGATCTGATCTTAAGACACTTGCCCAAATTCACCCAAGATGTCCATTCGTAGATAAAAGAAGTAAATATAGGTTAGACCGAGAGGAAGTCCTATTTTTTTAATTAAGAAATCAACTGTCTTTCTGTTTTTTAGCAAAAAGTGTGCAGGAAAAGAAAAACTTTTCTTAGTGAGCAGGACGTGGAATGTAATTTCATACTAAAAACCCTAGTATAGAATTTAACAACATAAAATTGTCTGAAAGGAACAAAGTAAGCATTCAGAAGTTGAAGAATATGTAAAAGTTTTTAGTAGATTTAAGAAAAAAAATAGTAATCAGACACAGTAATGTTATGGAGAATTTTAAGAAGATAATTAAAAGCTTAGAGGACAGCAAAATAACATTGGATTTCTTAAAGAGGCTGACGCATTTAACTTTGATACTTTGGTAAAAATGGACAGGATGCTGGAGAGATTGTATGGGAGGAGGCTAAAACTGTCAAGGTGACAGATAACAAATATATAGACCAGAGTATTTGCTTGAAGAACAAGAACAGGAGAGATATTTTACACTGAAGAAAGAGTGGCAAGACTTTGACAGAGGTGGCTGAGTGCTGGAAGTCTTGAATTGGAGATCAAATAAACAAAAGCTAATATCAGTGTGCCTTCCTTGAGACAAGTCTTCCATGCATAGTGGTAGTGTCAGTTCTATGAGTTTCTATGTGTGTGTATAAGTGCGCGTCAATCACCTAGTCAACAAATGCAAATTTATAATTCTGAAAGGGAAGTATGCATGTACACAAAACCGCATATAAATAGACATTCTGTAAAGTACTTCGATCACAGTCGCAATTTTTCTTGATGTGCAATTTTTTCGGTATAGAAAATGAGTCTGAACAAAATTTTGGCAACCTGAACTATAAAAACAGATTACTCAGTTTAGTTACTAGTCTATTTTGTGCCAATTTTATTATTTAATTTCATAGAGCTGTGTTTATGGCAAAACTATGGCCAGAGGTACACAGAATCAGTCATGAAAGTACTTGTTTGAAAACTTAGGGAGTGAATGGAAGGTAGGCATTTTGAGTGGAGGAAGGAAGTAACATTTCAATACTTTCAAAGAGTCAATAAATGGAGAGAAGAAATATACAGAGATGTGGCAGAGAAAGGTAGTCTAATAGAGAGCTGCAAAGAAAACAGTGACATAGTGTAAATTCTGTTCAGCAGTATGGTTATCATAGACTTGAATTTCATATAACCCTTCAGTTAGGTCTCATTTGGAATCAAATGGATCAGTCTCAGATATATATATTTTTTACAAACTTAAATCCTCATTCACAAACAACAGAAAATGTTCAGGCTGAAAGCAAAAACATGAAGGAAAAGAGCAAGTGGAAGCAGGTTCATGGTTGGGGCAGCAGACGACCTCCCACCTTACCCAACTTGCCCTGTGAAGTGCCTCTGAGGAACAGAGAGGTTTTGGTTGAGAATGGCCAGTCGAGTGAGGAAGTAGGTAAGGAATACAGATGCCTCCTAAGTCAAAAAAGCATATACACTGGATCAACACCATACCCTCTAAGAAAAAACAAAGCATTGTAGTTGTTGGGAATTCCTTCCTGAGGGGGACAGAGGGCCAAATATGCCAGGTAATATGCCAGGACAGAGGGAAGACTGCTGTCTTCCTGGAGCCTGGGTGAAGGACATCACCAGGAAACTTCCAGGGTTAGTATGGTTCTCAGATTATTATCCGTTATTGATGTTCCATGTAGGTGCAGAAGAGACAACAACTCAAAGTTCAAGAGCTATAGAGACTTCAGGGAGTTGGGAGGCTTAGTAAAGGAATCAGAGGTGCAAGTGATTTTTTCGTCACTCCCTAAAGTGGCAAGCAATGCTGCTGGAAGGAGCGGATGGATAGAATAGGTTAATACATGGCTCTGTGGCTGGTGTCACCACCATAACTCTGGATACTTTGAAAGTGGATTGGCCTACACAGCACTGGGCTTGTTTACCAGAAATGGAAGATGCCTCTCTCAAAGGGGGAAGACTTCTGGTCCAAGAGATTGTGGGGTTGATTGACAGGTCTTTAAACTAGGTGTGAGGGGTTTGTGTGTGTGGTTGGGTGTGTTTGTGTGTGTGCGTGACAACATCAGGCCTGTCTTTGAGCTTTGTGAGGCAAAAAGAATCTGGGAATCACAGACAAAACATCACAAAGGAAGGCCACCTGAAGAGTAACACGAAGGAAATGAAGCCAGCTAATAAGTCAGCCCCATTGGCTGCCCAGCTGAAGTACCTTTATACAAACACATGCAACACGGGGAACAAGCAAGAGGAGCTAGAAATGTGCACACACCTCCAGGGCTACAATCTTGTTGGCCTTACAGAGAGATGGTGGGATTGCTCTTATGACTGGAGTGTTGGAATGGAGAGTTACATACTCTTCAGAAAGGACAGGCTCGGCAGACAGGGAGGGGGTGTCTCCCTCTTTGTCAAAGACCAGCTGGAGTCTGTGGAGCTCCATCTGGGAACAGACGAAAACCTGACAAAGAGCTTATGGGTCAGGATTAAACGGAGCACAGGGGCAGGTGATGTTATAGTAGGGGTCTGCTACAGATCCCCAGATCAGAGTGACAAGGAGGATGAGACCCTCTATAGACACATAGGAGCACCGTTGCACTTGCACACCCTGGTCCTTATGGGGGACTTTGACCAGCCCAATATCTGTCGGAAGGATAATACAGCAGGGCACAGAAAATCCAGGAAGTTCTTGGAATATATTGGTGATCACTTTCTTCTTCAAATGATTGAGGAGTCAACAAAGAAATGAACGATGCTGGNATTTTACACTGAAGAAAGAGTGGCAAGACTTTGACAGAGGTGGCTGAGTGCTGGAAGTCTTGAATTGGAGATCAAATAAACAAAAGCTAATATCAGTGTGCCTTCCTTGAGACAAGTCTTCCATGCATAGTGGTAGTGTCAGTTCTATGAGTTTCTATGTGTGTGTATAAGTGCGCGTCAATCACCTAGTCAACAAATGCAAATTTATAATTCTGAAAGGGAAGTATGCATGTACACAAAACCGCATATAAATAGACATTCTGTAAAGTACTTCGACCACAGTCGCAATTTTTCTTGATGTGCAATTTTTTCGGTATAGAAAATGAGTCTGAACAAAATTTTGGCAACCTGAACTATAAAAACAGATTACTCAGTTTAGTTACTAGTCTATTTTGTGCCAATTTTATTATTTAATTTCATAGAGCTGTGTTTATGGCAAAACTATGGCCAGAGGTACACAGAATCAGTCATGAAAGTACTTGTTTGAAAACTTAGGGAGTGAATGGAAGGTAGGCATTTTGAGTGGAGGAAGGAAGTAACATTTCAATACTTTCAAAGAGTCAATAAATGGAGAGAAGAAATATACAGAGATGTGGCAGAGAAAGGTAGTCTAATAGAGAGCTGCAAAGAAAACAGTGACATAGTGTAAATTCTGTTCAGCAGTATGGTTGTCATAGACTTGAATTTCATATAACCCTTCAGTTAGGTCTCATTTGGAATCAAATGGATCAGTCTCAGATATATATATTTTTTACAAACTTAAATCCTCATTCACAAACAACAGAAAATGTTCAGGCTGAAAGCAAAAACATGAAGGAAAAGAGCAAGTGGAAGCAGGTTCATGGTTGGGGCAGCAGACGACCTCCCACCTTACCCAACTTGCCCTGTGAAGTGCCTCTGAGGAACAGAGAGGTTTTGGTTGAGAATGGCCAGTCGAGTGAGGAAGTAGGTAAGGAATACAGATGCCTCCTAAGTCAAAAAAGCATATACACTGGATCAACACCATACCCTCTAAGAAAAAACAAAGCATTGTAGTTGTTGGGAATTCCTTCCTGAGGGGGACAGAGGGCCAAATATGCCAGGTAATATGCCAGGACAGAGGGAAGACTGCTGTCTTCCTGGAGCCTGGGTGAAGGACATCACCAGGAAACTTCCAGGGTTAGTATGGTTCTCAGATTATTATCCGTTATTGATGTTCCATGTAGGTGCAGAAGAGACAACAACTCAAAGTTCAAGAGCTATAGAGACTTCAGGGAGTTGGGAGGCTTAGTAAAGGAATCAGAGGTGCAAGTGATTTTTTCGTCACTCCCTAAAGTGGCAAGCAATGCTGCTGGAAGGAGCGGATGGATAGAATAGGTTAATACATGGCTCTGTGGCTGGTGTCACCACCATAACTCTGGATACTTTGAAAGTGGATTGGCCTACACAGCACTGGGCTTGTTTACCAGAAATGGAAGATGCCTCTCTCAAAGGGGGAAGACTTCTGGTCCAAGAGATTGTGGGGTTGATTGACAGGTCTTTAAACTAGGTGTGAGGGGTTTGTGTGTGTGGTTGGGTGTGTTTGTGTGTGTGCGTGACAACATCAGGCCTGTCTTTGAGCTTTGTGAGGCAAAAAGAATCTGGGAATCACAGACAAAACATCACAAAGGAAGGCCACCTGAAGAGTAACACGAAGGAAATGAAGCCAGCTAATAAGTCAGCCCCATTGGCTGCCCAGCTGAAGTACCTTTATACAAACACATGCAACACGGGGAACAAGCAAGAGGAGCTAGAAATGTGCACACACCTCCAGGGCTACAATCTTGTTGGCCTTACAGAGAGATGGTGGGATTGCTCTTATGACTGGAGTGTTGGAATGGAGAGTTACATACTCTTCAGAAAGGACAGGCTCGGCAGACAGGGAGGGGGTGTCTCCCTCTTTGTCAAAGACCAGCTGGAGTCTGTGGAGCTCCATCTGGGAACAGACGAAAACCTGACAAAGAGCTTATGGGTCAGGATTAAACGCAGCACAGGGGCAGGTGATGTTATAGTAGGGGTCTGCTACAGATCCCCAGATCAGAGTGACAAGGAGGATGAGACCCTCTATAGACACATAGGAGCACCGTTGCACTTGCACACCCTGGTCCTTATGGGGGACTTTGACCAGCCCAATATCTGTCGGAAGGATAATACAGCAGGGCACAGAAAATCCAGGAAGTTCTTGGAATATATTGGTGATCACTTTCTTCTTCAAATGATTGAGGAGTCAACAAAGAAATGAACGATGCTGGACCTTGTCCTTACCAACAAGGAGGGGCTGGTGGGGAATGTCAAATTCAAGGGTAGCCCCAGCTGCAGCAATCATGAAATGGTAGAATTCCAGAGGGCAGCGAGGAGGGTGTGCAGCAAGCTCACTACCCTGGACTTCAGGAGAGTAGACTTTGGACTCCTCAGAGATCTGATTGACAGGGTAGCACGGGAAAAAGTACTGGAGGGGAGAGGGGCCCACTAAAGCTGTTTAGTATTCAAGGATCACCTTCTCCAAGCTCAGGAGAGGTGCATCCCAACAAAGAAGTCAGGCAAAATAGCCAGAAGGCCTTCATAGATGAACAAGGAACTTCTGGACAAGCTCAAAATCAAAAAGGAGGCCTATAGAGGGTGGAAGCAAGGACAGGTAGATTGGGTAGAATAAAAATAAACATTCTGAGCAGCCAAGAACCACATCAGGCAAGCAAAAGCCCAGATAGAACTAAATCTAGTCGGGGACATCAAAGATAATGAGAAAAAATTCTATAGATATGTCAGGGATAACATACAGGATAAGCAGGATAACATACAGCTCCCAACTGCTAACAATTTCATGGTCTTCTATAATAAAGCAACTTAAGCATCTTAATGAAGACAGACTCCTAAGTCATCTGTTTTGTCCTCTGCTTTTGTGGTGATGCGTACTTCACAGCTGGGATTGCCCAAATCTTGCTAGGTAGTACAGCCCTATTACTGACCTTATGGTGATATGATCTACTTTGCTTTGAGTGAAAATCCCATACCATTCCCTGTTATGCTACCTGCTGACCATTTTTCTCCACTCCTTTTTCTGCTAGCAGCTTTACTAGCCATTCTCAGAGTTTATAAATTCTTATCAAGAATTCAGGAAGCACTGAAAGCCAACTGTCTCGTAACATATAAGTGATTCTTAAACACATACTTTTTCTCAATTTGCAAATAGCTCTTTGCAAATATTATTTTTTAAATATATTTTCCTTCAAAGTCTTCTTGTTGTATTGTTTGAGTTTTTTTAAATAAAAGCCATAACTTTTGTATCCTCCTGCAGAAAGCTATTGCCTTAGGTAAACTGCCCACTCTGCTTGTACACATTTAATTTACCATCATTCCTGCACACAGAAATGATCAGAAATGTCTCTGTACATTATGGTATTAGCAGAAAGAGTTTTCTAACATAAAGAAGTAATATATCCAAGCAAATAAGCTGCAGGCTGCCCGTTGGAACATTTCATTTGTCTCCTTTCTTTCCACTAGATGTCAATAGAGTGCTCTTCCTTTTTGGACTCCCCTACCACTTGAAAATTTGGAAAAAAGAGTATCAGTGGTTTGGTTTTTACTTTATCCCTTAGCCACAAAGCTTGCATCTCCATGCATCCCTGAGAGGGTATGCCAAAAAGAATAAGGAATAAGAAGTTTGTTGCTAAGGTAGAGAATGATTTTTGTTTACTGAATCAAGATTAGGCTCAGTGGGTGCTGAATTGAAATAAAATTTCTTTTAAAAAGGGCCCTGAGAAATCAATTGTAACCAGCAGTTAATGACCAGTTTGTGAACAGCTTGAGGGAAAGCCAAGGGCAGTTAAAACTCCAGCAAATTAGTTGTTAACTGTGCTAATGAATGATATTGCAGGGATTATTGCTGTTATAAACTGTAATCAATCAGGTTTGCTATTGTGTCTAAGAAAAAGTTTGCGAGTAACGATATTTTAGGAATTCAGCTCTGTGCTTCCAGTTTTAATTAATATGATAATCTGAATATTCCACAATCCTAAATTCTGCTTTCACTTCCCAGGCAAATATTAGCATGCATATTATACACACACACAAAAAAAACAATAATAGGAAGTACTTCATTATAAAATGTTGTCATATGAAATAATAAGGACATCAGCCAAGGCATCAGCAAGCTTGTCATGATTTTTAGGACGACCACACAAATAAAGGGGACTATCCGTGACTGGATTCACTGTTGTATTCTTCCTAGTGACATGAAGTTGTAAATTTAAGTAATACATGGCTGTTTTGTTGATTCAGTTCTGAAATTTCACTGCATGTGTAACTCCTATTTACACAGTGCTTTGCTGAGCACTGCATCTCCTGCTCTCAAGTGCAGTAATTCTCTCCCAGTCCCGGTGATGCATTGGCTAGTTCATCCCATCAGGGAGATTTGTGAACTGTTGCTTTATTGACTGCATTTCCTGCATGGTTTCTGGAGGAAGGAAACGTAGCCTACCATGTGTTTTGTTTTGTTTGTTTTAACTCTGAATGTGGATCTTAACAAAAGCCTGTCCACATACTGGTGTCTTGCAGTGTAAGTGTCTGTGGGCCAGAAATATGGACAGTAGTACAGAAGTATCAATACAGTTAGCACAGGTTTACATTATGAAATGTATCCACATTTTCAAATAGTTTTTAGATTTATTTTGCTTTGGGCCCTAGAATGGCATTGCCTCTTGTTGCATGTATGGCACTACTGTGAATCTCCACTGCTGCAATGCAGATGGAAGAAGGATACATATGGAAAGAAAACCAACACAGTATAGAAACCCTTTCATGTACCCGGGAAGTGAGATGGCTGCATCTCACTGATAGCAAACACATTTCAGATGTAACTGTTGCTTGTGTTTCTGCATCCAGACAAAAGTGATTCAGGGGCTGATCCTTAGCTCCTAAGCCTAGAGGTACAAACTGGCTTATTGTCACACTACTGAGGCTAGTCTGACTCTACAAACTGTTCTCAGATCTGCTATTGATCATGTGCCCCTGGATCTCCTGATCTCCTCTGGACTGAGAGGTTGCATCTGTTGTCCAAAGACAAAATTANCCCCCCCAGCCCCGCACCCCAGGTCATAGCCTCCAAAATAACGTGAATGGTGTTCTTCAGTGTGATGTTTGTGGTGGTTGATACTTGCTGTACAGAAGGGGACGTGAGAGTATGAAATCTTTAGGATGTTGCTGGAATACTGTCTGAGACAGAGGAAGACACCCCTGTGCAGTCACATCCATGGTGCCTGTTGACAGCAGTTCCTAGAGTGACCAGTGCCTTGAGCTGTGCCTTAGTATACTCTTTGAAAAGCCAAGATCGAGTATGCATAGATGACCTAATAATTACATAATCTAAGTAATATAGAGATAAAATCTTTGATATCGGTCCCTGGCTCTCTTTTTATTTAGCAGTATAGATGTGGGTACGTTTAGTGTGGCCTTGAACTTATTCCCAATTCTGCTGATTATGTAGCTTCTGTTTTAAATTAAAATTACTGACATGGATTAACACACAAATGTTAACAAAGAATGGAAAACAATAGCATAATTATTGTAGAGATGCTCTTGATGCTTTTTCTAATTGGATTTTAGACCAAATCCATATTAAAACAAAGTGATCAGCACTGGTACTTAAAATCTCCTACCAGTTAAATTATTTTATGAATTACAAAGTAGACAGGATCATTCAGATCTGCACTAATCTTGGTAAATACATGCTTACGAAATGTCATGCAAACCATAAGTGAGCAATGACAACTAAGCCCCAAACGGGAGTGTGTGTAAGTGAGGTTATACAATTTGTTGGCAGACAGTGTTTTTATTTCCTTAGCAGCAAAAATATGGATTACGGCCATGGCTCATAAACTGTGAAGAGTTAGCATTACTGGATTACGAAATGAACACTAAAGAGATGTTAAATGGCTTAGAACAGAACAAAGAAAATGGAAGTAACAAGATTTGTGCCAGTTACCAATCTCCCCATTTGTGTCTTTTAAAAAAGCTATTTATTGCTGTTTTTCCACCATGCTACATATTTCTTTATACTTTCTCAATGTGTTTAATTTTACAGATATCTCATAGTTATTTCTCCAGTTTCTTCTGTCATAAAACCCTGCTGAAACCGATCCTTTGTCACTTGCAATGCTCTAAATCACCTTCCTTTCTCCTTATGTTTCTATCCTGTCCAATGGTCTACCACCATTCTCACACATTTCTTTGTTCTAATAGGGCTAAGCATGTTTTCTTGTTTGTTAGTTTGTGGGGTCTTCTTTGCGTTTTTTTTTCCTTTCAAACATTTCAAATGCTTGAAGAATAATCAGGAGATTGTAACAAGCAAGACCTGCTAAAGAATTTTAGAATAGTAATGTCAAACTAAAACTGGTGTTTACCATGTAGAGTGGAGTTTGGTGCTGGTTATTTCTTCTTATGGAAGAATATAGCTTTTAATCTTCAGGAAATTTTCCATAATCCAATCTTAGCATCAATATATATTTCCCAATAAAACTGGAAGTAAATGAATAGAATCAGCTGTTGAAGTAAGCAAATGACCTAGCTCTTAAAAAGTTTTTTATAATGAAAAGGAATTTATCATAATTTACAGTGTACTTATATTAACTTGTGAGTCATATGCTATGTAAAGGTCTTGATAAGAATTTGGACCTTAATGGAAAAATAAAGCTTAATTTTAATATAAAACTGAGACAAATTTTCTATACACTTAAATTGAAGTAAATACAAACTAAAAAATTTCCAGTGATATGCAAATAACTTTTTAGGTAGACTTAAAGCATAGTTTTCCTTATTAATCAAATATCTTGTAATAATAAAAGTATATGTCAGATTATTTAACAACATTAAAAAATTAGATTTTTATTTATTTGAAAAGTGAAAAATTGCTACAATTAATCTAGCCTGGGAGATAAACTTGTATTTTTTCAGACTAAAATTATAGTAATTCATATATTTATGTACTGTGTAACTACAATGGAATATTGACAACTGAAAGTCATACTTTACCAAAGCTTTCTGTTCCAGAAAATAAAGTTTTCTTATGGGTGAAAAAAAACCAATAAATAATTTCTTAAAATAGTAGAATACATATTGTTATCTGAAATAAAGCCTTTCCTTGTAAAATCATTGCTACTTTCACAACATTTATTGTTACACAAAGTATTTATTTTATTTTAGGGCTATCATTTGATTCAGCATTCAAAAGGTTTAAGCAGTAGGACCTTCAGCCACAAAACTGTATGTTTTATTGTTTGGGATTTTTTTTAAAGATCAATTAAATAAATATTTTTCACTTAAAGAAGTGAACTAGTTTTCAATTATTTATTAAAAAGTTACCTACACAATAAATGCAAAACATCTCACAGTTTTTGTTGTAAAATAATCAATAGAATTATTTCTGTGTGTATTTTAGTAGAATGTGGTGGATGTTTTTCCTTCCAGTAATATCTTCTAAAAACTTTTGTCATCATGAGTATTTGCTTAAGCCGAATGGTTTATCTTCAGGGAATGACACATCTTGTTCCTTGTTTTTCTTCTCTATGATTTGATCTTCCTTTGTTAATTATAAAACATAGAACTTCATAGTTAAGTTTTCCAGAAAACTCCTTTATTACCAAGTGATTGAATGTCATCCAAATTGTTTTATGTGGTACTAATTCAAGTATTCAGTGCGTTGAAATAATCTCAGCCTCAGAATTTCTTCAGGTAATTACTTTCAGTGTTCTCATTTGAATCACAGGAACAGGCCTAAACTTCTTGAGACGAGGGGTTGGCTTTACTACGTCTGTATGTTTTTTCAAACTATAATTCTATACCTGCATTTTAGTTATACTTCGAAATGGCTGGTCAGTGTGGGGTATTTTTTGTTATTGTTGTTGTTTTTTTAATGTGCCCCCCACCAATTAAAAATTTCAGACAGAAAATGCCTGACCAAAATACAGCTATTTCAATTATACGTGATAGACCAATTGGTATAGTTAAATGTCAAGAACTTAGAATCTCTCATATTCTCTCATATAAGCGTGGTGCTTCTTGCCAGCAGAAGGAAGGACCAGGCAGAAGAGAAGCTGGAGAAGGTGAAAAGTGAGGGAGCGGGAAGGAGAAATAGGAGTGAAAGTGATAGACTAAGAGGATGCTGGACTGGTGCCAATTTAGCTGAAGTCGAACGAAAGACACTCATTGATTTCCACAGCAATTGAATCAGACCTATTCTCTGATGCTACTTCATTATTTATATTTTGCAAGTGGGAGTTACAGCCAAATTTTCCACCTGCTTAATTTGATCTTAAAAATTTCATCTTCTGATTTTGTGAAATTCCTTGGTTTTGTCCTAATGCATAATTCAACCCCTCTGACTGGCGATGGTCCTAGCAGACAGCAAATTTTGTTTTTATGGATAACCTCACTGAAGGAAATTGGGGTGGAAAACAATTAGGTACTTCTGGGTGGGTAGGTCTTGCAGCTATAGGTCACACATGCTTTGCAGGTGTCTGCTTCCTGCTTCAGCTGGTACTGAGGAAAGGACTACGACTTTCACCTCCAGCTCTCCCAAGTCAAGCTTGCCGGGATTGAAGATACCTGAGACCACTTAGAGTATTGAAGTTCTGTATTGGAATGCTTCAAGTCTGTAGTATATGGTGTGAAAAATGGGGTACCTGGTACAGTTAAGATGAGGAATAATAACATTAGTAATTCTAACCTTCTATTTCTACAGAAAATTGTCAGTTCAATTTTTTGCTATCATTTGTCATTGTCTACAGTTGTTACCTTTACATCTCAGTTTTTCACACCTTACCCCGCCTGAAATGCCTCTGTTTAAAACTCATGCTCTCACACACACCCTGCAGACCTTCCTCTCTCCTTTGAACTAACAGAATGCTGCATTTGATACATTTCAGGCTGGAGACAGAGCAGCTGTTATATTCTTCTGTTATTGCACTTGTAAGGATTTGTTGTGATATTTTTACTCAAATCTGTAGTGATTTTTTTTGCCTTAAAGAATTAAAAAAGAAGGTTTATCAACACTTATTGATTAAATGAAATGTTAATAAGCCTAGTTATGACTTTGTACTATTAGTTCCATTGATTTCAGCAGGAATTCTTATCTGAATAAGGGTTATTGAATTTTGAGTCTGTATTAGGAAGGTTATCATGCAAACACAAGGGCAAGAAACACTGTATCTTTGTTTCTGTAGGAAATGTAATGGCTCTAACAAGCTTTTTATGGGTCCTCAGATGCTGAGAATGACAATATAGAATATTAACTATGCAATAGAAAGAAGTTTCCATGCTGCAGGCTGAATGAGACCTAGATGAAATCTGTTGTGGATGCAGTAATTATTATAATTATTTACTGAGCGTCGTCTGTGTTGTAATTTACTCTATGGTATGTGACAGGAGACACAGAATCATGAGTGTCAGTTGTATAGAGCTCTTTACTGTTTAGTACATTTCAAAATAAGAAAGACGATAATTCTACAGATGTCTAGGTTCAGATGATAAATTAGATATGAAAGGAAGGATGTGAACTCAGTGAGCTATGAAGATGTGTGTCTGTATATAAATTTATTATGTATATCCTTAAGCATATAGTAGTTTGATCAAATGAATAATGTACTTGTAAATCAGATAACTGGATTATCTGTGTTCTCAATGGAAATTTTAAATCTCATCTAAAGAAACATATTGTTTCACCCAGTCTAGGTCCTATTTCATTCAAGCGGTTTTACTCTGAGAATAAAGACTCAGGGGTGCATACACAGAGTGTTCTCATATGCTGTTTGCATTTGTATCTATTTTTCACAGCAAGAAAACTGCTTGTTTTGTATGACTAGTAATTTGCTCTGACTCACATAGGCATTTCTGTAAACAGGAGCTGAAATTCTGTCCCAGTCAGGAAGTTTCTGAGTAGATGTTGTCAGCTGCTGAAGGTTTTGAACTGTGACTGATGTTGTGGCATCTCAGCAGCACACAAGAACAACTAATTTCCTCATAAAAAAAAAGGCCTTAACCAGAGAAAATATAGCAGCACGTTAACTTAATAGTTAAAGCTGTCTCTAAGGCAGTGAATGATACAGACATAAACTGCCGCAGGAAACTGAGTAGCTTTGCTGTGAGCACACTCTGACTTTTTGACTTTTCTAGAAGAGGTCACTGCCCTGATATCAGCTGCTACCACTATATTCTGTGCAGAAATCGGTTGTGTTTGGGTGTATGAGAGAGGTCAATAAGCGTGCAGGACATTTTCAGGTAAAATAAAACAAACATGCCAAAAATCAAAGCATCTCATGACATGGATCTCTAGTATTTGCCTGCAGGGAAGTTCTTAATGATAACTGGATTGTTTGTCCAGCTTTAATAAATCTGTTTTTATTAAAAAATCTAGGTATGTCCAGAAACACAAATTTATGGATCTTGTGGAGTCTGAAGTATCATAGCAAATTCTTGTGAAGAAATAGCTTCTGTGGGGTGCAGATGAGAAGGGATTTTCAGCATTTCAGTTAATACAGATACTTTCAGCTTACATCTAAATGTCAATTCAGCAGCTTAGATTCCTTACAGAATCATAGGTAGTTGAATTCTTCATAGTCTTGTTTGAATAACAACCTAATTAACTTAATACATCTCTTTCACCATAGCTATCTTTTGTTGCTTAATCAGTTCTAGGTCTGCATATCTGTAAATGTAGCATGGTCTAGTGGGAAGTGTCCCTGCCCATCGCAGGGGGGTTGGAACTTGATGATCTTTAAGGTCCCTTCCAACTCTAACCATTCTAGGGTTCTGTGATTCTACGGATGTACTCATTTGGGCAAGCTGAAGCTACAGCCCATTCATTCTAGCAGTTACAGAAAATGTAAAAATGTAACAAATAGAGTTTAATTTCTTTGATTGAACTTCTTCAGGTGTCACTTTAAATTGTCGCTTTAAATACAAGAGGATATTTTTTCTCTTCATTAGTTGAAAGTAATACTGTGACATATAGCCTATTTTCAATGTCTCCTTCTTTTGCAACAGTCTGCATTTACCATTGTGCTTATACCAACACTCTATAAATCATTTGAGTTAGAATAGTTGTTCATCTTGTACGATATATATAATTTATCAATAGTTTCCATTTTACCTATAATCAGAAGAGCATTGTGGTATGCTATAAGCTCATTGTAAGAAGTTCTTCCTCAGAGATGTGATTCATCCTACAATGTATGTGTGCGCCATGCTTTCTGCAATAATTTGTGTTCAGCTCTCCCACAAATGCCTAGTATTAATCCTTATGATAGATACAACAAGATCAGATGCTTATGTACTTTGTATTTCAGTGAATATGAAGAAACGTTTTTCCAGGAGGCCAATATTTGAAGTCAATATTTATCCCGTAGGATAATAAATTGTGTTATTCACCTCAGCAAAGATCAATATTTCCTCAGTGAATTGATAAAATAGAAGTGACATGGTCAAACATTAGCCTATGCTGTATCAAATAAGAATATTCTTACTTCTACTAATGTTTCACAGAACTTAAGTTCCATGATATTCTTGGGTAACTTGGCAGTTTCTCATGAAGCAGGGATATAGTGATAAAATGTAGCCTTTCTATGTAACATTTTGTGTATATTATGGTGAGCAAAGTTAGAATGTGTATATATAAGCTAGCATACCTTCATTTTAGTAGAAGTGAATTAGCATAGCACTTCAAGTTAAAATTTGCATTAACATACTTAATTAGACTATACATCTCACCTTGAACATGCACACATGCAAAGAAAAAATCATACATTAAATACCTCTAATTTATCCTAAAGATTAAGAGTGCTGCAGTGTACTGAAGCTGGTGTATAAGAAATCTAAGTAAAAGGAAATAAACAGAGGTGCAAAATTTTATTAGAACTGATCATGAGTAGTATGTATTGTCACTTCATTACCTTAGCTAATGATGGAAGATACTGTGTACTTAATAAGAAAAGACTTCTATAAACACATTTAAATAAAGGAAGTCTAGACTTCTGTTAATTCTCAAAGAATTAAAAAATATGAATACAAATGCTGTTGTTATCCAAAGACTCATTGTACAGAAATGAGAAACTGTGTAACCTTTCTGTACTCTAGAAATTCTTCTTCTGTACTGACCCTATGTGCTCTGGAAAAACCTATTTCCAGTATGTCTATTCCAATAAGAAGGCACCAGAAATCATTCTTGTCATATAGCTGGAAGAAAGTAAGAAGAAACAATATTTGCATGCAACCACAGCTTCACAAACTTCTTGCCTGTAAGCTACTTTAACTAATTNTTTTTTTTTTTTTGTTAACATTTGGTTTTGATTTTGCCTTATTAGATGGGAAAATAACAAAGCAGAATCCATCCACTGTAAAATATCAAATTGTTTTTTAGTAAAACCAATAAAAATACAATGCTTATTGATAGCATTGAGTGATTTAACTGCAACTCCTCATCCTGTTATATTTCTCTCTTCTTGTTAAAAACGTTCCCTGGATGACTTTAAAATTAATAAATGAGTGTTTCACTAGTTGTTTGCACCTACAGCCTTTGCAATCAGAGTTTGTTTCTGAAAGACAAACACTGACTTCCCAAAAAGAACCACAGCTTAATAGTGGAATATGGCTTATGTTGTATCACATACTGTGCAGCAATTTCAGTGGGGAAAGAATAGGATTGGGAACACAGGTAGCAAATTAGATTGATGTGTTGTCCTCGACATACTGGCATTTTCATTTCTGAGGCCTACCAAGTCCAAAACAAAAACATTTTTTATACTTGTTCAAAATCTCAAGAGAAATGAGTTCAGGTGGTCTCAGCTCAGTTTTTCACGTACAAGAGGACACATCAAAAAGCTGTCTTGTGTTGATAGTAATTCATCACTCTTGTCTTCGAAAAGCCATGGGATTACAAGCATGGGGGGAAAAAAAGTACTGCTAACCACGTTTTTTCCACCTCTCTGGCCCATTTTGTATGAATATATGAGCAGATATGTCAAAGGAGGGAATGAAGATCATGTCTTCATGATTATCAAGTCATTTTTTTAATTCACCTTTCCTACTCCTTGCCTCCAGCTTAATCTCAATATAATGAAACAAAATCTCAAAGTATGGAAAGCAAAACAATGGAAGGTATAATTTAAAGAACAGGTTGTGAATAATGTAAATCACTAAAGAACACTGATGAGATGTTAAAAATGTAATCAAGCAGCATGTCACCGTGTATCGTTTAATTCTTTCAATCTCCTACAATGACCTTGGGAAAATTAGAACACTTGAAAATGTGGCATCTTCAGTAAGTCTTTTCCCTCAGGTTTACCAGAGGAGACAGAAGAGAGATTACGGATATGATTATGCTCAAACTAAAAGATTTCTCTGAGGAATATCTATATTAAGAACACTGTTCACTTTTCAGCAGTGTCAGAGACAGTTTTGGACATGTCACAATGTCACACTACCACATGCAAAACTGTTCTCAGTGGCTCTTTTATCCTTTCTGTTCTTTCAGTCCTCCAGAACTCATTTCATGTAACTCCAGCAAGGGGAGGGAGTTTTATCATCATGATGACAAGAAAAAGAAAGGTCTGCACTAGTCACATTTCCCTAAAGCTCTGGTATACAAGGACAGAACACAACCTAACTGACTAAAAGTGCTGATCTGGATGACCGCAGTGAATTATTGAAGTGAAATTTAACGGAGGGATCAGTGCTTGTCAGCAGTACCTTCCTAACACTGCTAAGGTTGGGGGAGTGTGAATTTCTACTACTTTGTATTCTTTCTTTGGGACATAGAGGAGACCAGCATAGACACAAATGAGATGGAGCTGAGGATAATGGGAGAGGAGGTATAAGGCGGAGAAGAATAGAAAGTGTTCTATTCAAGAAAACATTCTGTTCCATTGGCAATGTCATAAGTCAGTGCATATGACACAAAAATTAGTCCTCAATAACTAACAATGAAATGTATGGTTTTCCTAACAATTCATTTTAATATCTACCGGAGAAAATTAGCTCAACTGGTAATACTACAGCAAATATTTAGAACAAAGAAGAGAACTTTATAGCAAGCCCTTGAAAATGTTTATTCTGGTAGAGTTCTATGATGTTTAAAAACAGTGCAATATCATCTTCTGAAGTATTTGAACACGTGTAAAATGAAGTAATTAACATCCTATTCAATAAACATTGTTACCAATAGCCGCGATACAGGCAGGCATTCTAAATCATATATTTAAATGGCAAAATTTGAGGTTGCTTATCAGCAAATATGCAATTTTCATATTAGATAGAAAAGAATTTTGCAGGTCTAGTCTGCAAGTAGCACTGGCGGAAAAAGTAGTTGCTCTTCACACAGCCATAATTTGGAGGGTCTGTAACATGTGACTCTCATTATCTAATATTTAAGTATAGTTTGGATGTACATCAAGAACTAATAAAAATACTGCAGTTGTTCAGTGGCCTGGATATACTCTGATGATAAGAACCAGTCAAAGGATTGATTTATTGCTATAATTCGGTAACTTAATATTCTTTTTAGGTTCCCATGCACAACATTAACAGGAATACATATAAGCGTATTATATGTGAATTGTTCCAGTAGAGACATTTTCAAGAGATCTAGTGGTGTTACATTCTTACAATTTAGACTGCTTAGATGTGGTCATGAGCCTGACAGACCCAGCAATTATGTTTGCAGTTTTGACAGAATTCTCAAAGCAATCACATTCTCTGAGCAATTTGACTGTATTTTATTTTCAAAAGCTAAGTGAAGAGCTTTTTTATTTTGGAGTAAAACTTTAATATTAGAAGTGCATGCAACCACAAAATCCTTGTATTACTAATGTGGCTTTTGAAAACCCATAACAGTCTATAACTTCAGTTCATGATAACACAGGGGTATTGGATGGTTAAAATTAGCTTGCTCTGTTAATTATTATGAATATTATTATTCAAATTAATATAATTAATTTTTAGTAGTATTAACAAGTATGATCTGCACTAAAAGTAACCTCCCATCTTCTCTCTCCATATTATATTAAGTATTTATATTAAAATTTTATGTGTTCTAGTTTACTTTTCAGCCTGCAGAGAGCACAGTATAACACTGCAACTGAACAAGTAGAGAACTGCACCACTTTGTATTAGAAATAGTAGCCACAAGTAAGAGAGAAAATAATAGGGTCTAAATTAAGCTGACTTTGTTGCTGAAATCTGTGTGTTTGTAAAATTCACCCAAAAATCTGTAAGAAAGAAGGAAGGAATTGCATTACTTGCACTTGTTAATGAGGGCATCTGGACTCT
Organism: Thinocorus orbignyianus; assembly: GCA_013400375.1. NCBI lineage: Eukaryota > Metazoa > Chordata > Aves > Ciconiiformes > Thinocoridae > Thinocorus > Thinocorus orbignyianus. The sequence goes on along the minus strand of VXBW01003226.1, from coordinate 366,276 downwards.
ATCTGGGATACTTTGTTGTTCTAGTTTCTAATTAGTGAGTATAGATTCTCAAAGAAAAAAAAAAAGTGATACTTTTATTGACAAAAGCAACATATAAGCAAAAACTTATCAGAGAAAACATTTTTTGCATGAAGTTAACAACAAAGCAATGATGTGACTGGACCTACTACATAAAAATGTACTGTTCTCAGACAATATGTTCCCATAAATTGGTGTAATCTCATCTGTGATAGTAAACAATTATAGGATTATTTAAATTGATTAATTTAAATTAATTTAAATTAAGCCATATAACTTGTTTTGTTTATTTTCTGTATTTCAGTACTCCTGGAGTGTAAGCAAGGATTTTCAAGAAGAAAAAAGATATAAAGCAAGCTTAATAGGTTCTTTTTCTCTGTCTGTATTGAAATATGTTTCATCTTACAAGGGTAACACAGTCATCCACAACAATACACATCATATGCTGTTGCTGTATGAATACGCATATTGTTATGGGGGACAATTCAGGATATCAAGAACGTATTTTAAATTCCATAGAAGAATCAGAGATGAAGACTAGTAGACTAGGATTAGTGGGAGGGGAGAGACTACTTTTTAACCAAAGAAAGCTGTTATGTAGTCTGTCTCCTAATTAAAACATACAATCCCCTTCGTATTGTGAACACCAATTCTTCATACAAACGACACCTATCCTGCAAAATGTTATTTTCATTTTCGCAAAAAAAAAAAAAAAAAAAAAAAAAAAAAAAAAAAAAAAAAAAAAAAAAAAAAAAAAAAAAAAAAAGAAAAGAAAAGAAAAGAAAAGAAAAGAAAAAGCTTAGTTTTCCAGTAGAAAAAGTAAAACAAGATGTTTGATTTTGGGTCAAATATCATTCAACAGGTTCTGTTCAGTGCAGTGTAGTTTCTTCCAGCACTTTTCAGGATTCATTCGTACTCGTGCAACATTCTCCAAGGGCAGAACTTAGAGAGGAAGAGACTATTTGGTTGAATAGGAGAAGTCAAAAATATGTATCATGACTATCAAAGAGAATTGATGTGAATTGTTCAACTACAAAATCTATCCCATAGAGAAAGAGAGGCTTATGAGTCATTTGAGTAATAGTTCTCTTGAGTCCTGTGGCCACACAAGGGATAAAATTAATGTCCAAGTGACCTGAACCAAAATATTTCATTTTGTCTTTTGATTTTGTTCTTACAGTAGATGAAATCCATGTTGCAGTACTAACACTGCACATAGGATGGAAAACCAGACTCTATATTTTATAAAACATAATCCCGGGGGAAAAAAAAACGAGGGAGAAAAAAAAAAAAAAAAAAAAAAAAAAAAAAAAGGAAATGATTAAATGCTGGTTCTACAGCCATGCATCAGTGTTTAAAATTCTGTAGTATCGCAGAAATAACTAACCTAAGGATCAGTCCATCCCAATAAGCAGGAAACCAGGCAAAAATGCCAGGAGCCCTGTGTGGATCAACAAGGAGTTCCTGAAAAGTCAAACATAATAAGAGAAGGTACAGAAGGTATACAGGGACAGGTAAATTGAATCTAGTATACAGGGATAAGGAAAGGAAAGTCTGAAATAGAACCTGGTAAGGGATGTCAAAGACAACAAGAAGGGCTTCTAAAAGTAGATAACAAAAGGCATACTAGGGAAAATGTGGGTCTGCTGCTGCATGAGGCAGTGGCACTAGTGACACATGACCTGCAAAAGACTAATGTACTGAATACTGCCTTTATCACGGGCTTTACTAGGAAAACTGATATTAAGAGATACAAGGCCCCAGAAACCAGATGGACTCTGATGGGATGTATCCAAAAGTGCTGAAGGAGCTAGCTGATGTTACTGAGAAGCCACTCGGTAATCTTTGCAAGATAATTGAGATGAGGAGAAGTGCTTGAGGGCTGGAGGAAAGCAAATGCAATTCCTCTGTTCATAAAGGGTGAAGAACTCAGCAAACTGCAGGACAGGCAGACTCAACTTGTTGCCTGCAAAGGTGAGCAAACAACTAATCCTGGGAACAATTTCCAGGCCCATGAAAGACAAGAAAATCGTCAGGAGTAGTCAGCATGGCTTCATCAAGCAGAAGTCATGTTTGACCAGTTTGATAAATCACTTCAATGAAATGGTTGGCTTGGCCGACTAGGGGAGAACAGTGGATACTTTCTACTTCAGTAAGGCTTTCAAAGTCGTATACCATTAGATCCTCATAGAGATGCTGATAAAGTATGGGCTGGATGAGCAGACAGTGAGATAGATTGAAGACTATACTTTAGAATAGAATAGAATAGAATAGAATAGAATAGAATAGAATAGAATAGAATAGAATAGAATAGAATAGAATAGAATAGAATAGAATAGAATAGAATAGAATAGAATAGAATAGAATAGAATAGAATAGAATAGAATAGAATAGAATAGAATAGAATAGAATAGAATAGAATAGAATAGAATAGAATAGAATAGAATAGAATAGAATAGAATAGAATAGAATAGAATAGAATAGAATAGAATAGAATAGAATAGAATAGAATAGAATAGAATAGAATAGAATAGAATAGAATAGAATAGAATAGAATAGAATAGAATAGAATAGAATAGAATAGAATAGAATAGAATAGAATAGAATAGAATAGAATAGAATAGAATAGAATAGAATAGAATAGAATAGAATAGAATAGAATAGAATAGAATAGAATAGAATAGAATAGAATAGAATAGAATAGAATAGAATAGAATAGAATAGAATAGAATAGAATAGAATAGAATAGAATAGAATAGAATAGAATAGAATAGAATAGAATAGAATAGAATAGAATAGAATAGAATAGAATAGAATAGAATAGAATAGAATAGAATAGAATAGAATGGAATTATTTCAGTTGGGAGAGACTTACAACAATCACATAGTCCAGTGATTATCCCTGACTAATTCAACAATGACCAAAAGTTAAAACCTGTTACTAAAAGCGTTATCTAAATGCCTCTTGACAGGCTCTCTAAGATGCTGGTTCCAGGGTTTGACCACCCTTTTTGTAAAAAAATCCTTCCTTATATCCAGTCTATACTTCCTCTGAGGCAGCTTTGAAATATTACCATGTCCCAACACTGAATACAAGGAAGAAGAGATCAGCATCTCCCTCTCCAATTGTCCTCCTCAGTAAACTATAGAGAGCAATAAGGTCACCTCTCAGCCTCCTTTTCTCTTGTCTAGACAAATGGAAAATCCTAAGCTTCTGCTCATAGGACATTCCTCCCAGTCCTTTCACCAGCTCTGTTGCCTTCCTCTGGATGCATTTATGTGCCTTCACATCCTTCTTATGTTGTGGGGCCCAGAACTGCACACAGCACTCAAGGTGAGGTCACACCAACACTGAATATAGTGTGATAACTGTCTCTTTTGATTGGCTGGCTATAATGTGCTAGATGCACTCCTGGATATTATTTGCCCTCTTGGCTCCCAAGACACATTGTCCATGTACAATAAGCCTGCTGTCAATGAACCCAAAGCAACAGTGCTGTGGATTGTTCAGCAGCCAGATGTAGTCCCATTCACTTCTATCCTTTGAGCTCTGCCTTTCAGCCAGTTCTTCACCCAGCACACCATGAACTTTCTCATCCCACAGCTGGACAACTTGTCCAGAAGAGTGCTGGGAGGGACAGTATCAAAAGCCTCACTGAAATACAGAAAAACTACATCCATCCACCTTGCATTCATCCACTAGGTGGGTGGCCTTATCAGAGAAGTTTAACAAATTATTTTAACAGGACTTCCCTTTAGGAACTTGGTCCAATCCTGTTCAGCATCTTTGTTAATGATTTGGATGATGGAGCAGCGTTTATCCTCTACAAGCTTGTGTGCCATCCAGAGGTACCCCAACAGGCTGGAGAACTGGGCTGACCGGAAGACTTACCACAAAGAAAATTAATGGTATCCTCAATTGCATTAGGCAAGGTACTGCCAGCAGGTTGCCGGACATGATCCTTTCCCTCTGCTTAGCACTGGTGGGGGACACACTTGGAGTATTGTTCCAGTACAAGAGTGCCGTGGACATACTGGAGAGAACACAACAAAGGAAAACAAAGATGATGAAGGGGCTGTAGCATCTCTCTTACGAGGAAGCACTAAGAGAGCTGCACCTGTTCAACCTAGAGGAGAGAAGGCTCAGGGGATTCTATCATGTAAGAACCCAAAGGGACAAAGTCAGACTCTTTTCCGTGGTGCCCAGTGACAGGACCAGAAGCAATGAACACAAACTGAGATACAAGAGAAGAAGGTTTCTTCTGAACATCAGGAAATATTTTTTCACTCTGAAGATGACTGAGAATGGCACAGGTTGCCAGGGAGGTTGTGGAGTCTCCATCCTTGCAGATATTCAAATGACATCTGGACATGGTCCTGGGCAACTGGCTCTAGCTGGTCCTGGCTGCGTAGGGGCATTGGACCACATGACCTCCAGAGATCCGTTCCAGCATCAAACTTCCCTGTGATTCTATGAAAATTTTTTGTAATTTATTTTTATGGCGTGTTAATAGGTGAGGTGAATGAATGCTCTGTGAGAGCATACAGATGCTCTGCAATCTGTCAATTCCTTACAACAAAAGTTCTTTCTATATTTAACCTTGGACTATGAAATGCCTTAAAGCAGTGGGTTTACCATCATAATTGCCTGTTAGAATTATTTCAGAGCAGTCCTGAATCTTGCCATTCTATGTTGTTAAAAGACTTTCGGAACCAATAAGATCTCTTTAAAGCTTTGTAGAGTGAGATTAAAGAACACATAGTCTGGTCACATCTGCTTCATTCTGTGAGCATGTATGTCACTGCAATCTGTAGAAGTTAAGAACAGCAGAGTCATACTGAGAGGCCTGGTAAATGACAGTTGTGCTAATGTCCTTGGCGACATATATTCTATGGACCTTGGAAGACAAATAAATGATCAACATGATTTAACTGGACAGCTGGAAATATTGTCAAAATATATCCAACTACTATTCACTGTGAAAAGAGTAGTGTTGCTCAAAACACCCCTCTGAAGTTAGCCTGACCGGCTATTTGAAGCCTGTGCCTTTTGAAGAACAGAGCAGGCAGAAGAGCAGGGAGCCTCTCTATAGTGCTGACTGTTTTGTTTTCCTGTAAAGCTATTGACACATTGAGCATAAGGTATGTGTGAAGATAACTTCTGAACTACTGGCACATACCTTGCAGTCATATTAGCCTAAGAATCTTTCTGTGCAGGGATTAAGTCACCAGGGGCCACAGTGAAAAAAGGTATGAGTAAGCAACAGCACAACTGTGCCATAATTTTTCGGCTCAAAAACATTTTCTAGGAAGTGATTCTGATCTGGCAGTCAAATGGACTAAATGATCTAATAAGGTATGTTTTTCTGTTTCAGATCTTGTCAATCGGTCAGTTAAATCTGAAATTGCCTTTCAGCTTAAAAGAGCTGATCACTTTCAGAAATCACCCTGCTGTCAAGATATCTGATTCACAATTTTATTTATGGGACAGTCGTAGTTAAAATAACTCACCATACTTGTTTATTTGAGTATCTTTCTTTTCATGTAGGTGCTATTCTTACAGTAGAGAGGGAGAAAAAACACAGTGGAAATAAAAACATACTTTTATCTCTGTGAGAGTATTCACAGTTTCAGTTGACGCTGTTTCAAGTGAAAACAAATATTGGTGTTTATGTTACAATATGTTTTACCCCTTTCTAATTTTAGATGTATAATTGTACATTGAAGTGTCTTTCACCACTACCTGAAAGAAGACCTTGATTTTCCTTACAACACATTTATTTTCATTTCTCATCAAATACATTTGTTAAGAGATACTTTTTGCATGTTAGAAGCAAATACTAGCTATTACAGCTCTTCTTCAGATGCAGTCTTTACTGCAAACAATTTAGTTCTGACTGCCTTTCCTCTCAAAGGGGCCATAGATCACTTTAATGTTAATTAGCTTGCACGTTTCCAAGAGTTCATGGTAAGTTTTCTTCTATGTCATTATCTGGTTTTCCTTGCTGCCCAGTGATTAAAATAATGACTTGGCAGTAGTTTCATATTTTGTACAGTGATGAAAACTCCACACTCTACAGTTTTGTATCACTTGTGTGAATCTAACAAAAAATATGTTTTTGATCTTTCTCTTCACACTGAAACCTTAACAAAAATATATTGCAAGGTCATAGGCAGTTGCAAAGAAAAAGATCAGTCAGCTAGTGGCTACTTAGCATACAGCTTTTGGTGATCTGCTGCTCCTGAGATTTCCACTTCACAGACTTCTACTCTTTAAGATAAGTAATTAATTGCTGAAAGCATGCATGATCTCAGTATTTTTTTCCTCTGGAAGCACATATTAACTAGCTTATTTTTATTTACATGGTTCCCATGCTGCTCCAATTAATACATGTGATTTGTATCTGAGATGTCATTTATGATTACTTGTTCTGCACTAATTGGATTCCAGAGACCTCTATTGGTCAATCACTTCTTCCTTATGTCATCTTGCAAAAAGTCTTCGGTATGTGATTCCCCAGTTGGTTAGGATAATCTAAATACTTTCTCTGAAGTGCCATAGTAGTGAAAAAGAAATCTAAATGTTGAAGTGGGAACTTACTTTGATCTATTTTACAAAAGTTTATTGCAGATAATGTCTTTTTCCATTATTTCTTCTTTATTATTTCTGAAGTTTAAAAAAAAGAAAGAAAGAAAGAAAGAAGGAAAGAAAGAAAGAAGGAAAGAAAGAAAGAAAGAAAGAAAGAAAGAAGCTATGTAATTTTTTATTTTAGATTCATCTTAGATACAGTAAAAATGTTACTCAGAGATTATGTGTGATTCTTTGGATATGCATCGAATATAGCTGGTATTGTGGATGATGATGAAGACCCAAGGCTTCTTTTTATTTTATTTTATTTTATTTTATTTTATTTTATTTTATTTTATTTTATTTTATTTTATTTTATTTTATTTTTTTTATTTTATTTTATTTTTCAAATTAACACTAGTAAAATTACTAGGCTCACATTGTTTGAATAGCTTAAGGTCCTCAATGATTCAGAATCTATTTAAGATATATTTTATCATTCAGCAGTTTAACAAATTAACAGTCTTAAGGTTTTGTGTGTCTTCATCCTTTGAAACTCCCACCAGAAAGTCAATGCCTGTTAGCATTTGTACAAATTAGGGAACTGCTGCTGTAAAGAATAAGCCATTATGATTTGCTCATTGCTAATGCAATATGCTTGGCTTCTGGTGTATAACTATTCTTGCTTCTATGACTGCGAGCTGCCTGCTCAATGCTCACAGCAAGCCAAATTTTGAAGTCCTTACTCTGGTACAGAATGTATTGCTATCACTGGGAGATTTTCCAGAATTCCAACTTCATGATTTATACAACAGTATTGCCTGATTCAAAAGCTTTAGATTTCTACTCAGACACAGGAATATAGATACTATTGATCTAGTATGTGGATATTAGTTATCTGATGTTAGAATTTGATCCTGATCATCTGCTTCTGAAACTCAGACAGTTCTCTGTTATAAAGTTTACAGATTCTTAAATACCAGTCTGATTAGATGGATTTAATGAAGCTCTCTGAATTCATCTAAGTAAGCAAACCATTATCACTGCATTATCTCCTGGCCAACTTTGGGTTTTCAAATCAGTAGATTTAAATTTTCTCCATTTAGAGGGTTACTACAGTTTAGTTCTTTTTCTGTATTCTGATAAAATACAGAGATGCATTTCTTCTGATATATCCCTTTGAAGGAAAACTAGGCTGCTTCTTAAATGTAACCATGCTTGGCCAGTCATCCCTAAAAAATCTACTACATTTTTTTAATGAATGAGTGTATATGCAGATAAATAAATCTTATGTGCTTTACAAAGCAGATTGGCAATTATTTTTGGAGGCTTTTAGACATAAAGGCTTTTAAGGATACAAAGTTGTTACTCCTGTGGTGAAAAGATAGGAAGCAAACCTTACAGATATGTGATGAGCTTTCACGCTGGAAATTTCACCTGAGAAATTTCTGCTGGGACTGTTTCTTTTACTGTATTCATAAGCTATCTAGGGAAAAATCAATAAATGCCAAATCAAAAAAAAAAAAAAAAGGGTGCTAAAAAAGTCTGATGATGACAAAAGATAACAGATGAAGGGTTNTTCGGTATGTGATTCCCCAGTTGGTTAGGATAATCTAAATACTTTCTCTGAAGTGCCATAGTAGTGAAAAAGAAATCTAAATGTTGAAGTGGGAGCTTACTTTGATCTATTTTACAAAAGTTTATTGCAGATAATTTCTTTTTCCATTATTTCTTCTTTATTATTTCTGAAGTTTAAAAAAAAAAGAAAGAAAGAAAGAAAGAAAGAAGGAAAGAGAGAAAGAAAGAAAGAAAGAAGCTATGTAATTTTTTATTTTAGATTCATCTTAGATACAGTAAAAATGTTACTCAGAGATTATGTGTGATTCTTTGGATATGCATCGAACATAGCTGGTATTGTGGATGATATTAGAGACCCAAGGCTTCTTTTTATTTTATTTTATTTTATTTTATTTTATTTTATTTTATTTTATTTTATTTTTTTTATTTTATTTTATTTTTCAAATTAACACTAGTAAAATTACTAGGCTCACATTGTTTGAATAGCTTAAGGTCCTCAATGATTCAGAATCTATTTAAGATATATTTTATCATTCAGCAGTTTAACAAATTAACAGTCTTAAGGTTTTGTGTGTCTTCATCCTTTGAAACTCCCACCAGAAAGTCAATGCCTGTTAGCATTTGTACAAATTAGGGAACTGCTGCTGTAAAGAATAAGCCATTATGATTTGCTCATTGCTAATGCAATATGCTTGGCTTCTGGTGTATAACTATTCTTGCTTCTATGACTGCGAGCTGCCTGCTCAATGCTCACAGCAAGCCAAATTTTGAAGTCCTTACTCTGGTACAGAATGTATTGCTATCACTGGGAGATTTTCCAGAATTCCAACTTCATGATTTATACAACAGTATTGCCTGATTCAAAAGCTTTAGATTTCTACTCAGACACAGGAATATAGATACTATTGATCTAGTATGTGGATATTAGTTATCTGATGTTAGAATTTGATCCTGATCATCTGCTTCTGAAACTCAGACAGTTCTCTGTTATAAAGTTTACAGATTCTTAAATACCAGTCTGATTAGATGGATTTAATGAAGCTCTCTGAATTCATCTAAGTAAGCAAACCATTATCACTGCATTATCTCCTGGCCAACTTTGGGTTTTCANAAAAAAAAAAAAAAAAGTGTGCTAACAAAGTCTGATGATGACAAAAGATAACAGATGAAGGGCTGCAGAATCATCTGATTGACTTGATGATATAAGGAAGTCTTTTTTTATGCTTAGAGTTGTGAAACACTTAAACAAGTTGCCCAGAGAAGCTGTGGATGCCCCATCACTTGAAGTGTTCAAGGTCAATTAGGTCTTTGAGAAATCTCATCTAGTGAAAGATGGACCCGTCTATGGCAAGGTAGGAATAGATGATATTGAAAGGTGCCTTCCAAGCTAAATGATTCTATGACTTGATGATTAAGAACCAAAAAGGCAACGTATCACAGGAACAAGCAACCTTACCACACAGGTTAACCTGTCCTAATCTAGCCTTGTATAATGCCAATGTCTTCTTGGTAAGAAGTTTTCTGGATGTTCTTCATAATGAATGGAAAAAAAAAAATACACAGAATATGTGAATTTTTTTCATTCTAAAGCAGATATCTAAAATGGGTATGGAAAAATAACAGATTTAACAAACTTTTTTTTTTTTTTTTTTTTTTTTCCTTAAAGTAACCCTATTTTGATTTGATTGTTGATTATTATACTGTACACTTGAATTATTAAGATTATAAGTATATGTTAATATGTCTTCAAAAGCTACCGCCTCTTGGCTGAGACATGGTACCTCATTATATGACCTTTGTAAGCATTTTACAAATGCCAAGATAAACTGATTGGTATAAACGACTTTCCCAGATTGTGCCTCAGTAAAAAAAACCCTATGGTACAATGGTTCAATAAAGACTTAAAACATGGTAACTTATTCGTTTGCAAATGTATGGTCATAATCTTATTTTTAACTGGCTCATATATCTGGTTTTGTTTTTTTTTTTCAATTTAAAGACTTATTTTCTGTGTGATGGTATCACAAATCCATACTGTAGCAGCTGAAAGACCTGATGGCTCAGAACTTGAGCAAAAGCAAGAACATCTGTACAAAATATCTGCCTAAATGGAGTAACCAAGAACTCTGCAGGGAGAAAGTTCCTTTGTTATGATTTCTCCCTCTTGCTTCACCTGGAAAATGCTCGAGACACTGATTTGTGAAAGGGTCTTGCTACAGGGCACTGATCTAAATCAGAGTCTAAGCCTGAAGCTAGCCCTGTTCGGGAAGGATCTATTCTGGAGGTGTACTCAACTTTCCTGACTGCTTTTCTTAAATGCTGTAATGATAACGCGTAACATCATTGGTATCTTAAAAAAAACCTGATGGCCTACAAGAACAGGTCACATACATACAACAGACTTTTCAGGCTCTTTATTGCCTGGGGTTGCAGTCAGGTAGTAAACACTGATAAAGTAACACAAAACCAAACCTAACAAAACAAAACAAACTGGCTGATGAAAGGAAACAAGATGTCTGAAAAACTTAGTTCCTTGGCTGTCCACAGGAAAATAAAATAAATATAAAATAAAATCCCCCTGTTTATTTAACTTGTTAAATTCAAATACACTCCAAAAGGAAAGAGGGTACCTAGGAGAAACAGCTGCTTGTACATCGAGACACTCTACATCTATCTTCAAACCCTCTCAAAGTACTTGATAACTGCCAGAAAGCTGCCAAAATGACAGATGAAATTTAGTGCAGATAAATGTAATGTGAGGTACATGGAAAATAAAAAAATCAGATCATTCATAAAGATATTAAAGAGGATGAGTTTAAATACTGAGGCCTGGTGGACACCACTTGTGACCAGTGGCCAACTGGATATGGTTCCATCCATCGTCATTTTTTGGACCCAGCTCTCCAGCCAGTTTTTTACCCAGCAGAGAGTACTCCCATCCAAGCCATGGGCAGCCAGTTTCTCCAAGAGAACACTGTGGGAGACTGTATCAAAGGCCTTACTAAACTCCAGGTAAACAACATCCACAGTCTTTACCTCATCCTCCAAGCAGGTCACTTTGTCATAGAAGGAGATCAGGTTTGTCAGGCAGGATCTGCCTTTCATGAACTCGTGCTGACTGGGCTTGATTACTTGGGTGTGCTTCTTGTTCCACTTAATGGCACTCAGGATGATCTGAGTGACCTTCCTAGGCATCAAGGTCAAAACGACAGGCCTGTAGTTCCCCAAATCATCCTACTGGCCCTTCTTCTGGATGGGCATCACATTTGCTAGACACTAGTCAGCTGGGACCTTCCCAGTTTGCCAGGACTGCTGGTAAATGATGGAAGGTGGCTCTCTGAGCACTTCTTCCAGCTCCCTCAGTACCCTTGGGTGGATCCCATCTGGCCCCATTGACTTGTTTATATCCAGGGCAGGTCCCTCACTACCTCCCTTTGGGGCTTCATTCTGCTTCCCACCTCTATATGCTAGCTCAGGGAACAACCTACTCTACTACTAAAGACCAAGGCAAAGAAGGCATTAACTACATCGGCCTTTTCCTAATCCTTTGCCACTGTGTTATCTCCCACATCCAATAGAGGATAAAAATTCTCCCAAGTCAACAGCAGCTTTATTTCAATAAGCTATTACCATCCCATAAAAGTTTTATATATCAGCAGAAAAGGTTTTCCATGGCTAACACTATGAGTTAAACAAGTTTAGAAGTTTAAAAATATCTTATTAAGTCAAGTGCTTTTAAATACCTTTCCTAGTATCTCTTTTCAATGCTATGGTAGACAAAATAACGGGCTAAGTGAGCTGCTAGTCTAATGCAGTAGGGCTTTTCTTGATTTCATATTAAGTTTACCTAAAATTAGCTTGATGAACCCAAAAAATTAAAAAACCCAGACTTCCTATTTATGCTAGTACTTTGGAAACCACCAGAGGATATATGCAGTACAGTAATAACATATTTTGGCTCAACTTACATTCCCATTTAACAGATATTCCTTTCAGTTTGGATCATTAGTTTTATATCTCCTACAGACTGTTTCCAGAATAGTGTAAATGTTTTGAGCGTGCCAGGCCTCACCACATTAAAGGGAAATTAAAGAATGAAAAGATGACAATTTAAATTAGACAGGGCAGTCATGTCTTGCCACCTTTTTCCTAACTGCTGTACTGATAATGAGTAATGCTGTCATTGACTTAACAAGTTCCATACTTTCCTGCGCTCATTGCCAGTGATACTAGCTTAGTAATTAGCAGTTTCATTTCCAGCTTTTTGTTAGGTTTCATTCTTCTCCATTTCTTCATATTTTTTTTTAATTGGAATTTTAAGTAATGTTAAAAAATGTTAACATTCAGTTAGCATTTTAACATTTCCAAGTGAACTTGGAAAATTAGTAATTTTGGAAAAACCCCAGAAAACACAACTTTTTGAAGATTTTTTTATGTTTTCAATGGGGTGAAAATGGTGAAGCAGTAAATAAACTTGTCATTGAAAAAAACTTCCAAAAAAATATTATGACTAGATAATGATGATATGAGTGTCTTATATCTAGGTCATTTATAGATATATTTTCAACCTTCTATCAAAAATGAAAAGGGATGAAAACAAAGTATTCTTTTTTATGTGTTCAACTGCAAAAATATTTTAATGTGTGTATTTAACTCCAGAACTATTTCAGATGGGTGTTATAGTTGGCAACAAGTTGCTGTGTAGACTTTATTCATTTTATTACAGTTTGGAATTTGAAGTACTATAAAATGGTTGCAGTGGTACATTTACTTTAAATAATATTTTTATTAGTGTCAGAGTTCAAGGTCTTAACTTCTATTGTATTTTTAGGATATCTTTTTCTTTGTTTTACAGTAATACTATGAATGATAGCAGAAGAACATGTATTGTTTCTGAGAGCTTTCCAGGACTGAAAGCATCATGATTTCCAGAAAATTTCAGTAGAATATTCCATGCTAACATTTAAATTCATTTAAATATTTTAACAATGCTTACTAGGGTTTTTTGTTGGAATGGAATTAAATAGAAAAATCTATGGAAACCTGGGAGTTGACCAAGTTCCATGTTAAAACTTCATAAATCCCATAATTGGTTTCAAGTTCATTTGAAATTCTCTTAAATCATAACAAAATTAGTTTGAATTTCAGACTGGTAAAAATAGTGTAAAATAAACAGGTTTTCATGTACTTTTCAGAATTTTACTGCAGGCATTTGACATAACTTTAGAGTAGTTGACTGTTAACTGGTTCTTTTGAAAGATATCTATACTATTATCTCTCCTACACTCATTGTCTGAAGAAAATACTTTATATGAAAATAGTTTGTATGAAAATACTTTATTTGAATATAAGAGCTGAAAATTAATATTTAACTTTTTTTTTACCCATTAGATAATTTTAGGAGTTAACTCTGTCTATAAGAGAGTTAACTTCATTTATAATGGCTTCCAGTGTTCATAGGTACCTGAAATTTGGCAAAAGACCATCTGAATGTGTGATCATCCAACATTATTTCCATTAGTGTGATTACAATTTTGTAGTCTATAATAGCATCAAAGCCTGATACATACCCTGACTAGCGTCTTGCCTTTAACATAAATTCTCACTATTCATTCTCAGTACTTTTAACAACTGGAAAAACAAAGAGGTGAATTTTTAAGATACTTGGGCACACTATTTCAAATGGGGCACATCAATGGATTTTAGGGTAAGAATATTCTTAAAAGCAGCTTTTTAAGTGATTTCCCCATCATAAAAAAAATCTGTGACAGAGCAGAGGCTTAGATCCAGACCTCGTAACTTCTAGGCCTGTTTCCTAACTGGAGGGTTATTCTTGTTGTATTATATTTATGCAGTTAACTTTGTGGTCTTGGAACACCAGAAATTAAACATAGAAGTTATAGATTAGATGGAATATATTAGAATTTTAAGTAATAAGAAAATGATTCATAAATAGGAATAGTTTTATGGTTCAGACCATTTGGGAGATACAATCTGTCTGACTGTGAGCAAAGACATGTAACATACTCCTTGGGAATAAAACTGTTCACATGCAAATGAACACTATTCTTATCAAGATGTATGTCAGAGGTTATCTGCTTTTAATTAACATTTATCCAGGTTCAAAGAGGGTTTTGTAGTGATGATGTATGTTAAGTGAGAGAAAATAAAAAAAAAACCATCTATCTAGGGAAATGTATTTTCATTCAGTGTTGAATAAATGGGACATTAAATGCCAAAGGTCTCAGTATTCACTCTGTATCCTCAGTCTGATTAGAAGTCACCAGGTAACAGAGGATGCTAACACTTAAAAGAAATCAAAAGATTTTGACAGAACAGTGGAAAGGATTCCCTGAAAAAGAAGAGGTTTTGAAGATCTGTGATGAGAGCGTAATAAGGACAAATTCTTCAATCAGGAAAGATGATTAATGTAGGTAGTAAACAAGCTCTAAATTCATAGATTTATCTTTAAGCTTATTCACCATAATATACCAATCCACCAATTTATCTTTAATGAATATCCTATGTTATTTTCAAAGAAAAAAAATGGATCTTGATATTTGATAATAGTAAAAAAAGGAGCAAAAAAGGAGTTTACTGCAGGTATTAGTCGAAGTCATAGGTAAAAACACTACATGATACAAACATGTTTGTATGAAATTGATGAAAACCTTCAGATAAAGTATTAAAGGAACAAAATCCTATTTCTCACAAAGTTCATGATATCATGATATGCGACTTCAAAAAAATCTCACAATTGCTTTATTTTCTCTGGACAAAGAAATCTCAAAAGACCTGATGCTCTTAATGATTTCTCTCTGAAATATTCTCCGAAATTCAAAACATGACCCCTGAGGAAGGATGCTTTTTGGCAACCCAAAAGATATCTGTAAAGATTACTGTCTACAGGAATTCTACAGCTGCTGTGCTATGTTCGTCTCCCTGTTATTAAGTATGGCATGTTTGTTAACCTGCTAACAATCTAAGTAATAAGGAGGAAACTGAGTCATCCAGTCTTAAAAATTATCAATGGAAAAAGGATCAATGGAGAAAATGAGTAATACAGAAATTAAGAACACAGTCAAAATAGAGAAGCACTGAAAGAAAACAAAAAGTAGGAAAAACAAGTAGAGATCAAGACCAATCAGTTATTCAAGGACAAAACTGCAAGTATACTTAAAAAAAAAAATGTTTTCAGAATCGTATTTCATAGGCTAGTTTTAAGGAAATGTAATACTGAATTATAAAGATTTCCATTAGCTTACATCCGTGCTTTTACCTGAGTACGAAAAAAAAGGAGTACTGTGATCATAGAATATGTGCCAATGTTTACCTGTTGCAGAGAATAACAGAATTTGAAATTATTCTTTTAAAGGGACAGTCCTTGCTCCTTTAGAAATAGATTTTTAAAAGCACATTAGCTTGTGACAGCCATACAGAATTATTTTCTCATCATCACAAGCAGACACATCTGTAGTCAGTTTTCCTCTGATATTAATGCCTGTATCTCAACTCTAGCCCACAGGGACTGCATCTAATGATGTGATGGCAGTTGCATCTTCATGTCAGTCTTCATTCTGTTAGCAGAGAGTGCCAATTAACGCCAGTTGTTTTGGTGATTTTTCTGTTACAGATTCTTGTCCACTGGGATTTGGCTTCTGCTACTGACTTATACTTCACCTCTAGAGCAGCTGCCAGATGGTGATCTTTCAGTCTCCATCACCCTCTGCTGCATTCTAGTCAATGACTTAGAGGTGAAGGGTGCTTTATACAGTCTTCTGAACCATTGGAGCCCTCACAGGATACTAATTCTTTCTGAATATCTCATGGAATTTTATGTGCCGCTGTAGGCTACTACAAATAAAATTCAGTAGAAATGCAGACATTGGTCAAAAAGGCATTTTCCCCTTTCCTTTCCTTTCCTTTCCTTTCCTTTCCTTTCCTTTCCTTTCCTTTCCTTTCCTTTCCTTTCCTTTCCTTTCCTTTCCTTTCCTTTCCTTTCCTTTCCTTTCCTTTCCTTTCCTTTCCTTTCCTTTCCTTTCCTTTCCTTTCCTTTCCTTTCCTTTCCTTTCCTTTCCTTTCCTTTCCTTTCCTTTCCTTTCCTTTCCTTTCCTTTCCTTTCCTTTCCTTTCCTTTCCTTTCCTTTCCTTTCCTTTCCTTTCCTTTCCTTTCCTTTCCTTTCCTTTCCTTTCCTTTCCTTTCCTTTCCTTTCCTTTCCTTTCCTTTCCTTTCCTTTCCTTTCCTTTCCTTTCCTTTCCTTTCCTTTCCTTTCCTTTCCTTTCCTTTCCTTTCCTTTCCTTTCCTTTCCTTTCCTTTCCTTTCCTTTCCTTTCCTTTCCTTTCCTTTCCTTTCCTTTCCTTTCCTTTCCTTTCCTTTCCTTTCCTTTCCTTTCCTTTCCTTTCCTTTCCTTTCCTTTCCTTTCCTTTCCTTTCCTTTCCTTTCCTTTCCTTTCCTTTCCTTTCCTTTCCTTTCCTTTCCTTTCCTTTCCTTTCCTTTCCTTTCCTTTCCTTTCCTTTCCTTTCCTTTCCTTTCCTTTCCTTTCCTTTCCTTTCCTTTCCTTTCCTTTCCTTTCCTTTCCTTTCCTTTCCTTCCCTTTCCTTCCCTTCCCTTCCCTTCCCTTTTCATACACACCATCATTTCTGTATTTCTAAATCACCAATAAATATACAGCAGACTGTTTTGTGAAATGTCATAAAATCACTGAAACTGGAGCAAAAGCAACAAAATATTTTGCTAATCTCACTTGCCTCAGTATCTCAAATTGTTTAGAACTCCAGGAGCAGCCAATATTGCAGTTTCAAGGATTGTTTTAAGGTATACTTACAATCAACTATGCCTTAATCCTACAAGTAAATTAAAAGAATACATGAAGATAGTTTAAAAAAGAAGCTAATTCTGTACAAGTTGGATGATGACGTATGACAGTAGGTACAATTCATTATAAGAATAAGGAATACATCACAAAGCCTGAAATTAATCTCTTTCTTCCACATATTGGCAGAAAGTCATTAAAATTTTCCATTGATTTTTGTCCAGCTTACCAAGTATGGAGATATTTAGTTTTCCTTCTAATGAGAAAATGTCCCAGCTATTAATATTGAATTTAATTTTTGACTTAATATTTATGTCACAAAAGAAATTGTAACTATTTAAAAATATTTAATAAATATCAGAACACAAACAACAAGTAGAGCCAATAATAAATGCTCAACTATATGTACTTATAACTACTTTCATTAAATTTGACAGATGTCTTTTCTTCCTTCAAGACCTTTTAGACAGAATTTAAATATTTCACAAGGGTATGCTGATTTTGTTGCAATTCTGAGAGAAAAGAATATAAAGAAATTTTATGTTTGCCTTCTGGGATATTTCTTCCTTTGTATTCTCTTTTCTCACTGCACTCATGTTCTGTGGATAGTATGATTGCTATCAAACTAGGGTTCTCCATTCCTATTGTGAACTTTAAAGTCTCCATACATCTCTTGAGAGAAAAAAAATAGTGGATGTAAGTTATGAATTAGTTGCTAAAGGTGTTTGCCTCTGCCCATCAACTCTCAGGGGATTATTATTATTATTTCTATATTAACAGATGAAGTGACCCAAAAGAGTGAAACTATTGGTTTGAAGAACCCTACAATTACTCTATGAGGCAGGAGGTGGGGGTAGCAGATTACTCTGGACTGATCTTAGCCTAGTCCCATGAACTCAGTGCCTGTCAATGTCAAGAGTTCACTCCTTGAGCATCCTTCCGGTTTAGTTTCATGTGAAAGGGAATGATTTGCGCACTGTGAGTATGCCCGATCTGAAATATAACACCAATGTGTTTCAGTGTTAACAAAACACACTGTACTTCTAACTTCACATAGTCATTTTTAGGAAGATTGGATGCTCAGTTAGTTGTTCATATTTACAACAAATTTAGTGATGCTTTGGATTGTACTAATACATGAACTGTTCATTTATGTGCATGTGTGTGTATAAGAGACTAAAATGGAGAGAAGTGCCTGAAAAAAAAAGAGGTAGAATAAGCATTGTTGTACTCATTTCCTTTTCCCCAGACAGCAAAATCGTAAAGTTGATATTCATGAAGTTCACATGTACATTTAACCTATAATTCGTCATCTGAAAATAAAATTTCATATATTTAACTTTTTGTAATCCACTTGTTTTAAATTCTGCCAAGGAAGCACAGGTCTGTGTCACTCATTGTCATCGCTTTTCTCCAATTAGTACTAAACCAGAGCTTATCAGGAAATAGAACAGAAAAATTAATTCCTAATGAAACAGTCTCAGGTTTTGATTTTTTTTTTCTTTAATCTGAAAGCTTATATTGTTTTGTTTATGTTGGAAAAGGTGAGATTTGCTTTGTCTCTTTTACTCCAAATCGTATGCTGTAGTGTCATGACATTTCTGAATCACAGATATAATGTGGTCTTCATAGTGAAAAGAGGTGAATGTTACGATAATATGACACAAAACTGATTTAAGTGATGATTCCTTTGCTACTTCCAAGTTACAAGTTTTAAATGTAATTCTTACAGCTTTAGCTATTTTCAAGAGGGATAAATTTATTTCTGAAGAAAAGATTATATCAGGGGAAGTAAAGTATTCCAAGGAGCATCTCAAACCAAACCTTCTCATAAACCCAATGTTGAAAACCTGTTAAGATTATCTTTCCATAATATTTCCTTCTGTTGTAAATGCATTATATCTGATAAGCAAACCTGTCAAGATTTCTAAACTTTTTCTCATTTACTGCAAAATAATCAGGAGCCATGAACATTTTTAATATGATATGAATGGTAAAGATACGTAACAAATGATACTATTAAAATCAATGCCTGAGATAGAAACCACAGAAACATTAAAGTTCTTCTAAATACTGATGACTAGATAGACAACTGGATGATGGTGATTAGAATTTGTCACTCAAATCTTTTTGCATCACAAAGGAGAAAGAAATGAGTATTTCAACAAAAAAAAATATTTATCACTCAGTTTTAAGATGTGGGGGATAGGAAACTAATTAAAAAACAAAAACAAAAACA
This sequence comes from Thinocorus orbignyianus, assembly GCA_013400375.1. Lineage (NCBI taxonomy): Eukaryota > Metazoa > Chordata > Aves > Ciconiiformes > Thinocoridae > Thinocorus > Thinocorus orbignyianus. Next base: position 347,061 of record VXBW01003226.1, on the reverse strand, counting down.
AAAAAAAAAAAAAAAAAAGGAAAAACCACATCAACCTCTCACAAAGTCATATTAAATGTTACAACTGAAAATAAATATGTGCACTTATGCACATGTGTATTTGCATACATAGATATTAATAAATCTGTTAAAGAATCACAGATCCCTGTAATAAAAGTATCCAGAAAACTGATAAATCAAACCAGTTTTATAAATTTTAACTAAAATTTATTGGACATTAATTAACAGCAGACATTGTGCTATTCAAATCATTTAGCCCTTAACAAGCATATTCTAAATTAACTGTGAGCATACAATGTCACAAAGCTGATATCAGATAGTTAATACCTACAGTGATGGTCACTGGTGCTGTAAATTGAGGTGGAGATGGTCAAGTCTGAGAGCTTTTTAGTGATGGAAACTGGAACTAAAGCGGGTGTGTCCTTTCCTCCACTCATTCGAAATTCAGCATCTCCTTTTGTAAGAGGTTTTGAGTTTCTAGACAATTCTTAACTCTTGGCCTTGACCCTGGGACTATACGTTTTCCCTGGAGTGTGATATTTTTCCAGGGCAGAAGGCCTCATCTTATTGCTTGGCCAGCTGTGTGTGTGTGTGTCTTTCTTTGTTTGAACTTGCTTAGCTGCTGCATCTTTCCTTAAAGCAAAATCTTTATTGAGTAATGGAAAAAAGACATCTTCACTGGCAACCGATAACCTGTTTTTTCTGTTTTCAGCCTCTGCCAATATTTCCAGGGCTTTTGCTGTTATCCTGTCTTAAAACTATATGTCCTAGCAATAGACCTCCAGAATCGAAGTTTGGTTCACACAGCAAGTGTGCTTAACAACTTGAATAAGCATGTCTGTAGCAAAAACCACGTTGTCTTCACTTGGCCACTGAACTAATACATGCTTGTACAGTTATACCGCATTGGTGTGCTTAAGTCCAAGACTAAGAGTAGCTAACATTGATTAAATTCTATCTAGTGTGCTTCCACTTTTATGATTGCAATAGGTCTGCTTTGGTTACATTTTCTTCCTTGCACAAGGTAATTTTTCTAGGGGCTAAGCAAAAAAATAGGGTATGATCTAGCTTAGCATTGCCAAGGATTCCACCAAATATATGCATCATCTTATGATAAGAAAAGAAGGAAATATTCATTAGATAATTATTGCAAATTGATGACAGGAGTACTTGATAAAGCTTAAATTAACTATCATATATTCCAGTGAAAGTGGAAGGAGGAATATATTCCCATAGGAGTTTGTTTTTGTCTGGTTTTGGACAACATAATTAGCAAAACATAATAGATAACCCAGAAAGTCAATAATGGTAGCAACATACAGGGACACTATTGCCACTCAAAAAGTACATCTTGTAGAAACTATTTGAAATTATTAAAAGGAGTAAAAGCAAGTAGAAGGTGTTATATTTGGGAAGGAAAAATCAAATTAACAGGTTGCTAATGTTCATTAGTATGCCAGTCAGTCAGAAATACTCAAGAAGGTCTTAGGATCTTCAGCAGAGTACGTACAAAAAAAAATGCTCTCAACACAAGAAGACATACCCTTCTGAAATATGTTATCAGAAGTATTTCTTGTAAAATGATACAGAAGTTTTCCCCTAAGGACTCATGAACTCTTGCGTGCTTGCTGCCTCTAAATTTGACAACGGTATAAGACAGATTGGAAGAAACTCAAAAGAGAGCAATAAGAATGATATAAAAAGGGTTTGATAATATGTTGATAATATTGTTTTCTTGATCTGGAAAAGGAAAGCCGATATAGTATGCAGTAACAGTCTTCAAAGTGTGGGGTGGGTGGGAACGAAACAGAAAACAGAATAAGTGACAGTTTTTGTGTAAGGTACCTGAAGAGAAGAGGTCATTTGTAAGTAGTTTCTTAATCAAGTTAAGGGACTAGTCACAGGAGCTAAATTTTTAGGGTGGAATATAGAGATTACATATATCTCTACTACTGTAGATGTTTATAATATACATTTAGGGGCATAATATAAATAATAAATATAGGCAGGGACACTATGGTTGTATTTGTAATTTGTTTGATGCATTGGAAAAATTATTGTTTCTGCTAATACTCCATTTTCAACACTTCTAAAGTGAACAAGCTTTCAAAATAATTTCTCCTACTTCACAAGGAAGTGGTTAGGGAACTTTTGGGCTATCTAAACTAAAAAACTGAGTGGTCATAGACATCTTGTTGAGATAAAAACATGAATATATTAAACAGTGATACACATGATAACTTTGGGTGTTTGTTGTTTTTTTTTTTTTTTTCTATTAGGTTCTTTTTGTAATATTGTCTCTGCAGCTCATTTTCTGTTCTGACATTTAGAGATGAAAGTGCTTTGTTTTCTCTTTCCTTGGACCTGACTAGTGAACTGCAGTTTGTGTCTGAATCCTGGCTTTCCACTGTTTTTTGCAAGTCTGAGGATCTCAATCTACTTAACTCTTTTTTTATGTTACTATTACTAAGATGAGAATAGCAAGCATGAAAATATTATTGTGAAACAGGATTTTTTTCATGCGCATTCTCATACACATTATCCCTGTATTTGTATTTCAGCTAGCAATTTTTCATAACTCTCACTTCTGATGCTTTAGTGCCACTTCCGTGTAGCTTCCATAGTAAATACACTTGTGGAATGGTACTCTTGTATAAAATATATAAACTCCAGAATCATAGAATCATAGATTCCATAATATACTAACATAAAATGGCTCTGATTAAAAATAAATAAATAAATACTTCACACATTCTACCAGTATAGCTGTGTATATCTTAGTTTTGTCTTCTCAATTAAGATACTTCTTTGAAATGCCTAGATATACAGAGGCAGAAGTCTCCAAAATAATGCTAAAATATTATCTTATTCTGTTGGAATTCTGTTGCTACACAAGGAAAATCAGGGGGGTTATATTAAATATTTTTAATCTGATTTTTTGAATGTGGATATAGGTTTTTTTAATAGCTTGGGATACATCTGGTGGACATTGACTTTTTTTGCCGTTGTAATCAGAATGATGTATTTTAGGAAAATTCTACATGGGTAATTAGGAATTGCAATGGGTTCTAGCCAGTGGAAATCCATTGTGTTTTCCTGGTTTTGGCTGGGAGAGAGTTAATTTTCTTCATATTGGCTTGTATGATGCAATGTTTTGGATTTGTGCCAAAAGCAGTGTAGGGCACACACCAGTGTTTTTATTGTTGCTGAGCAGTGCTTATCGAGAATGAAGGCCTTTTCTGCTTCTCATCCTGCTCCACCAGCAAGTAGGTTGGGAGTGGGCAAGAAGGTGGAAGGGAATACAGGTGGACCTCCAGCTGACTGAAGGGGTATTCCATACCATATGACATCAGGCTCAGCCACAAATCTGAGGGAAGAAGGAGTAAGGTGGGACACGTTCAGAATTATGGGGTTTGTCTTCCCAAGTAGCTGTTATGTGTGATGGAGCCTCGCTTTCCTGGAAATGACTAAACACTTGCCTGCTCATGGAAACCGGTGAATTAATTCCTTGGTTTGCTTTGTTTGCATGCACAGCTTTTGCTTTATCTGTTAAACTGGCTTTATCTCAGCCCACAAGTTTTCTCACTGTTAGTCTTCTGATTCTCTTCCTCATCCCACTTTGAGGGGTGCATGAGTATGGGGCTGAGCTGCAAACTGGGGTTAAAACACAAAACTACTTAATGCTTATATAGGACAAAGACGAAACTTGCTAATATTTAAAAATCCAAATACTGGAAGAAGACTCAACATACAGCAGTATGCTCTATTGTCATTATTATATGCAAGTAATCTGTAAGTGCATGACCACAGATCATCATATTTTATTATGTTCTAATTACAGTATTTTTCGGGGTGTGTTAAAATAAGAATCTCAGTCTGTAATGTCAAAAAGTGATTTGGACTACCCTATATTAAACCACTACAGAGGGAAGTTTTTGGTTTGGGAAGTGTTAATACTGTAAATTTAGGAAATCTTGTGGACTTGGCATACATACATATACATCTCTCTATGGTTTCCAGTAGAACTGTACTGCTACAGGCAAGTTCTTGTCTATACTAATCTAACAAAAAAATGCCGCTCCTTTGCATAGAAAAAAGCCCAAAAGAGTCTTTTTAACCTCGGTTGTTCTTGGCCAACATATATTTTGTTTGCTAATATTTTGTGAAATTTTTGGGGTTTTTTTCCAGTCTTACCTATTATGTGAAGACCCTGGAATGCTCCTGTCAGGGTGATATTAATATTTTGGTTTTCTTGTAGATGAGGAGTTGGAGTTCTACATAAATTGAATTTCTGGTCATAAAGTATATGTTTTTTTTGTTTTTGGTTTCTGTTTTTTTTCTATGAGAACAACGTGCTTAAGTCAAAGATACTTTAGTCATAATGGAAGGAAACAAATTTAACTTAGGTACTGCAGAATCAAAATGTTAAACACCTACTTAACATAGAATCATAGAATCATAGAATGGTTAGAGTTGGAAGGGACCTTAAAGATCATCAAGTTCCAACCCCCCTGCTGTGGGCAGGGACACCTCTCACTAGAGCAGGTTGCTCAAAGCCCCATCCAACCTGGCCTTAAACACTTCCAGGGATGGGGCATCCACAACTTCCCTGGGCAACCTGTCAAAGTTTCCTCCAGTTTCTGTATAGTAAATCTCTTAAGATCAGAGGTTTCTCTAAAAAGTAATCTAGAAAATCTACATTAAGAAGACTCTTTTTAATTTAACAACTATAAAATATTAGTATAGTTAAGAATGTATTTTAGCTCTTTCCTCTGAAGCTTAGTAATGTTGAATTCTCTTCAGGGAACTGATGCTTGCTGGAAAAGGAGGAGAAGATAATTTTAACATCACACCCCAGTGGGTGGGCATTTGATTTGGAAGTGTAAACCATTTTTCTTACATGATTGAACAAGGACTAAAACCAAACTCTATTTTGAAATAAACCAGCTAGTTCCCTCTGAAACAAGCCTGTGTATGGAATATATTTAATTCACTCCAAGGATTCTCTCAATAGGGTTTAAACATGATAATACGTGAGTTCTGGCCCCTTTTTTCTACCCTACTTGCTTGACTTATGACACAGTGGAATTGCCTTCTCCCATGCTTTTAAAGGTGGTTTTTAAAGACTATTCAGCACTTGTGAACTCCTAAGTCCTCAAAAGTTGATTTCCATGGTCCCTGAATAGCTTAAATTTTGCTTACCTGAGTCCAGGGTAGCAACTCTACTGTCTGTTTTTTTCTCATTGCATTGAAAATTTTACATTCAACAATTTCATGATCACTATGGCCAAGACAATCACCTGCCGTCACATCCTCCACCAGTCCTTCTCTATCCACAAATGGCCAGACTGGAAGAGCTAGTTGGGTGATTCAGTACCTAGAAGTTACCTCCTAGAAACAACAAGTATTTCCAAGACCTATTTATCACAGTGGGGTGATATCCCCAGTTGATATCTGGGAAGTTGAAATCTTCCATAAGGACAAGGGCTACCGATCCAGAGATTTCTCCTAATAGACTATAGAATCAGTGTTTACATCCTGGCTGGGTGATTGGTAGTAAACACCCATTGCAACATCTCCTTTTTTTTTCTGTCCTAATCCTCACCCAGAGGCTCTCAACCACATGATCATTAACTGTAAGTGCTGTGCTCTCCCTGTAAGGGCTGTAAACTGTAAGGGATTCCTCTCCTTCACACATAGTTCAACACCTCCCTCCTAGACAGCCTGTAGCCCATACAAACTACCAATACAAAGTAATAAATAGTTGGAATACATCTCTTAAATTCAGGAGCAATAGGTGACTGTGACAACAAAATCTGAAGGTGGGAAACTAGAGAAAGAGTATATGTGGAAGTGTGAAAGGCTATACAGCTTTTTGAAGTAGGAAACAAAAAAAGGATAAATTATAAAATGGGTATGGAATCCTACTTCAAAAAAGCATGAAAATTTTTAGTTTCTTCAAAGCTAATTCTGAGGCACTCAAAAATGAGAAATTCTATCAAAAAGAGTTAGGTAAAATATTTCAGGTTTTATTTTATTTAGCTCCTGTGGTTTGGTTTTTGTTTGTTTGTTTGTTTGTTTGGGTTTTTGTGTGTGTGTGTGTGTGGTGGTTTTCATTCTTGAAAATGAAGCAGAGGTATTTTTATATAACTACTAAAATCCTCCTAAATTTCTGGGTCATTAGGGAAGGTACTGGTATTGCAGATGCCACACACTTAGTCAGAACTCAGCTTTAAATGAGGAAAGAAGTGGGTAACGTCAGAATATGCCTTTAATTGACTGACAGAATTCAAATACAAGTGCCTGAGAAGAAGCTCTTTGAGCAATTTTGAGAGTACCATTAGGTCTTTTAAGAACACTTTTTGGACTAAGCATATAAAACCTGATTTTATTTATCCATTAGATGTTACCAGTAGGTGCATATGATATATTATTGCACAGATACTGGATTCCAGCAGTTTGACTTTAATCAAATTTCACATTCTCAACAGATTTTTAACCTGTACAGAGTTAGTTGATATAACAGGATATTAGGCTATTTATTTATACATATATATATACACATACAAACACAGACACACAAATGCACACCTCTACTTATGTATCTATCTGCACACCTATGTAGTCATATGTAATAGCTTTATTTATAAGGTATGTTTCTGATCACAAATGAATGCTAATGAGAAAAAACTACAGAGGTTAACAAACCTAGTGGACTATATCAACCAAGTTTTTTAATCAGAGATCTAAAATGACTCATTTAATTACCAACAATATGTTTTATGCATATGACTCTTATGAAAGTTACAGAAGGAGAATGAACACTTATTTGAGCTGCAAAATCCTTCTTTCTGCTGTTATATTGTTTACACATGTCATTTGCATTTTGGGCTCATTTTGAATGTGATTTAATATTCCTTTCTAGATTTGTAAATGTGAGATTATGGTGCTGCTGCAAATACTGATAAACAAGGAAGCTTGGTGAAAACAAGAGAGACCACTGAAATCATTAGCTTTCCTAGATGTTAGCAATGCGAATAAATTAGACGTACATAGGCCTACCTTTGCTTTGGTATTGCACTATAATTTATGGAATAATATTTTACTACTGTATGAACAAAAATATAAGTATTGTATCTGTAAATGAAATCTGAAAGCAAACAGGTATTATTTCAAACCATATTTAGTGCTTAATTAAACTTTTTTCTTGTTTGCCTAGAATACAATCTGTATACATTAATGCATTCATATGTCGTAATATGCAATTATGCTGAGAACTGAACACTATGCATCATTACTAGTTAAGATCTATCTACAATGCAAAATTCATTTTTAAATAAAAATGTACGCAAATAAATTTACAAAAATATGCAAATATTATTATCAACTTTCTCACTTGAACTTTTAATTTAAGGCAACGGAGAATAAGGGAATGTCTGCATAACTTTTCAAAGTCAGCTGATGAAACTAATCATGTGTACAAAGCATTTGTAAGCTTAGGTGTAAGTAAAAGTGTAATTAAAATAGGAAATACAAACAACATACTGAAAATGCAAAATTCAGTATATGCCTTAAATTTTCTCTGAATAGAACTCTTCTGAAATAACAGAGGGGGAGGGTGTTCTTGGGGGTGGAGTGAGTGTGGATTGTTTGGATCTTTTTAACCTAATAACCTTAGAATTACACGTTTTCAAGCCAAAACCATCATTACAGCAATGTAATTTGTTCAGTTCTACAGTAAGTTTCATTGGACTTTATTTTGTCAGCAAACTGCTGATTTTGGACATCATAAATTGATTTAGAAACTTCAAAGAATGCAGAATTTATCATAAGCCTTGAGTATCTTTATTATAGTTAATTACAGTATATATATATATATATATAATAGTGCAGAAACTTGCCCCAAAGTGCCAAAATTATGTTTGCTATTCAAGTTTTCTGCAGGTTTTGCGTAATCCTTTTTAACACAAATAATGACAAATATTTGGAGAGGATATCATTCCCAGTGAGAAGAGATAAGTTATGAAAAATAGGGGAGAAGATTACAGAACAGCATTCAGGTGGAAACAATCTCAAAATCAAAATACGTACATTTGATGGCAGAAAATTTGTAAAAAAGAAATGGCGAAAGAGATTAGAATTTTTGACAACAGATTAGGCATGAGTTAGCTGTAAGAAGTGACCAAAAGAAAGTTATTTTTTGGCTTGAATAGAAATGTGCAAATGCAGAAGTTGCAGGATCACCAGGTTTCATTATAAATGCTAATGTAACAGAGCAGAAGGTAAGGGATGGAAACCTGTTTAGTGCAGGAAATCTACTAAGTGTAAATGTCAGAGATGAAAACAAATAGAGCATCAATAACATCAAGAAAATATGTAGGTGACTAGTAATTGTGACTTACTGTGAAAACACGACCTGTTTATGACAGTAAGAGTAGACTAACAAGTGCTCATTCCCCCTATTTTTGATGGTTAAAAGTCCCTTTCACTAACTTTAAGGAACAAGGAATAGCTATTAAGTTGAGAATGCTGTACCCATGTATTAACATTTGAAGTGATATAATCACATCAGGTATAGGTATATGTCTAAAAACCAAGCTTGAAATCAAGTTTCTGAAAACTTAGACTGAGTTTCAAAAACAAGACTTCTTGACAAAGAGATGCACAAACCTATGTTTTGTGCAAAAGCTATAATTTCTCATAATTTTTCACTTTTACAGCTAGACATCAAAAATAGCGAGAACTCAGTGCTAGAGATCAGTATTGCCTAAGAAGTGAGACTGATTAATTGGTATTGTAGATCTTTTCCATTTGTTACTTCTAGAAAAGTATTTAGTCAAAAGAAAAAAAAATATCTGTATTTTGGAAAAAAAACATGCAATTTTTGCAAATGAGTTTTCCTCTCTGAATTGCAAGAAAACAAACAAAAAACCAACCAAACAAGAAACACTTTGTAACTGTTAACATTGGTCAATGCACTGTGTCATGTGCACCAGCAGAAAAATAGGAAACATGTTATGAAGTATAATAGTACATAATGACTTAATTAAAACTGATTTATAAAGGAAAAAAAAAAAACATAAATGGGAAAAACATACTTTGAAGTCACATAAAAATAATTTTCTTGAACAGTTATATTCCTTGTTTCATGGAAAGCATATAAAAAATGAGTTATTGCTGCAAAGAAAGAGATTTGGTGAAAGGGATTCGGCTTTCTCTCCTCATGCTCACTGACAATAAATTACCTCCTAGAACACCTGCTTTACCTTTGAAAGTTTGACAGTAATGCTCTAATAAGATGAGATTTTATCTCATAAAGTATGAATATTCTTTATAGTTTTGGTCGGTTGACTGTTTGACTTTAGTTACCATGAAATACAATTAAGTGTATAAAAATCCAACAGACGACATATATTCAAACTTAGTTTATATTTTTCAAGTCTGTATTTCAAAACACCAAGTTTCAGGCACAAATTGAAAGTCCATCATTTTAGAGCGATATCTTGTACATAAGTGAAAAGTAGGATTGTCAATTCATCCTCTCACATTCCCACATCTGTTAGAGAAACACTATAAGGTATTGTAAATATATTTGTGCTCAGTAATATAAATCTTGTGTAATTGCTTTCTGCAATACAAGTTGTAATATGTCATCAGTTTTGATATAGCTCTCAATTTTATTTTATTTGGTAATTAATACAGCAGTTCATTGCTATAAGGGCCCTTAGTTTTGATGGTATGATGTGAAACTACTGATTAGAGGGATACTTACAACAAGAGTATACAATAATAAATAGATATATTTGGAAAAGATTATCATTACAAAGTTTCCCACTTGAAAGTTTGTGCTAGGCCATTGCAAACAGTAGGGACACGCTCTTTGTGTCTAATAGTTTCTTCCATATTCTTTACCCCTGAGATAAGATACAGGAACTTCCACATAGTGGAGAGTGTGCCATCAACAGCTAACAGAGAGTGTTGCTTTCAAATAACGTTTTGAAAACAGTAGAAGAGTGTGCTTTATTTCCAAGGTTGAATCCTATCTCAGAGGGCACACTCCTGGCCTTCCTTCTCATATCACTTTGCCTGGAAGCTTTATAGAAATTAAAAGTGGACAATAAATCTGTCCCATATTCACTACAGTTATTGATATATCCAGAACCTCTATTTGTGGTTAAACCTGCTGGTATAAGTAAAGTCTCTTTGCAAAAGTTTTAAACAGTCAAAGGGTTGTCTTAAAACCTTGAAAAGTAACATGTCATTTCCTTCAACAGTCCTGTGTTCTGGCCCAAAATATGCTGAATTTATCCAAAAAGGTTGATTTAACACTTTATGCTTAATGTTAAACTGCATTGCTGTGGCTCATCTCTCAAATACAGGACTGAGTTCTCTTCTGAGGAGGCATAAGTTGGCTCTCTGAAAGGTGAGAACTTGAGGTTATGTGTGAAACAGCTGTGCTTAAATTCTAACTCTTTCACGATGTGTTTCCAAACAAGCAAAACTCTTTCCTGTTGGCTACACTCAGATAATCGAGAGGCTTAATGTAAACAGCATATGCCTTAATAATACTAACAGCTCAAAGACATAAAATGCTGCAAAATTCCTTGGGAAGCACTTCAAAAATCTAAGGTTCCTTTTGCCAAATAAAAACAAAAAGGAAAAAAAGGTAATTTTAAAAATTATGCTAAAATCATCTCGATTGCACTTCCCTTAATTCCATGTAGACAAGTGATCTGCATTGTGAAGGAATATATCACAAAGACAGCTAAAAATATTGGTAAATAGTCAGTGTACCACAATGTGGAGAGTGAATGTCCAGTTGATAGTACAACTAATACAAATGTTCAATAGCGCATGCTTTTTAGCTTTCCAGATACTCAGATCTCTCCACTGCTACTTCACAACATTTTAAACTCTACTATGAAAGACTCTAAGTATGGAGGTATTTTATTTTTGCCTTAGCAAACCCTGTTTTTCTGAAAAGTCCTAATGAATAAAAGATAAAAATGTAAAGAAATTGACTTCAGTCAATCTTCATGTATTATTCAATACTCATCTGTGCATCTGCGGTGTCTAGATACTCTAATTAGCTACCTTGGGCAGAGAAGACCTGGGTTAGAATGTTGAAAATAATAGGTTTCAGAGGGCAATTAAAGGTAAATATGGGATTAGGTTTCCTAGTGCAAGATGGCAAGGACCTGGCATCATTTCGGTTACAGTCCTATACATTATTTAATTGCTAGATAGAAGATAGTAAATAATCCAGAGCTGAATTAATTTCTTTAAGCTGACTTTTTTATTTTTTTCAAACTTAATTCACTAACTCTTTGGGAAGAAAATACTCCAGAACAATGAAATTCCTCTCAACAAAGAAAAATATCTCACCTGCCAGTCAAGAAAGCTTTATTTTTCTGAGTTGTTAACGAAAAAAAAAGAGAAAGAATCCTCAGTTGGCATTCAGTCGTGTGTATGTTGAAGATTTATCCTCCATGACTGACCCATGAGTATTTAATTCTATACAAGAGTAGACAATGAAGATGTCCAGGTTCCAGCCTGGCAATGAAAACTCCAGTCTCAAAGATATGTTTTGATACTTATTTCCTGGTTTTCCGCCAGGGATGGCTGAGCAGAGAGAGACAGTGGAGAGGGGACGGAGGGAGGACTGTGACACACACTGAGTATAACTGACCAGAACCCAAACCAGTGATAATACTTGATTGTCTTCAAACAATCACTGCTGCTTCATACCAGCTGAGAATAGCTGCAGTTATGTTCACGATATGTGTTATTATAAATCCCTATCTATATCTTTTCACAAAATCAGACACCTATACGTACATATGGATGATTTAGATATGCTTCAACCTGAACCTTATTATTACCAGTGAAATGAGTTTTAAGTAACATCTGTGTCATTCATTGTATTTCAAAGAGATACATCAGAAAAATGACAAGACTTATCAATTTCCATTCAATAGGCTTGCAAGAAGTATACATTTAAATAGTTTTACACATCTGGGATGCTATATTTTTCTTCCATTTCTCTTCTGGAAGTTCTTGGTCCCTTTGTTTCTTTTCATTTCCTGCCAAACTATGACATTTAAAGAGCAAAAATATTAATGTTTTTCTGATGACACAAGAACCTTTATTGTTTCTTATGGAGAAAATTCGTAATATTTCATTCTCTATTTAAATAATAATAATTCTGATACTGATCCAGCATATACTTTATCATATTTGTGAGATGACTGACTATTTTAACAACTATCTAATTCTCTTGTCATTCTGAGCAATGATAATGATAGATTGAAGTTAATGCTATAACATTCAGGGTAACACGTTTTAGGAGACAAAAATGTTATGAACTGTTGATATTCATTTCTGTAATCTCTTCCTAAGTGATTTCTCAGATAGTAAAAATTAATGTTATAATTACTGCAAAAGGAGAGAGTGGGAAAAAATGGAATAACATCAAACATTTAAGTGTCACATGGTAAAATTATGAGCATCTTGTTATATGTAAATAAAAATGAGTCTTGCATCAGCATAGTGTAGATATAATTTCAGTGGAATTCCTCCGGAATTGTCCAATTCAGTGATGAAATGTATGGATAATAAATTGTTCGCTGACTATCTTAAGCACTCATAGTACTGCAAGAAGGCGGCAGTTCCTTTATATACACACCTAAGAGAAGAACTGGTGCATATTTACTACAGTACAGTTGTAGTTTTTGATTTATTTATATATATGTTAAGATTTAAATTTGCAGTTCTTAAGTCAATCTGAATAATTATTACCTCTGTAAGCATGAACTCCTCAATTTCAGATAGCTAGAGTAACAACTGAGAGGAGCAAAGGTCTATGATACAGCCTTCTGTGTGTTTCTCTGAAAAGAGTTAAGATGAAAGAAAAGAGTATTCCAGAAACTCTAATGATGATATTACTAATTACATCTAATTAGAGGGCTTAAAGTGAGCAAATGCAGATATGAAACTCTACAGAATGAATGCTTATGTTTGAATTAGTGACCCTACAATTCTCTACACTCAATGTAGAGAATTAGGCATTTCTAAACATGGTAAGATTAATTGTTCTGAAACCCATATTTTTTTCTCAATTTACTACACAAAAATGAAGGATGTCTAGCTCAGACATAGCTAGCTATCTTCTGTCCAGTATTAGACAAGGTGGAAACTCCTTTTATTGCTTCTATTTTTTCATAAAACGAAGACAATGGAAGGTTAAAAGGATTTCTGTGATCATCTAGCCTGATTATTATCACAAGTCCTGAATTCAACATTATAAAGGAACCTGAATTTGAGACTGTATTTCAGGAAGAACTCAAAGTAACTCAGAATACAAGAAAAATGACTGCTTTGAAAATGCAGCAAGAAAACAGATTCAATGTCTCATTTATTGTTTCCTACTCCACTGCTCTTATACCCTAATTTATTGAAGCACACAGAAAATAAATTAACTGAAAATATATTTCAGTTTACAAAAACAATTTTTAAGATACCATTCAAATTTAAATTTTGCAGATAGTGTCATCTAATTAAATAAATAAATAGCTAAGCCCTTTCAGAAGGAAATTGTTGTCTTAAAGGTATCAAAAACTGCAAACAGGAAAACAGTATCTTTTCAGCATAAACTATCTGGGTTTATGCTATTAGATAATCCATATTTCCACCACTGAAAATATACAGAATCTATTCCTTTCTGTACTTTTATTGATATATTGCTGTCACCATTTCTATCAGAAATATTCTGCATCCTGGCTTGTATTTTGAATATCATCCTTAGATAGTCTTATCACTACTAACTGACTAAAAGCTATAATATAATATATATGCACACACCACAAAAAAATGCTAGAAAAATACACCACGCATTTGTAAAATTATCTGGATACAGTATGTAGCATACACACATGCACACACACAGTATTTTAAAAAGTGCACTGTGCATTTACCACTTTTGCTGTTTCTAGTAAGCATAACATTTCCATACTATGTTGTGTTCTCAATTTGTCTTCAATTAAATACTTTCTTTTGCCTAATTAACAATTATTAGCCTTTATTAGAAATTCTGTTTTTCCCTTTCATCAACAATAAAATACATTTTTGTTTAAATTATTGAGAAAATAAATACAGAAAGTAATGCATCAGCTCTTCCTTGCCCTCCACAGAAAAAGGAAAAAAAAAAAAAAGAAAGAAAGAAATTTCATCTTTCCCGCCAGCAGGGAATAACATAAGATATTCTCTACTGTCCATATGCAGGAAATAGTGAAAAGCCTTCCCATTTCTCTAATTCAAATTCACTGTAATAATCCTACAGAAGAACATGGTGTAATTTATTGTGGAATATTAAATAGAATGGGAGTTTCATGGGATGTAAATAAAATTCTAATACTAGTAATTTGCCTAGAGAAATGAATGCTATTAGCAATAGGTATCATTTCTTATGTATATTTTCTTATGTCTTGCCTTGTTGACAAGAATCAACAATCTACTTTGTCCCCTTTTGAATATGTATTTAGCATCTGAGATTCTGTAAACCAGCAGTGCAAGATATTGTAATAGCGTGCAATGAACTGTGTAAGAGTGTCATTTTAATTTATTGCTGAGGTTTTGTCTTTAAAAATCTGTTTTGAAACAAACAAGTATAATCTCCTCTGGAAAGACTTCCTTGCTAATCACAACATAAACAAAATGAAGCGCTCACAGGGAGCTCCTTTGATTCTTTTTTTTCCCAGACTAATTGGAGGAAAGGAGACTATCAAAAAGAAAAGGACAGTTTTCAGGAGCCATAGAAATTTAAAGCAATATCAACATCAGACATATTGACTAAGATGCTACTCCTATTTTAATTGCCAAAAATGGCCAAATAAATATTAGTTCATGAAGAACCTACTTTTCTTTATTAAAAAAAAAAAAAAAAAAGTTAGAGAGAGAGAAAAGCAAAAAGAAAGAAAAAGCCCCCAAATCCCACACAAAATAAAAAACCTGTTCTGAATGATTGAATGATCTGGGTATCTCAGAAGCTGAAACTTTTTAACTGGAACCACGAGTGTAGGTCCACAATGGAGTCTGATATGATGAATGACATGTCTCATGTACACTTCTTCAGAAGAAATTCAGTATAAAACATTCACAAATTAATAGTTATTATTCAGTTGTCTAGCTGAGATGTTGTGTTTTGTGATTTTAACCACCCTTGCCCTACTCTACACCCACTGAAGGCATGCCCATGCCATGTCTTCAGTATACTCAGTGTCTTAGCGGTCACTCTTCTGGGGGCTGTGAAGCCCTTACTATCATTAAAATTGAAATTGCAGGCCCTGAAAAGATTAAAACATAGTATTAATGAAGCCACAGTACCTGTATGCTGGGCCCAGAGGAAACCCGTGATGTGCAAGGCTGTGAATCGAACCTGCCTTCACCAGGAGATCCTATGGTAAAGCCATGAGGCCATAGAATCATAGAATCATAGAATGGTTAGAGTTGGAAGGGACCTTAAAGATCATCAAGTTCCAACCCCCCTGCCATGGGCAGGGACACCTCTCCCTAGAGCAGGCTGCTCAAAGCCCCATCCAGCCTGGCCTTAAACACTTCCAGGGATGGGGCATCAACAACTTCCCTAGGCAACCTGTTCCAGTGCCTCATCACCCTCACAGTAAAGAACTTCTTCCTAATACCTAATCTAAATCTCCCGTCTTCCAATTTAAAACCATTCCCCCTTGTCCTGTCACTAGACTTCCTGACAAAGAGTCCCTCCCCAGCTCTCCTGTAGGCTCCCTTCAGATACTGGAAGGCTGAGTCATGAGTCATTCCAAATCATTTTACTTAGATTTAGTGATCATTTCCTGGAATTGGTTGTTTCAGGAGCATAGACAAGCTTTTCAGTTCCTTTCTGTAGGCTGCCCTTAACATCTTTATGGAATTGTGGAAATCACACCAGTCACCTATGCTAGAAAGTTCAGTCGTTCTGAAAAATTTTCTCTCCAAAGACCTGCAGCCTTCAACGTGCAGAATCTTATAAGCTGCTTCTCAAGGTGACAATGTCTTGTGTCTGTGTAGCATCTCCAGAAATTAGCGGATTCCCACGGGCGCTAGTTTCTCCCTTATATTTACTGCTAATCCCCTCCTGTCCATAAAAAAGAAAGCAAAACAGAATTAAAAACAGTTCTTCACTATGTGTGACTTTTGTAAGAAATAGAGTTTAAGAAATTAGTAGCTT
This sequence comes from Thinocorus orbignyianus, assembly GCA_013400375.1. Lineage (NCBI taxonomy): Eukaryota > Metazoa > Chordata > Aves > Ciconiiformes > Thinocoridae > Thinocorus > Thinocorus orbignyianus. Next base: position 330,821 of record VXBW01003226.1, on the reverse strand, counting down.
ATTAATTTTGGTAGATAAGGCTAATAATTTAATCACATCTCACCCATTTTAAAAATAGAATTCACGTTTATTGGAAGTACTTTGTTTCTTAATTACTGAGCATCTCTCTCTTCCTTTTTATGTTTTAATATGATTTCAGTGCCTTATTTAATTTTTTCAGATGTCACAAATCTGAAATTAGTTTTTCTAATCTGAAAAAGCTGAAAAGTATATCAAACTTTTTCAAGAAGTACAAGCTACAAGAGAAAAAGTCAACAAATTTTCCCCTTTTGAATTTATTTTTGTCTGAGAATTTGTTCTGTGATGAACTCAAACATGAACCATTCAAATGCAGTCTCAGTACAAAGTATGCATTAGAACAAAAACCTGAGAGAAAATAGCAAAGTCCTCTGACTTTGTAATTAGTTCAATCAAACACAGAAGTCTATTAAAAAAGGATATTGAAACCAAGGACCAGATTCTCAGCTGGTGAAAACCCGTGACGTTTCTTTGACTCAAATGAGTAGTTCTATATAAAAATCTATACCAAAACTCAGGATCATTTACATTAAGTGAGAAAAATAGTGCAACTGATACTGCATAAGACCTCACTACAGTTTATAAGATGACCTTGGGACAACCTGAGTGTTTTCGTTATTGGGTCTTGTTTCATAGACATGAGCTAAAAATAAAATATTGATAAAGTGCATTAGATCAAAGTCATGTTTCTGCTGGTAAATGGGAAGGAGTTTCTGATATTCGATATGTTGTTTAACCAGTAGTCTGCGCAAAGATTTCAAAAAGGGTGAAATATGCTTGGATTGTCCCTTTCACAAGAAAAACCTGGCAACTGCTTTCTGAAGCAGCTGGAGTTTATACAGCATCCTATTGGGCAGGCAGCCAATAGGGAATTGCAATAATCTAATCTTGAAATAACAAAAGCGTGAATGACCGTTTCAAGGTCTGACTGTAAAAGATGTTACTGCAACATAGCAGAAGTTAAGTAGCAGGATGATAATATGCCCTAGAATTTGTACATTTTTTTAAAAGCAAAGAGAATGAAAGTATCTGAAGGGTTCCCAACTCTTTACTACTGCAGTAAAAAATGAAGTTTAATTAAGTAAGAGATTAAAAGTAGTCTAAAGAGGTTTATGCCTAATGTCTATTTAGTAGACTAAGAAAATTACAATGAAGATAACATTAAATTACTTATGCACCTAGTGATTTATCAAAATCAATATTTCTAATGGCAAGGCAGATTCCAAACAGTGTAAATTGTCAAAAATGTCTTGATTTTAATGATTTTAGACCAGACAAATAACTGGGTGAAATTTACAATATGTAATTCCATTGTATGTAAATCAGAATTTACAAAATTTAGGTCAAAAACCCCAACAGATGTACTTATCTTCTTTGCTAGTTTTAAAAGAATTAGCATAAAGATATAAAAGGAAGTATTATTACCATTATGAATTTCTGTTAGACAGTACAGACAAATATTTCAAAGTTAGTTTGTACTAGTTAGGGGTTAAGTGTGCATTTAGTCTTACCTGGGATATTTATTTAAAGCAGATTTGAGCTATTTGGTAGTAGTTTGTAAGCGTTAGGAACTTTTAGTACAGTTATTTCAATTTTATAATCTCATTTTTCCCTTTAAGTTTTATATTATTGGAAGTCAGTTTTATGACACTTCAACATTTTCAAAGTTTTTGTCCAATATAAAACCTCTCATTGTATCTAGGTATTAATTATAACAACAATAATGAGAAAAGTAGTGCAAAAGGCACTGTAGCATGCTCAAAATATTGTGTATTTATGCCCAGCAGCCATTTGGACTCATTTGGAGAAAATTACTACACAGCTTGCACACTGTATTTGATTTAAACCAGGTAATGACATTTTCCAATTGGTCAGAACGCGGAACTGTCCCAGTCTGCAGAAAACAATGGTGTTTGTGAAATAATTTTGATTTCACCTCTTAACTAATGAAGTTCAATTTGATAGCGAGAAGCCAGAAAGTGAGAAAGAATATTTTTTAAAATAAAATAGCAAACAAAAGATTTTAAACTAATATAGTAGACATGTATAAGCCCTAAGTACTAACTTTGAGGTTTACATTGCTATTTACAAATGGCAACCAGATTACCTGTATCCTATAGCTTACAAGAGTGAGCTTATATTTTATTAGCATTATTAATTTCTCAAATTTTCTCAGCTTTTGGCAAAAACTGTGATTTTTCTTCCTTTTTTCTTTTCGCTTTTTTTTTTTTTTAAANTTTTTTTTTTTTTTTTTTTTTTTTTTTCCTTATGTGGGTGAAAAAAAACCAAAACACAAACATGTCAGTAAAGATCTTCATGTTTCAAATATTCCATCCGGCCTGTCCATTTTCCATTTCAGGAGAGCATGGATTTCCTGATGTACATGAATCATATCTACACATCCCAGGTGGCTGCCTCACATACTGCAGGACCTCTCAAATGGTGGAAGATGCTACTGTGTAAGCATCTGAATTGAAACATGAATATATTCATATGTGCAAACGTGAGAGTGATGCATATAAATTGTCCATCCAAGCTATGTATCTTTAGAAGGACCTTAGAAGATGACTGAGCTGAACTGCACTGTAAGATGCAAAAATGCAGGAATTTCTCTATTGGACTATAGGAGACACTCTCTCAGTAGATCCTTTCTACAGTATCCTTTGGCTGAAGACCTTCCAAAGGTTCCAAAAAGCACTCTTTTTCTGAATATAATACAATAAGCTTTTGGCATATGATACATTAGGCTCCTTCTTCTAAGAGAGTTTGGACCATATAGTTGATGTTTCCAGGTCCCTTCCAAGCCAGATTGTTCTATGATTCCAAGATCTTTCTTCATTTTTTTTGTACTGAAAATAGTCTGAAGAAACTTTGTTCCTGCTTTTCCTATTAATATTCTTTTGCTTGGATACTACATTGTGGGGCTAGATGAACAGGGGACTTTCAGAATATGCCCTTTGTCAAGAAGGTATTTAAATTTAAGTTTTAAGTGCAAGTATACTGGAAAAAAAAAAAAAAAAAGTATTTATTGCATATTAAAGAACTTCATATAAAGTATTCTGGGGCATGTGTGACTTTTTGGGAGTGTGTGCTTGGTGTACTTGTTTTTCAATTTTCTTTTCTGCTAAAGGTACTGCTTCTTAAAGCAGATGCCTTTCCAGATAAATTTGTACTTCTCTTTCCAACCCTGATTTTGTAGAATTCTATCACTTTCTTCTAAGTACAGTAAGGCGTACTTGTAACAATCTCCCAAATTATTTTCATGTATCCTTAGTTGAACGGGCAAATAATAAGGGGAATAATTTTGACTCATACTTTTCGAAAATTATTTAGATGCAAGTATTAGTGTGAAACATGAAGCTTTTCAGAAAACTGTGAAGATGTAAAATAGAAAGCTAAAGGGAAAATTGTAACTCGCATGTAATTATAGCTTATGTACTAAATATGTTTTGTTAAGAAGTGTGTGCTATAGAAAAATACGTACAGTCTTTGTTTGAACAGCTAGGTGTATTTGAAGAAGAATCTCAAATCTACTGTGTCTTTTTCTCAGGTACAAGCATTACTAATAGTCTGCCTATGACTCTGGTCAACAGGTTAAGTCTTCTTTCTTACATCTCACAAAATTCATGTAGTAAATATCAAATAAATAAACATCAGATGTGTTTCTTCCTGAAGTGGTCTGTGTCATGTGCCACAAGGCAGTAAGGGAACTGCAGCTACTTTTACTGTGACATTTTTCTGCTATATGGATACGCAGAGAGTGGAGTAAAGATCATCTCTGTTCTATCCTACTCCTGGGACGTTCTTCCTAGAGCCAGCATAAAAACAAGCACTTCAGTTGTAGAGAAGTGCTGTATGAGTCTAATTATGGGAACTGTGTAAAAAATGCAGAATATTCCATGCCACTGAAAAAGGGGGAAAAACCTAGAGAATGAAGGGAGGGATCTGAGGATAACTTATCAAACCATAATAACTAAGAAGCTGTCAGACTGGGGATAAGATAAAGAATTACCTATCAACGCAGCCTTAGGACAAATACATTTTAAATCATCATATAGACAAAGTCAGCATCACAACTCTATATAAAAATGATGGGACAGCCCCTACACAGTTAGTCTTTCTTCAAGTCCTTCACAGAGTAGGCGGCTTTGCTAAAAAATACTAATTTTACATAATAATATCTTTTCATAGTTTGTTATATATATAAATATATTATACCTAATTATCATATATATTACATATATAATAACCTTTTATAGGGTATAATTTTCATTTGCATAGTGTGGCAATCACCACAATAGCACCCAAAGAGAAAATACCCTGAACTTGCATGAGACATTAAAAGTCTTTTACCACAGGGGAAGGAGGGAAGAAACCCAACAAGTACAACAACAATTAGATATACTTCTGTGATGTCGTTTATATCTTCTTTTCCTTTTTAGTTCTTACTAAGATTTCTCTAGACTATGCCAGCATCAATTACTTTGTATTTTCCTGAATCTGGAACTATCTGCCAACATCCAAATCTCTGGTTACTCCTTCACATTGATGAATAATTTCTTGCTTTTTGCTTTAAAATGGTTTCCATTGGAAAACAGCTTTTGAGCAATATTGCAGCTGTAAAGATTTATATTCAAACTCTCACTGTGGAGGAGGCTATTAGGCAACCATATGACATTACTGATGAACTGGATGAAAGTACTTCTCGGAGTAATGAAGAATAATATTTTGCATTTTTCACTCTTAGATGAGCTTACAAAAAATTAATTAAATTTTGCAATATTTATTTAAAATAAATGCTGTCCACTATGGGATATGGGACGCAGTAAATGGCAGATCACAGGTGATGCAAAAACTTCATAATGAAACTAGAAATAGACTACAAAGAAAATGTATTCTTACTTGGTATATACATCTTTCAATTTTCAGCATAGCCAAAATAATTTCAGCAGCAGAAGATGTTTCCCTTGATTCACAGTTACTCAGTTACTTTCCTGTTCTGTAATTACAAGACATCATTACCACCCACAGTGGACTTAGACTAAACCTCACATAGCTAAAACCCTGGAGGAATTTAAATTAATATCATGATATAGCAACAACGTAATATCTTGATTATGAAACCTTCGAGGTTATGGAAACTGGAATAGTCAGGTAAGGTTTTATGAAATTTTGAAGTAAGGATCACAAAACTTTTAATGCTTGATCTTCACCTCACTAAATTCAACGGCAGTCTTACTTCTGTTTTCAAAGAGAAGAAGGTTGATCCATATGGCAGTGGTTTCTCACTGGTTGAAATTTAACGTCAGATTAAATTTATAGCAGGATACCATGGAGGGGGGGGAAAAAAAAAAAAAAAAAAAAAGATAAAGAATGAAAATGAAAGAAAGAGATCAGAACAATTTTTAGACAAATGGATGAACCTCTGAAATTCAGTTTTATTTATCCCACTTAAATGAGCCATAAATGCACCTAGTGACTTTAAGTTTTGGCTATATATTCTATGTATACTACTTTTACAGGATTTAACTTGATTCTCTGAATTAAATAGCACAAAATAATAGAAAGAACACATGCCGATACAGATAAGCAGGTGCTAGAAAGTGTCTTGCAAAAAATATTTTACAGGGATAATGGACAGAGAACTGGGAACGATTACCATTGGTCTTAGCTTTGAAAAATAAATCTGCAAAGTGATGATATAAAGTTATTGAGGTTCTGGACAAATTTGATATGGCTCTAACTATTTAAGATGATGTTCTTAGGTTCTTAAAACTGACTTAGTAACTTCCCTTTCATATGCATTGTCTAGGTTAGGTTGGAAGATTCTTGCCTGAATGTACAAAACTACAGAGAAGCATTAAATTACACATTTGCTTGTGGGAGACTCTTCTTGGCTGAGCTTGGAATTGAAAGCAACAGTAAGAAAGAAGTAGCTGTGAAATTAAAACTGCTGTCCTCCAAATAAATGGCACTTGTGATGAACAAGACCTTTCAAACTGACTGTTGCACAGCTCACTGATATTTGAGAATAAATGCAGGGAGACAGTCTTTTCCTTAAGCCTGTAAAACTATCCAGGAATCAAGAATCCCAAGAAAGAGAAGAACTAATATATCATAGGAAACTGTAATTGTGATGTGGGAAATCTTTTCCCACAGAACTGAAAAATACACTATTATCTCATACCATAAAACTGCAGCTAACAGTTGTGTTAGTTAGAAAGAGATTATCAGGATACCTTGTTTGCTACAGGGATGAAGTCTTTGATGAGGCACAATGAAGACCTGCAGGGCAAAGTTGTATTATCTCGAAATTCTGCAGGTGAAGGAATTTATTTAGAGTACAAAAGGATAATAAGAACTCGTTAAGACAGAGAAACAAAAGACAAAGAGACAAAGCCATTTTGAGGTGGATGTTGTAAAACTGTTCTGAAATGATGGTGTTTGTTAATTCAGATTTGTTACAGAGCCTGTTCCAGGCTCCATGTATGGGGTAAAAAGTCTATGTAGCAATCCAAAAGAAAAGGGGGGTGAAGGAGGTTTAAAGAAGTCTATAAATCATGCTCTTTTTCTTTTCTATCCACTGTAATATCTCTCCCACTGAAACAACAGGTCCTAACTTTGCTCATAGGTACCTTTAATCAGCTTTCCAGACAGTCCTGCCAATCAAAATACTTTTTTTAAAGGGAGTCCTTCAACAAACAGATGGGCTTTGCAGCAAGTCTTTAAGGCCACCAAATACTGGTGGTAGTGAAATGAGAAGTAAGATCCCTCATGAAAGACATCTTGTTTCAAGAGAGAAGCAGCTTTCAGTTCAAGTGATCCTCAATGTCATGGTAACGCAAAAAGAAAGCTAGTTCTGGGAAAGAGAAGTATTCTTCTAAACTGGGAGCTGATTTTATAACTGTCACTCATACCTGCACAGATTGTGCCCTGTGAACTCTGGGGCTTCAGTGGTCTCTGAAAGAGTGTTATCAAAGAATAATTCAATGAAACAAATTAAGCAAGGTATTATTCTCTGGCAAAAGCCACAGCCTCTGAGATATGGTAGTGGGAATTCAGGTAAGATCTTTCTGAAATATCCAGGCAATGGTAGGGGACATACACGCAGCAATTTCAGTTGTTAAAGAGGTTGACCATTCCAGCTTGTTTTCTAGGGTCAAGTCCAGAGACAGGGCAGCCTGGGACTAGTTCTTTGGTCTATTACTGCATGATGATTGCCAGCACTGAGCTAAATGTAAACTTTCTTCCCTCTGGAGCTGTTTTGCATGGTTATTCAAATATATTCAGGAAAGCCTATTTTCATTCTGTGATGATAATATATACTTGCTTCTGTGGAGGAATTGCAATAAACAGAACATTTCAGAATTGTGGGGTGAAATTTGTTCTCTGCATTTGCAGAGATTGGTTATCCCTGAGCAGAAACCATATCAAAATACTAGTGAATAACTCCTTGCAATATATACATGTAAGCATGTCTTTTCAATTAAGTTACTGATTTTCCTCTCCTCTCCTATCCATCTAGAAAAGAAATCACATTAAATTTCAAGAGTAACCAAGGATGAAGAAAATAAATATGTATATACATACATCCACATCTACATCTACATCCACAATAATCCCACATCATTTAATTGTTGATGAAATACAAAGAAACACTTGAGACTGAAAACTTTTGATAAAAGATATCCATGCATACTATCTGGTAGATGAAAACAGATAGACTAACTTTACGGTCTGACCTGAAAAGATCTGTTGCTTTTGTAAATACCTTTCTTTCAACCATACTATTGCAAATGATTCTGTTTAAAGAAGTACTCTTTAGACAAAGAAAAAGAATACCCAAAGGAGATTTATACTATTGATCTCAGAAGAATTTGGGAAGAATTAATAATAATTTTCAAAATTCTATATGTTAAATGTGTGGTTTATATCTTACAACACTTATTAACAATGAAGAAAAATTGCAGCGGTGGTGAACACAGGTAATGAAACTGTAAAGTTAATAAGGACACCCCACTTTGCCATTCAGATGGGCACTTAGAGTCTCTTTTCTCAACCAGTTTGAGAAAATCAATTTACTCTTTCTGCTTCAATTTTCTACCTGTGTGCAGGGTATACACAACATGAACAGTTGTACTCTATTGTATCAGGGAAATCTAACTAACTCATTAATAGTGCATGAGCAAAACAGGGTTGTATTTAAACCTTTAGCAGCAGCTTTGTAATCCTTATACAAGATCTATTTGTCATAGTATCTAACAGTATTCCCTACCTTTAAATACAGGAGTATTCTCTTGATTTCAATGGAATGCACATGCTTGTAGGTAAGCACATGTTAAAAAGTGCTACTGAACAAGGGTTAAGCCTCCCTTAATCTTTATCATTGGGTTTGGTCACTTCAAACAGAGCTCATCAAAGTATTTCTATGCATCTCCTGTAATGTATCTACTGTTCCTAATGAAAAGAAAGGGGAATTTATTTGGCACTTCAATGTTGTTTTGCTTTGTATACAGGTGATACATCGGAAAGTAGTGAAACATTCAATTAGAGCTATTCCAAGTGTGATCAATGTTTGCCCTTCTGTTTAAGAAGCTGCAAAATACTGGGTGCAGACCCTCAGCTGGTGGAAATTATCATACTTCATTTTCTTCAGAAAAGAAACTACAGTTTACATCATCTGAGGACCTCCTCTGTGGTGACTTTGCTTTCTCTGTTCTTGTCTATAGATTTGATCTTGGCTTTGATGCAGAACTTGCAGTCACATTGTTTTCAATATTGTTGCATTTATTAGTGAGAGCAACATGTGCATTGAAACATTTGTTTTGTTTGGTTGATCTTTTCTTACTGAACAGTACAAGTCATTCTGTAAGGAAGACCACATTAACTCTGTTGACACTTATAGTACAAACTCCTTACAAAGGAACTGTGTCTTTATACACATATTCACACAGTCCAAAATGATAGGAATCTGACATTTATTAAGTACCTCGTGTGCAAATGCAACTATTAAATAAGAGTATAAAGCAAGATATATAAGAGAAGTATTTATTATGAATTAACATTGAATCATTTTTAAATTTCTGTTGGAGTATCAGAAAAAGCTCATGCCTGCGTGGATTATGAAGGTCATTTATTTCTTTTTAAATATCTTTCTTATAAACTGTAGAAGAGCGATAACTTGCTACATTGTTGTTTATAAGACTAGGCTGAAATAATTTCATGTTCTTCCCATAGACCACACTTAAAAAGAACGACCTTTGATTGCTGGGCAGGCATCAAAAAAAAAAAAAAAAAAAAAAAAAAAAAAAAAAAAATTCAAAGGGAACCCAGGTTGAAATATGTTTTTAAATGACCTAATCTGTTTAATGCTCGTGATTCTTTATTATAGACTTAACAATGTACAGTTTGCATGCCCTTAAATGAAAAAAAAGGCAGAATTAAGAGAGTTTTGTGACAACTGCTATGAAAATATGCATGGAGTTTATGGTTTTAGATTGTAATTAGTTTTTAAAAATTTGAAAATGTAGCATGTAGGTGAATCTTCTTATTTATACACATAAATCATGGAACCATAAATCATGAAGCCATAAATCATAGAATGGTTGGAGTTGGAAGGGACCTTAAAGGTCAGAGAGTTCCAAACCCCCTGCCGTNAGATGTGTAGAATCACCTCTCGTGACCTACTGGCCACGCTTCATTTTTGTGGTTGGTTTTCTGTGCTGCCAGTGCGCACTGCCAGCTCATGTTGAGCTTCTCATCCTCAAGCACTCCCATAGTACCTTAATTTCATCTGTTAGTCTAGCTGAACTAGGTGAAATCCTTATACAACATGTTACAAAAGTTGTAATTTGTAAAAAATTATTGCTAGATTGAAGTCATGTAAATTTTGTCAAGACAAATATTTTTTCCCCTTTTCTAATTAAAGGTTTGAGTTGATTCAACACAATGGCTTTAACTAAATCTAATTCTGTGAAACCACAGACGTTTCAACTAGTTTGCACTGATTTACAGCCTGTGACATGCATGCATGCATAGTTGTACAAAGTGGTGATTTTTTAAAAAATATACATTTCTGCATGAATAATGGAACTGAGGTTTCATGTCTCCATTTTTTTTTTCTCCTAAATACTGTTTATTTCATTTATGTTGTGTGTCTACATATGGCTTCCAGTCTCACTTTAGGTGCCTGAGTCCAGATCGTATCACTAAGTTCAAAACATCACCATTGATGTTAATGGAATTTGCAAGGTTCAACAAGGGAAGAAGTTAATCCTTTTGCCATTTACTGTAATTTAAAAAAAATATTGGCTGAAAAAAAAAAAGACACTGAAACACAGTGTTATATTAAACTTTTCAGTCCAAACATACGAACTGTAGAATAGCCTCTGATTTCCCAAATGTGCTACAGTGGACCAAACATTTTTTTTTTATATATATATATACCCTTCTTTTTTTGGTTTTGAGTTCATCATTTACTAAAAATCCTGACACAGCCAACTTCTTTAGAAGTTTGACCTCAGATGAAATGATATTTTTTCCTCACGGAATTAGACTTTGTCTTTTTCTCTTCCTTGTCAGCTCAATGATTACTTCTACTGTTAAATCAGAAATCTTTCTCAGGGCTATGTAAGTTCGAAAACAATGACAACGAGGAAAAGGAATCAATTAAGCTGCTTTCCCAGTGACCACAATAAAATGAAGGCCTACAGCTTTATGATAAAAGTCTAACCAGGTGTCTATGCAGATCCATAGCATCACAACATTCCTGTAATCACAGATGATGGGTAAGAATTTCTGATTATGATAATAGTGTAAATTGTTCAGCCAATCCCCAAAACAGAGGCTGCTCGGGAAATTGTTTCTGAACTAGACATTTTAACCTCTATCAGAAGGACATAGTACATCTTTTTAAAGCTCTTTTTAAAAGAAGACATGTTTAGCTTCTTCCAAAGAAGGAAGACTGGCTACAGTTTTGATGCACATTACCACTCTCTCCCCTTCATTTGCTTCCATATAGCAAAAAATAGACTAGACAGAATTTTTAGCTTTTCTGTTATGGTCTATAGAATCATTATGACCCTGACCCTTTAAATGTTATCTGGCATCAATACAGTAATTGAGCTTAGTATGAGTATACTTAACTATAAGCATACTCAAGAAGATGCTTCAACTAAAACACATGATGATACATTTACTTTGATAGAACTCCTTGATGGTGTATGCATACAGAGTTCATTGCTGGACAGGGATCTTACATACGACGATATTTCCTTTCCAGTTCTATGCCATTACAGATGGCTTACAGACAACTAAAGTGTAGACTTAATAATGCAGAAGCTGATGCTTAGCATGATGAGTAAAGATGCTTTGGCTCTTTAAATGTTTCAAAGTGCCATACCAATGTGGTGGAAATGATTATCACTGGAAAAAAAATGCAAACCAATGGAATTTGTCAAAATGTGATTAAAAATGCAGTATATGAGAACTGGCAGTTGGGGACTGAAAGCTGGGAATAATCGATCTTATTTGTGAATATACAGTACCATACAAAAATGTGTTTTGGTTTCTGATTTATTTTTTTCCAAAAAGAACACTGAAAATGACAGCTACTCTGGCATGGATGTTACGGCCTGTGCAATAACAGTCCATAAGAGAGGCCTGATACTCCCAATAAAACAGAGCTAGCAAATTTTATTCAATTTCATTCTATATTACATAAATTAGTTCGAAAAAAACCAATGGAATAGACTGGAGTGGTGACTTCACTGGCAAGGCAAGTCTAGACTAATCCCATCTAACTTTATATGCTTATTAACAACAGCTAAGTTTAGGAAAATTATTATGTTAGGTTTCTTAGGAATCAATGGAGAAGGCCTAATTCAGATTTTATAGTGGTAAAGCTTCTGAAGCTTCCTATTTCTCACTAATGATTGCACTAGAAAGCTAGAATGACTGGTTTGGGTTGGTCTTTCTGTTTGTATGTTATTGGCTTTTTAATATAGTTTCTGTAATTAGGTGCTTTAAGCTTAGGAAGGAAATTTAGGTGTTAATGAGTAACAGGGGAGGCAGGGAGAATACTATGATATTTTTGAACTCTAGAAAAATTTTACCCAAAAGGGCAAAAAATAGTCTTTAGACCTCAAACATATGTGGAATGATCATAGCTAAAGTTATTTTGCTATCTTTAGTTGTTGTGGGGTTTTTGTTTTGATTCTATTGCTGTTGTTTTTCACAAGGAAATATGCTCTATAGAAAACATTTAATTATTTATCAGAGGAAAAAATGCACTAGAAAACTTATAAATATTCATTGTTCTCAGTGTTTTTGGTATTAAATAACACCACAATGTTTTACACCTTTCTTGCTCTGTTTGCTTTCGTTATACTGATCTTGTTGTTTAGAAGTACATTTAATGCAAATCAGTTTTGCATTGATAGTAACTTAAAATAATATAATACTATCATAGAAATTAATAGTGTCTTTTGTTTTCGAAATAGCAGTACCATCATACTGAAGTAGGCAGTATCTTTTTTTTTATATTTGTTAGCTATTTTAATAAATGTTACTATAGCCTTCTTACAGTTGTACAAACTAAATGCAACTGGTGAACTATAATGTAAGAACCAGACTTTATCTTGAAAACAATAAAGGCAATGCTATAAGGATAACATCAGGAGCAAAGTCTGTTCTTTTTGAAAACTATTATCAAGATGTTCAATTACATCTGCATATGTTTATCATACCTTAATTTGATTTGGGGGTTATTTATAAGGCAAACTAAGATTTTCACTCAGTTACTAGGTCTCACAGTTGCTTGAAATTAATAAAAATATAAATTAATAAAATATAAATTAATACTAATCATTCTTAAATTACTTCTTGTGAGGAAATATGGGAAATCCTTAAAAATGAGCTTTTTCCCATTTTATAAAAGCAAAAAAGAGCAGTAGCGAATGCACTATTCCCAGATCATATTTAAATAATATCCTATTCTAAGTGATGGATACTTATGTAGGACTTTAGAATCCTCACCCTAAAATATTTCCTATTACCTGTACAGCATAAAATAATAAAGTCTCTTCATATTCTGTAATAGGCTAATTCTAACTTCAAAATTAGAGAAAAAAATCACAAATGTGGAGTAAATAAATAAGGATCCAAAACTTCCATAAATATAGAAATTGTCATGTAGGATCTCAAAACACTTTAAATAGATTAATATGTAGTTCAAGCACGATATAACTACCACATTTATGAATAGGGTTGTCTTGGTTTTAAAAATATCAACACTCAGCTGTCTTATGAGTTGCTCAAAATTACACACCAATTTAGACAGACTTGGAATAAGTGCACTCAAAAACTCTGACTTTCAAATTCCAACCCTGATACTAAGTTAGTGTAATGCCCACAGAATGGACATTCACTGTATTTTTTTCCCATTGATACCATTTCATTACACAGATNTCTTTCCTGTGAGGGTGGTGAGATACTAGGACAGGTTGTCCAAAGAAGTTCTGGATGCCCCATTCCTGGAGGTGTTCAAGGCCAGGCTGGATGAGGCTTTGAGCAACCTGGTCTAGTGGGAGGTTTCCTTGCCCATGGCAGGGGGCTTGGAATTTGATGATCTTTAAGGTCCCTTCCTACTCTAACTGTTCTATTATTCTACGATTTTATGATTTAATAATTGTTTGGCTCTGTTCTGACAGATTTATCTTTTTCTGTCTCAGTGTTTTCTAGAGACTATGAGTTCAACAATACAAACAAAATAATTTTTATGGGCACTATTATGAGGATATTTATAACAAAAGGTAAGACAAGATAGATACTGGAAAGGATAGTAAAATTAGGAAATGCTCTCACAACAGAGGGAAAGAAAAACTCAAAAATCCTAACCCTCACAAGTAAATTGAATAAGATAATCTCTATAAAGGGGTATTAAAAGCATAAATACACAGAACTATCAGTCAACAAACATCTACCTTCCACCAATTTTCTCAAGTAGGGACAGTGCCAGAAATGGGCTAAATGGGAGTTTACATCAATTCACTTTATCGTCTAAAATATAGATGTCTTTAACACAGATGCCATTGCATATGGCACCGTTTTGTCATATAAGGACATGAATTCACATGAGAACAGGATCAGAAATAAACAACATGATGAGTGAAGAGATGTCTGTCTTAGAAAAGAAAATCACTTGTAAAATTTTGTAAAGTCTAGGGACTATTTATGTGTAACCACAATGGGAGGAAAGAGAAAGAAAAGCCGAGAAATTTATAACCTATATAGGTTGAGAAATGTTACTCTTCATATCTTTTGATTGATTACCAGGTCCACATTCGTTGATCAATACCGAATTTATTTTACTTTAATTGAAGGTATTTTTTCCACATAATGCAATCTAATCACATTGTATAGAATATAATCTAAATATGAGAAAGAAGAAAGGCTGAATAGGTACAGAAAATTGTCAGTGGAAGTCTATGTGTTGATATCATACATGAAAGGTACTTAACAAGTTGTCTTAAATGAAAAAGTTTTTCAGCATATCTTACACTGGCAATATAATTTATCTTTTTAATTTAATGTTGGGGGTTTTTCTTCTCTCATAGACTAAGAAAAACTACCAAATCTACATTCCCTCTCCTATAAATTGTAACACAGATTACATGACAAGTGCATGCATAGCACAATGTGGCCAAGTCTTGACTTACTTGGAGTATGGTTACACACAGAGCAATTTCTGTTGAGATCAAAGGTTATGTGCATGGTACTCACACTCATAAAAGGATTTCCGATCTGGCTTGCAGATGACTCATTTTTTGAAGTGAGCACCCCGTGTTCATATCTGTCTTCAAAGTAAGAGTTTTGTATTAAAATTTGTGCGTAGACACAGATGTCTTGCATATTTGTATGCAAATATACACACACATTGCACATATATAAATTTTACAGACATACACATTACAGTAGAATTGTTCTGTTATAATAAGAAGCAATTTATCATTTGACAGAGGCACATGGTTCTGTACATACCTTTTTTCTCCATCTTGAGTAAGACATCACACAAAATGTTTGTGATACTCAGCGGTTATTGCTGTGGGGGATAAAGAAGCTTCATAGAAGAAAACCCAGAAACTGATAAACACGCTCCATTAAAATGTGTTTTGACACTAGTATTCAACCAAAATGAGAGTAATCTTTTGCTTTGATGTTACCATTTGTACTGTAACCCTTATTTAGTTGTTTTGACGTATGCAATAATTGATACTTCAATAATAAACCTGTTTATATTCAACATGTCTTTAATCACTGTAGGATTCTTTTGGTGTCTTTTTGAGACTGAAGTGCCTTCTTGGTATATCACTACTCTGACGTCTTCTTTGCAAGCCTTTCATTGCTAATGTATTTACAAGAATAGCAGTGTTTTCATATCTACCAGCTATCCAACACTGAGAAACAAATACAGAATTGCTGTCTTCCTCTACTCATAATCTTTTGGGCTTTAGTCATTCACATATAATTTATATTCATATATGATGATAGTCCTTATTAAGTAGGGTGTTATGAGGAAACATCTGAGGAGATGGAAAGAACTTCCAAGGAGAAGGATCTGCGGGTCCTGGTAGATAGTAAACTATGCATGAGTCAGTAATGTGCCCTGGTTGCCAAAAGGGCCAACGTAATTCTGGGCTGCATAGAGAAAAGTGTGGCCAGGAGGTCAAGGGAAGTCATTCTCCACATCTACTCTGCTCTGGTGAGGCCACAACTGGAATACTGCATCCGGGCTTCCTGGTTCAAGAGACACAGGAAACTACAGAGGAGAGTCCATTGTAGGGCAACAAAGATGATTCAGGGACTGGAGCACCTTACTTATGAGGAAAGGCTGAGAGAGCTGGGACTCTTTAGCCTGGAGAAGAGAAGGCTGAGACGAAGACCATATTAATGCTTGTAAATATCTGAAGGGTGGGTTGAAGGAGAATGGAGCCAGACTTTTTTCAGTGGTTCACAGTGACAGGATGAGGGGTAACGGGCACAAGCTGGTATGTAGGAAGTTTCATTCAAATATGAGGAAAAACTTCTTTACAGTGGCTGTGACCGAGCACTGGAACATGCTGCCCAAGGAGGTCCTGGATTCCCCTCCTCTGGAGACCTTCAAGACCGGACTGGCTGGACATGCTTACAGACATGCAAAATAAATAGCATGTGTGTAAGTCCATTATCACTTGTGGAGGAAATTACATCCTCCGTAATGGTATGTTCTTTAAAAAAACAGGTAAATAAAGGATATTGATAGTAATTCATTCCTGCATTTATTTTATTTACTAGATTTTATGTCTCAATAGATTTCTCTGCAAAGAATAAACTTGGTTTGTGTATTTTCCTTCCACTCTAGTGAGAATGTGCAGTGGGTTGACCATGACTGGCTGCCTGATGCCCACCCAACCACTCTCCCCTCTTAACAGGGCAGGGCGAGAAAATAAGATTAAAAAGCTCATGGCTTGAGATTAGGACAGGAAGAGTGAATTCTAACTACTGTCATGGGCAAAACAGACTTTACTTGGGGAAGATGAATTTAATTTATTGCCATATAATTACATAGGACAGTGAGAAAGAAAAACAGAACTATAACTACACCACCCCTCACCCTACTTTCTTCCCAGACTCAACTTTGCTCCTGACTCTTCTGTCTGTGGGACTCATCTGTGCCCTGTGGTGGGTCAGTTGGAACTGGCTGGAGCCAGCTGTGTCTGGCACAGGGCAGTCTGGTCTTCTCCTCACACAGAGGCAGCACACCACTACCAACACCTAGATATGAACAGGTGACCTATGTTATTATAGATATATATATATGTATATAACAACATTATATAAATATAGTGACGTTAGATGAATTGAAAACATTACCAAGTTCTTTGAGAAGATTCTAAGCTGTGTTCACTGCATTGCCAATGAAGGAATCATGCAATTTTTTTGGTTCATTAATCGTATGATGTCGGTAATACCTACCAATAGTTAGAATGACTTATGCAAACCTTCATGAACTTCTTTTTATTAAAGACACTGGTGACTATAGTTGTATGAAAATCTCCCACCCTTTCTCAGGCAATTTACCAACTGAAAGCATCTGAAAGACTTTGGGCATAGTGACCCTCATGCTTTCTTATGGATAGAATTTTATCTTACTTTCTTCTCAGGCAAGCATGTGATTGACTTTTATAGAAGATTTGTGATTTGTGTTTTCCCCTTGACATATTGCCTCTGTGAACATAAGAAGTGTTAGGAGTCCAAACTCTTACTATGGATGGCGTACTTGAGGCATGTTTCCTGCAACTCTGTCTAATAACATTTGTTCAAAGGAAAGATGAGAATGCTTTGTAGGTTAATGGAGAACACAACTCTAACATGAATTCAAGGTGACTAATGGATGTGCATTCAGATGCTTAAGTGCTACCGAAGAAACCAGTATGAACTAGTAACAAGAAAATACTATTAGTGAAATATTACTATTTCTCTGAGGCTTCAGTGGGATCAAAAGTAGAAGACATAAAAAGAAAGACGTGTTTCATAAGCGAATGTGAATTAAATTTTGCTAAATATGAGAGACATAGGAAAAAAAATAATAGAGGCTTCTAGAAGTACTGTGGGATTGCATGCCCACTTGGCCCCTGTAATTATTGTGTTCATATCTTGCTTGAGGCTTAGAACCAAGGGGCAGTATCCCCATCAAGTATCTATGTAAGGATGGAGAAACATATGATTGTGTATATCCCATGTGTTTCTGAGTTCAACAGTAGAACAAGATGAACTGCAGATCCACTCTGATATTGTACTCAGAAGTACATCAGATGAAATCTTACCCTGAAAATGCTTACTATTTCCCAATGTACACTTTGTCTAGATAGTATAGGATGATTACGTGAGGAATTAGATAGTACAATAAAGGGAGTCAAAGTGAAAGTTCCAGTCCATCACACGTGTCAAAACTATTAAAAGGAATAAAAATTAAAAGACAGAAAATCAGAAAAAACCCCAACTCATTACCTTCAAAAGCCTACTTATTGAATTAATACATCTGAAAAACCTGGATGCTTCTCTTCTACAGCTTTTCAGCAGAAACAAGCAACATCACCGTCATGTGTATGTACATATAGAGTTAACCCAGCAACATCAAACAGATAGATTTTGGACTACTATACTACTGATATGGCTTTTTCTTCCTGGTTAAATGGTTAGCATAATTGACATGGATCAGCTGACACATACCTCAAAAAATGACATTCCGCCCACCCTAATGCATGTTCACATTAACTCCAGAGTTGCTTTCAGTTCCTTCTCACAAAAAGAAGAGTGGTTCCAGATATTAAGTAAGGAAAACATCAAAATAAAAGGATTGATACCTTCACAGTCTGAGAAATGCTACAGATAATGTAACAGATGGGAGTAATTGCAACCTAATGTATACTTTCCCAGGGTGAGCATGAGCAAGAACACATGGTGAGAAAGTTGACTTATATTCAGCACAATGAGCAGCAGTGATTTGTCAGTGACACTTCTGGAATCACAGAATTACAGAATCACCTAGGTTGGAAGGGACCTTTTGAGATCATCTAGTCCAACCAATGGGGGGGGGAAACAAAAAAAAAAAAAAAAA